>VZRH01004585.1:68876-94840 GCA_013397555.1 Urocynchramus pylzowi
CTCCAGGCACGGCCCCACAGCGCCGGCCGCAGCCGGGGAAGGGCCGGGGGAGGGCCGGGGAAGGGTCTCTACTCCAGGCACGGCCCCACAGCGCCGGCCGCAGCCGGGGAAGGGCCGGGGAAGGGCCGGGGAAGGGTCTCTACTCCAGGCACGGCCCCACAGCGCCGGCCGCAGCCGGGGAAGGGCCGGGGGAAGGGCCGGGGAAGGGTCTCTGCTCCAGGCACGGCCCCACAGCGCCGGCCGCAGCCGGGGAAGGGCCGCTCTGTGCGCTCCTCACCTGGCACCTGCTCCTGAGCCGCCTCACTGCTGTGCCGGCCTCCTGCACACGCTCCCCTCTGAGCCAGGGCCGCGGCCTTGAAGCTCTCCTCAGTAAGCATTTCCTCCGCATCCTCCACTGTTTCCATAGCTTTCCTCGAATCTTCTGTCACGTCCTCTCCGAGACGCCGGCCTAACTCGGAGCCACCTCTGCCCAGCTTCACTGCATTCAGATCGTTCTGTGACACCAGACTGCAGCCCGCTCCCAACCCGTGCTAAAGCACACGCTGCCGAATCCTTTCTCTTTATACCAAAGCTATGGAACAATGTGGAAGACACGTGTTAGAGCACCCGCATCTGGTCTGGAGAGCCGGCTCCCACAGCCAGCTCCCGCTCCGGCCAGACCCGCCTCACGGGGCAAGGACGGGTGACAGCAGCGCACGGGCAGCGCCCCGCCGGGCTGCAGCAGCAGCCGTTTGCCACAGAGGCCCTCTGCCAGCGGCAGCCGCACATCTACTGGCAGCACGGTGGTCTCACTCTGAGAGCTGCTGCTCCTTTTCCTCAGGCAGCCTCTCGAGAAGAGCCCGCAGCATTCCCAGACCCTTTCTGCCAGTTCACAGTGCTCTCACAAACCGAGCTGCTGTCCAGAGTTGAATACAGCTTATCTCTAGGAGAAAACTGAACACAAACCCCCAAAGCAAACCTGACAGAAGCAGAGCAAAGGCTTTCTAACAGAATCAGTTCAATCTTTGTTTCATCCCCTTCTTCAGATTTACTAAACGCTCCCCCGTGTGAAGGATGTGCCCGTCACTGCCTCACAGCTCACACACGGGGGAACAGGCATTCCGAGGGGAGCAGAGCTGCTCCCTCTGCTCCCAGCAGAAAAGCAAGGACCACCTCAGCCAGGTTCAGAAAGCTGTCTCTGTTCTGTTTCACTCAAAAGTGAACTGACAGGTACAGAGTATCCTCTGAGAAGTTTTAATCAACTACTCACCCAAGGGACTCTTGTTCCCAGAAATCCCCGATTTGTCTCTTTTTTCTTACTTTACCAGCATCATCCTCACTGTACAGCTGGAGTGAACCACTGATCTCACTGCAGAGGCAACACATAGCTACTGGAATATTTTGCTTTCTAATCTCTGTGTACTAAAGTCTCCCAGCAGTGCTCACAGCCCAGGAGTGCAGTAGACAGGAAAGACCAATCCACACCTAATGGAAAGATCATTTTGGTGTTACTTTAGCGAGAACGTTTTAATAAGCACGCACAGGGTTTGTTTCAACTGCGCTGAACTGATGCTTACCAGGAGGAGGAGAAGATGCTTCTCGGTTTCCAGGACATGGACACTTCTTTGAGATCTGAAGACACCAAAACTTGCAGTTTCCAAAGTTTCTTCTGTTTTACCTTAGACATAAACCGGAGCAGAGTTAGACCTGCTCAGGGCTCTGGTACTGAAGCAGACATTCACAGTAGTGACTCAGCAGGCCCAGATGTTTATTTAGAGCTGTCAGTGCAAACCCAAACCTCTAAGGCAGCCACTGACAGCATCAGAAGATGCTTCTCCTAGAAGAGAAGAAACCAGACTGTTGCATGAAAAGTGGTAACCCTGGCATTGGTCTGTTACTGCCTCAGTGACACTGCATTTTTCCATTTTATTCAGAAAAGAGCTACTGCATTTAATTATACTGCAACAACATGTACAGCCAAAAAATTCAACAAAACTGGTTTAATTTCAGAAAATGTGTTAAAATATATATATATTTGTACATCAATTTGACACACTGCATTAGTTTACACAAATGATGGTCTTTTTTGAAACTGTATTTATGAAATGTACATTTTTAATTTAAATACTCAGTATACACTGCATTTAATCTGCATGTTGCATTTATTAAATACATTAAATCTGCAATGTAACAAAACGTTTTCTGCATACGAAATTCAAAACACCATTTTAAATGAACAAAAGATGGCTCACTTCATTTATTTGTTTTAACAACTAGTGCCTAGCACACTAGCTTAGCTCCACCAACACCAGCTGTTCTTTCTCTTTATTGACATTGTTCACAGACTAGTACATATTACACTAAGAGTGCTGGATAAAAACATGAGGTACGGAAGTGGTTCAAAGATTACAGGTCATGCAGATCATGCGAGACAGCAAAGAAAGTTGTGAATGAGAAAACACTAAATAAAAAATACATAAAGAATGTGCATTATAAAATAAAAAAAAAACCCAAAACAACAAAACAAAAAACCAACAACCAACTCAATTATACAGCTTTGCTTCTTTGGTTACAAAGTAGGTTGAACAATTTCACAGCTTTTTATTCCCACCCAAAAAACCAAACCAAAAACGAAATGTCAAAAAGCAGAGGAATCATGGCCCCCTTCTCTCTATTAAAAAGTAGAAACAGAAATGAGCAAAGTTTTCTTCATCAAAATAGCCCATCACTTATTTATTATATCACAAGGACTGGTGACTACCTGTACAGATGCACTATGGTCTTCATACTTACACTCTATACAAAATTTACATTCAAGCTGGATCTTTACTACCGTAAATAAATACCAAAGGTCAATTGCCATTAGTGTTAGAAATATGCCAGGATTCTTTGTTCAATTATTGCCTAGACATTGTATCTATTAACGCAATCCCATCTATCATTTTACCCATACAGACGTTTATTAAAAAAAAAATTCAAAAGTTCTGTGACATTGTTCATGTACATTATGAAAATAGCAGCCCTGTAATAAATAAAACAAATAAATGAAACTAACATAGGCAAATGTTACTTATATGAAAAGAACAGTGGCTCTGAAGAGGAATTGTTGCTCCTTACCAGACAGCAAGGCTCAAAGCAACCCGGGAGCAATGGGAACCTCGGAGAGCCACCCAAGCTCTGGCAGAGCTCCCTGGAGAAGCCCAGGGAAACGACCCCAGGCTGCAGGGACTCCTCTGCGGCCTCCCGTGCGCAGCGAGGGTGTGCGGACGCCTCCCGCGCTGCAGCACTGCGGCCGCAGCGGCGGGGCAGCTCGGGGAGGGTGATTGTCTAATACTGAAAAGGCCAAACACACAACAGAAGCAGGCTGCTCGCTCTGGGGGCTGAGAGCCAGCGGTGGCACAGGACGGGCCGGCTCACGCGGAGGAGACGTTGGGCTGCGGCGGCTGCGCGGGCGGGGGCTGCGCCTGCGAGGTGCTGCTGGGGGCGGCCTGTTGGCTTGAGAGCTGGGATAACTGATCGTTGTTGGAAAGGGATTTTAACAGTGCATTTTCTCGTTCAAGTAAAGAGTTTCTTTCAACTAATTCTTTTATTTGTTCCTTCAGAACTTCCACTTCTTCTCTCACTGCATACATCAAATGGCTTTTCACTAGATCCTGCGAAAAACAAGTGGACAGTTACACCACGGGAAAGAACAAGTTTCCTTCACCCCAACCCCAGAACTTACTGCTACTGCTTTCACTGCAGTAAGCCTGGGAAAAAAAGCACTCACCAAAAATTTATGAATATATCATAAAATCAGCCTTTGAGCACAAACAACCCAGCCCTCATATGAAAAGCTTTGTCTCCAGCACTCCAGTCATTTCAGTTACATGGAAGCCAAGGACGAGAACGACGCCTCAGCTCCTCAGAAGGAAAGCACCAGTTCTGATGCTGTGACCTGGGGGTATGGGTCTGTGGTACACAGGCCCAGTCACTGAGGTGTGTGAGAGCCAAATCAAAAGAAAGCTTTTCCATCATCAGATGCAAAAATCCAACAGCTCTAACTGAAGCTGAGCAGCATGTTAAGGATGGCATACCTGACCCTTCAGGAAAACTAGTAACGAACTTGGCTAGAGTAACAGACAAATATACTCTCTATTTTCAGCACTCCTTCAAGTTCAATCACCTTGTTCACAGCAATTTGTAAGAAAATTAACTGAAAAACATTTCTGGTCCAACAGTAAAGGCAATAATGGTTTGTGGTCATTCATAGATGATACAGAAAATTCTTTTTTCAATTGATGCTCTCAGTCTGACACACCTGGAGGGATATCACAGCCTCACAGAAACACAACATAGCAGCAAACATGTTCAGTGATGAACCACATTAATCCTATTAGAAATAACAACTTATATTTTACTTACCATTGCCTGTTCTATTTTGTTGTCAATGGCAACAACACTTGCACCAGACGCACTGTAAATACAATGAGAAAACTCCATGAGTGTTATCGTATCACTCAGGCAAAACCGTGCACCCGAAGGACTCCTGGATCATGCTGTCAGTGGAAGGCTGAAGCTTAGAGTCAAGAATCCAGTATACACTCACAGGGGGGTGTCCCATGTCCCTCCCACCCCTCACCCCACCCAGTTGCCCAGTACAGTTGTGACTCACAAGAAACACTGCTCCTTCAGTTTATACCTTCACATACTGGGCTTATGACACCCATAACCATAAAAATGCATTAGAATAAACACTAAATCAACTGCTTTGATTCCTGGCCTCATTTACCAGCTTTCTTCACTGAGGGAAACAAGAATTCATGGGATATTCACCGGATTCTTACCACTAGCATTATTTTTTCCAAACTGTTTTTGGAATGAAGCAAATGAAGAAAAAAAAAGCGATGAAGAAAAAATCCTGTTTTAATACTTGTTCTCCGGACTCTCTTGAGTCCGCCTTCCAAGTGAGGAGCTCCTGGCGCAGCATTGCCCCTGAGCCTGCAGCAGCAACCAGCAGTTGGGCGAGACATGACCAGAGCCCTGACCCTGTGGCCACTTCCTGGCTCCCCATGAATTCTCCCTGGATCCTGTCTGACAGCTGACAAACACAAGGCCGTGGGTCACAGCTAGGGCCAGGCTTGTTCCACAGACACGCTGGTGCAGGACGTCCACCAGCACACCTCAGTACAGTGTGAGGATGTTCTTTACTGTGCCAACAGGATCCCAAAGTGAATCTCTGAATCCTGCGTGACGGAAATCCAGCCCTTAATAGCTAGGGTCAGTTTCCAAGTCACGCCACAGGCACGCAAGCCGGTCCCTCACTCGCAGCTCTGGAGCCGGGGTTTCGGCAGGCCGGCAGAGTCCTGTTCTCCCAGACTCTGGTTTCTCCGCTCAGAGAGGAGCTGTGGCTCTCCCCAGGGCACACAGGGCTGCAGCCCGCAGCAGCCACCTCCCCACCCTCCACATCAGCCTCCCACCCTGGGTCTCAGGGGTCCCATTTCCAGCCAGCCCCAGTCTGACACAGACGGTAGATCCCGGGCTGTGACAGCCCCACCGGTGAGAACTGCTGATAACGCTCCCAGCCACGGACACGGCTATCAGCAGTGTGCAGCCACGTTTAGTAGAGTTAACATGGGGAAAATGCAAGGGTTGCAGTCATGCTGGAAAACTTGCTTCTCTGAAATTGTGCAACTCACCAAAACCAAGTGTTAAGAAAACAATCACTCAACGCTTTTTACAAAGAGTATGGCAATGTGCTCAGCAGTACAAGTCACAGATGTGAAACACAGCTTAGCTCCTGAAGAGTGATACTGGTCAGAGAAGTTAATTTAAGGGCTCCCACAGAACCATCAGCACTAGAACTGGGCTTCTACAAGCAGAAGGCATCAGGTTTGCAGACTGGGGGAGTAACAGCCTCTGTTTCTATACTGAACCAATCCTGAAACCCAAACCGCTGAATACCCATTTCAGAAGAAAATTGTTCCAATATCTTACTGTGTTCTAAGCCTATTTCAAACCCTATCTATGGTAAACCTCCTCAGAATAAAAGCTATTTATAATTCATGCCAAGGAAAGTATGCCTTTCCATGTTGAGTAAACATGCATCAGACTCATCTGACACTGTCAGAAGTATCTGTGTTCATAAACCACAAAATCCCCAAGACTCCATGTCCTCCCAAAGTCCTTCATGGACACCACTCTACAGGTGAGATGAGGCAGGTCTGAAGAGGTAACAAGAGGAGGACAATTAAAGCAAATGGCACACTTGGCAGTGGGATCTACTTCCCCATCTCTGCACCTCAACTGTACAACTTTTGTCAATACCCATCTAGTCAAACTTGAGATTGGAACTTTGTTCTTCTATCCCTGTTTCAGCTACTTTGTAGTGTGATTATTTAAAACAATAAACCCCACTTCATGACTCCAAGTAAAGGCATTCAAGCAGTTCCATGAGAAAGACAGGCAGCCTTCCTTCAGCCTCCCAAAGAGCTGTACCTGTGTGGCATACTGCAGAGGCACCTTTCCAGTGTGTACCTTGTGCTCTGAGCTCCCCTCGGCCTGTTGGGTCGGTGTAGGGGTTGTCTCTCCCTGCAGTGTGACTGGAATGAGCCAGGGAAACCAGTGCTTTACCACACACACCCCACACTTGATAAGACACCAACAGTGCTGAAAGCTCTAAGCAGCTTTGTACACTACTTGTAATGTTCCTGCTGCCCTCATCCCCAGAGCAGCTGTGCTAAGATGAGATGCTGAGTCTGGATTCCAGCCCTGCTCCCTGTACATCCTGGGACCCCTCCCAACTTCAGCAGGCAGAGGCTGGCACCATGCAGACCCCTACTCACCCACCCACCCAGGAAAAGCTCCACACTGACAAAGGGTGTCCCAGTCTGCCATCAGGATAAAAACAGCTGACTATACTTCATGTCACTTTCTAAAAGCAGATGAGAATTAGATGTTATGGTAGCACAATTCCCACATGATTTTGTTCTTTATTCATCTGACAGTGCTCCCAACACCAAGCATGTGGGACATTCATGAGCAGAGCCCTCCAGTGACAGCTGCTCTCACGGGAAACTCCAAATGTGCAGCCAAATCTTAAAATTTTGTAATTTTCTCAAATCCTAAACTCTTGACATCAAATTCCAGTTTGCATAAAAATATTTTATCCCATGGCTGCAGAATGACCTTTATAAATACAATCCAGTCCTTATGAAAAGGCCAGGAAGAAACCCAAAATATCTCTTAAACAAGTCTTTTTGGATGACTGAATGGAGAGAGAGTCTGACACATTCTGTGAGTGCACCATCCACTGTAGAGCCAATGCCTCAACTTGCAAATCCTGGAATTAGAAGAGGAAAGATGCCATTTCGCTCTTGTAAAAAAAGACCAACTACTGATTGCTCCAAGAGTTACAGAAGTCTGACAGTTATTGTCAAAACTGCAAAAAAATTCCACATCAAGTACCACAGGGCAGATGAGGGGGTGCATTAGGCATGTAATACTTGTTTTTAACAGCAAAAAAGAGCTTCTGCAGCCCACAAAGTATCAAACAGTTATACTGAACAGGGCACACTTCATTTTGACTTGGACCTTCCAGTTAAGGTCATGTCAATGAAGGCTCTACCCAAAAAGATGTTATATTGGTACACCAAGTTCACACCAAAGCCCACAAGGTACATGGCAAGATTTACAGTCAGCAAAAACATCAAAGATGCCCCAAGCACAGTTCATCATCCCCAGAGATGGATGGTAAACCCAATGTTTTCCTACCTTAAACACCAGGTAGACAAAACCCTATTTTGTCAGAGAAATTCTCATTTTGATGGTTGAAAAAAATCTCAATGGCTTTTGTTTTACCTATTAAATTGTCTTTATCTCAACTGACAAGTTCTCCCACTTTTCCTCTTCTGGGAAGAGGGGAAGCTGAGCAAGTGGCTGCATGGGGCTTAGTGCCAGCAGGATTAAACCAAGACAGCTCTTTTTGGCACCCAACATGGGCTTGGAAGGGTTTGAGGTAAGGACAGATTTGACTGGGATGTTCCAGATTGAATGGATAGCTGTTCCTCCTGTGCAGCTTTCACCTGGAAGCTCCTGTGCTTGCCATGGGCTTGCTTGCCTGAGTCTGTTAGAGCCCATTGCTTGCTAGTGGCCACTCTTTGCTCTCACTGCTGCCACACTGCTCTTATCACCTCACTGCTGTGCCTGGAACACTTGATAACAGCCACTAAATACCATGTGCCTGGGCTGCCAGGTGCCCAGGGCAGTGCTGCCACACTGGGCAGGCAGGAACTCCAGCCCTGTGGTCCTTTATTCTTTCCCCTCATTGTTTATTCATTTATGAGCTGGTTGAGCTATTCAGTCTTTCCAGAGAAATCTTTTCTATTCTTGAAAGAGTTAAGGTCTATTTAATTAGCTTCCATCCAATAAAGAGATTTTATAATGATAGCACCCCAAGCAATCCAATCACCTATCCAGCCTGGAAAGAGGATCTGTGTGAGTATTGCAGACTTCCATTATTGTTCTTTGTCAAAGCCATGTGAGAATGTGTGACAACCTAAGGCAGTGAATTCACCACCTCAGAAGCTCCCACACACACTTTATGAGTTAATTTATATTGTGAAGGTTTAATGCTTCACACATAAATGCAATGGAAACATAAATCTTACTACTTGAAATTCAAGATTACAAATAATGTCTGTGCTCTAGGCAGACCTACCTAAAGCTGGCATGGCACCTTTACTGTGCAAAGACAACCCAGGCCCAGAAGAGCAATCATCCAGACTCAGGTGAATATGCCAAGAAGTCACTATTCCCCTTCTTAAATCACATCAGCTGAAAAGACCAACACATGAGACTTGTGCCTTCAGCAACACCTATGCGAGCACTGTGCATGAAAACATCCCTGCCAATGTGTCAGTAACAATTAGTATCTCCCTAACACTTACTGCTTAGAGTGTCACCAGCACCCTTCCTGCCACAGCATGTTGGTGAAAAATAAAATAATTTCTATTCACTGGAGCAATTCAGCAATCTCTTGCTCCCTATTGCAGTATCATGTGTCTACCTCTGCTGACTTCAGCAGGTCCCCAGAGACAGCTACTCATAGGGGAATAATCCATATTTGTTAGAAAAAAATACTAGAATTACACAGAAAGATTTTCTGTTTACACCAAAGTCTCCTAAGTCAAGCCCCTCAGATTCACAAAGTACTTCTGAAAGAACTGCAAAATGTAATTAAGAGCTCACTGCCAGCAGACTCATGGTCCTGGTGCTCTGCAGTGTGTCAACCCCCACATTCTGTGATGGACAAACAAAGGGATTCTAAGGAAGTCACACAAGCTTATTGTTTTCACAGCAGAATTTTTCTTTTCCAAACCAGAGATGACAAAAAGAAGCCCCACACCATGTTCTTGTTACAGCCCCCGCTGTGTCCTGCCCAGCTGCATCCTACGAGTGCTCCCACCACCAGCTGCACTGCTCACTGACGGCCCTGGCACTCCCTCCACCAGCTTTTACTGGAAGTTTATAGCTGACAGCTTCTCAGTTTCAGTCATCCCGTGAAGGAAAGCTGCCTAATGTGACCTTAAAATCCAATAACTGGGGTATAAATGCAAAACCTGCAAAATCCTGTCAAAGACTTTGGAATTTGAATGGATTATAAGTTTAAAATGTGCATCAATCCTGATGAATTGCATTCTAGGTCCTCACAAATGCTTGTTTTTACCACAAAGAGTTCACTGGCAAAGATGCAAGGTTATTTTAAAGGCAACCGTTTACATTCTTCTACCTGAATTTAATGTTCTATATCCCACATTTCCAGCATTTGCTTCAGGCATTCTACATAAACGTCAAATTTGTGAAGCCTTCATCTTAATAATTCATTATTTGATTTTAGGGTTTTTTGAATTAGCTTCCTCATCTTAAGACTTATTTTGAGGCATGAAAACAGAGAAACAGCTAAAGGCTAGACCACAAAGTGACCTTTTGGTCTACAAACCAAATGTGTATTCTAAGCCCTGAAGTTCGTTCCAGTGAAATAACAAAGTCCTTGAAACCTAAATACCAACTCTGTTCCATAAATACAAGGAAGTGGCATAATCCAGAGCTTAAAGCAAAAACATAAATTCATTCAACTTACTGCTGAAAAAGGAAGATGTGCTTTGAAACTGAGCTTAATGCCAGCACCCCAGCAATACAAAATAATTTTTAAAAAAAGAGCAGAACACTTAGCATTACTTATAACCTACATCATTGTGCAGTATACAAACAGTTGCCAAGCAAACTTTAAAGGATTCAGTTGAGCTGTGCAATTTGAGAAGCCTTTCAAGTCAAATACAGCCAGGACAGTGACGAAATGGTTATCAATACTTCAACAGCCAAACAAAATGTACATTCTACACAGCTTGTTAAGCAGAAGTTTTGACAAGCCAGAGCAGCACAAGGCATTAAATCACATCATCACTAAGACTTCGACTTAATGCTGACAAAAAAAATCCCTCAAAATCAATAAGCACAGGAGAGAAACAGTTTGCAGCTACCGATGAATTAGTAATGCACTCTCTCAAGTCCCATCTGTGGCAGATAAGACTCTGCTGCAATTCACTGCAGTTTCTCAACATGAGTTCAATGCTAACTTTGGAGATTTACTTTGTCCTTGTCACAATTCACCTATGTTCCCATCCAGCTTTACTTGAGCAGAATGTAAGTAAGCCAGAAAGCTTTTTTTCCTGGTTTAAAGATATTTATATCTTAACTTTGCCAAAATTGTGTTTAAACGTAGTATTTTCAGGATGTGTTTTGTGATACAAGACTCGATGCCAGGAAGTTTCCTCTTCTGGAAAAGGAAACTGTGAATATTTTGGCAAAGGTCACCTAGGAGCTGACTAGCATTAAACTCTGAGCTTACATATCATGTATGATACATGCATAATGGAAGGAGGAAGAAAAAGAAAAGTCATGTCATATTTTAGAGTTTAGTTCCATGTTTCAGAACAAACACTTCACTTCCATGACTGCTTTCACCTCTTCAAACTGCAGAAGCCCAATATGGAGTTCTGAACACAGGCAGCAGTTGTGTGCAAACAAAAACAATGAGAAACTTGCAAAGAGCAAAGCAGTTCATGCATACCTCAGCATGTATGCATTCCATACTCAAGCATCCATACCTATCCCAGGTGGTCTTTGACTCGTGTAACTTGTTGAAATGGAACGCTTGGTAGAATGCAGTTGACGGATTCCTATGAGATCCAAGAATCAGACAGACATATTGAAAATGGGTACGTAATAAAAATACCAACTTTCTTAATTCAACCTGCATTACAAAGTGAATTATCTGTCCAGACAGGTTAAACTAATGTTTGAAAGGCCCTACTGTTTCTATGGGTTTGCATTAAGGACACAAGGATCCAAAACAAAATAGTAATTCTCCAGCCCTATGTATTTTCAGGCTATACCAAGCTGCTCCTGTACAAAGATGAGACTGTAAGGCCAACAGTGAGACATCTGCCATCCTGCTGGCAACACTGTACAGTTCAGCTGACCACCACCCTAATGCCAAACATACCTAAACCCAAGAGACACCGTCCTCATTTTTGGTATATCCCAGACTACCTCTGCACACAGAACCCAGTGTTTCCATCCTACTTAACCCCCTGCTTTATACTCAAAACAGATGATTCCTCCAAAGGGACCTGGAAGTCAGAGCTCAATATGCCACATTCAAACTATGACAGATCAAGTTACAACTGAAAAACAGATCCAGCTAGAAATGAAAAATGGAACATCAACTAGCTTTGTAAGCACCTCCCAGTCACCTCCCCCCTTCCCCTTCCCGAGCTGCAGCAGGGCAAGGGCTGATGGAGGCCCTTGGCCATGCACTCCCCAGAGCACTCTCACAGCCACAAGCCCAGAGCACAGTACCCTTGCTGAAAACCCTGCACTGCGGCCACATTCCAGTGCCAGAGCCCTGAGGCAGCCTCCCCCTCCAGCCTCAGCCCCTACACTGACAGTGTAATTAGAAAATTTTACTTCTCCGAAGTATCATCTGAACATTTGTTGTAAACTAGGTACTGGATGAGGCACACAATTCTCTGCTGCCAGTGGCTGCAGCAGTGTTATACTGAAGCTTAGAAACTCCTTTCCTCAAACTGCTCATCCCCATGTGGGCAGAGCTACGCCAGCCCTAGAGACGAATGCAACAGCCTTGCTGAAAGATCTTCAGAAATGCAAGCATGAGCTCAAATTCCTTTTAGAATCAGTTTTAAAATGAGAAGTTTAGATCACATTGGAAGCACAGGTATCAATCCCTTTTCTAAGTTTATGGCAAGAATATTTCTAAAAACAACTATCTTCAAGTTACCTAATTATTTCAACAGAAGTACAATTACTGCATAATAAAAACCACATAAAGTAAAACTAAAACATCACAGAAGCAGCACCGTAACAAAACACTATCAGAAGTAATTAGATTCTCATGGCAGGTGTATACCAAAAATCTTGGAAGGATAGTGGTATTTGTGTATCAGCAATGATCAGGAAGTGACTGAGTTTAAAGTGTCTGTCACTCCTTTTCCCCCCTTCAGCACTGTAACCTTCAAAAAAAAAAAATTCATGCAAGTCTGGAATTTAGCTTAAAACCTGTTACAGAAGTTGCTTGATCAAAACTGATAATCACCATCCTCCTATGTTGGTAGCATCCACATTTTCCTAAGAAGCACTGCACACAAGAAATAATTACAGGAAGAGCAACACAATAGCTAAAGGACATTCGTACAATAGGACTTCACATGTGGAAAACAATTGGCATCTGCAGATCAAGAGAGCACTCCTTTGCTGAAAGCAATGCCCAGGCCCGGGCTCTTCTTTCTAATGCAGCTGTCAGGAGCATGTACAGTCCCTTCCTCAGAATGAGGCTGTATATAGAAAGTCATTTAGCTTCCAAGATAAATTTACTTGGGGCATATAAAGCCATGTTGCTACTGTTAGGTATAAAAAGTGGTTTATAATCACACAGCATGTATTCCATATAGACTGTTTTTATACTGATACCCTCTCTGCTCTGTATTTGTGTACTGTTCTTAAGCAAGCATCTGAAAAGATATGGAAAATTTTTCCTTATTAGATTCTCATTTGTAACCCCTACTGTTGAAATTGCTTTTGCATTACTTCAGACAAGTAAGAGAATCTTTTCTATTCCACAGCTATATATATTAATTAATGGGGGTGTGTGTACCTAAACAGGAAAAGCAAATCCACAGAGGCATCATGAGCAATGCCTCACATGCAGACCTAAACTAATATGACAGTTTCAGACTGCTGAGGCATCTAGCTTAACCATAAGAAACAGTTAAAGGTTAGAGAATGACTAAAATGCCTTTCTGTTTGCAGAAACAACTGAGAAAACAGCTTACAGGAGCAGTGAAACCTAGCTGCCTGCTGCTGTGCCACAGCTGGAGCCCCACAAGTCCTCCTGACACTGCCCTAAGTGAATGCAGGACCAGAAAAGCAGATTGCCTGTGTCTCCTCCCTGGCAGACTGCCAGGTCTGAGGTCAGGACTCAGTCCCAGTCCTTGACAGATTGATACAGAGGAACTGAGAGCCACAGAGCCAGAAATGTCCCAGATGCCGACCCAGAAAAATAGCAACCACCTTCCACAGAAGGTCCTCCAGAACTTGTCTTCCTCCATTTGGTGAGAGAGACCAGGTATTCCCAAGGGTACATGGGCTGAATTTCAGTCCCAGCTTAGTACACTTAAACATTCAAAGTGTATCTCAAGTGGCCAAAAATGCCTCTATGTCTCTCTAAATAAGTCCTATAACACACACTGCACTTATGTCCTTTAAAATCTCATGAATGCCAATATTCACAACTCACTCCCATGCTCTTGTTTTTAAGAACAGTTTCCATGCAACAGAAAATTTAATCCTAAGTTAAAGAAGGAGAACTTACTCAGTTCTCTGAACAGCCAGGACATCAAGCTGTCCCTTTAAAAGTGAAGCCTAGACCTCATCCCAAGTCTCACGTCACAGCTGGAAGTGTATCCTCCCACTGCCATTCATCAGGACAATATGCCAAATACAAGCTTCATCCTTGAAGGCTCTGTTTGCTAGAAACCATGCCTGTGAAATCTGGCAAATCATCAAGCATACAGATAAATGCCTTTTGGTTCAAGTAATGGTACTGGCTTTGGACTGGGTATCAGCCCGACGTGCAGCAGCTGCCGCACAGATGCCTTTTCACCATCTACTTCCTTTGAAAGAAATAGTAACATCATTGTTCATGAACAACTTTCAATCTTCAAACTACTGACCAACCTCAGCAATTGAGGGCAAAAACATGTAAAATAGCACTTTTCTCCCCCCAAATAAGAAATTAGTACCACATCAGACAGTTCTCTCTCAAACTCACTGAGTTATTTTATTTAGCTTTGAGAATAGGAATGATGCAAAACATTCAAAAGGCCCAACCACCTGTCTTTGAAGAACATGAGAACAACAGGTCAGACAATTCATGCTCAATACCTCTAAGGAAAACCAAAGAAGAACAGAAGCACATATTCACAACCCAGACAGAAGCAAGCACACATGGGTGATCTTTACAGAAGCTCACTTCAGCCATAATTCCTTCTGAGAACAATTAACAGGCCTCATATAGAAAGTCACAGGAGATGTGACCATGTCATGAAATGAGCTTTTAATGTCACCTTGTGTTACATTTTTGTTAAAATGGTAACAAAAGGCTGTTTACTGGGGTACTGACTATGACCTGCAATGGGCACTGATTACTACTGATTACAGCTGCTCTCAAAATTACAGCACTTGGCAGGGTTCATCTGAGATCTGGATGAGGGATTTGATGATCACCTGATCACAGTTTATCAAGAAACTCGCAGCATAGTTTATGGCATTTTGAGATGATGTTTACACTAGTAACCGAATTCCTTCTCTATCCTTTTCCTTCTTTTAAAAGAAGTTTCACTTTATTTTTAGCACCTTCTATTTAAAGCAGCTGCAACTTTGAATTAGCTTTCTTTCATAAGACTCAATCTACAGAACAGTAACTGGAGCACAAAGCTTCGCAGGAGAAAACTGACAGGGACTAAATGTGGGGGAGTCAATGCAAAATTAAGGAAAATAACATCTCAAGCTCTGAAGTGATGTGTTTAATTGAATATTCTGTTCACACCGTTCCTTAAAACCATTATACTTGCTATACACACCCTAGAAGACCAGCAAGAATTCAAAGCTTTAACAGTCAGCTACTGATAAGAGGAAAGGCTGACTCAATGATCTACCCACATGACAGTTTTTGGGACAGTGACTCTCAAATACCACAATGGATTTAAAGAGATTTCACATGCTACTACAAAACAAAAATGTTGTAACAACACAGAGAAAGCACAACGCAGGGAACTGATCTTCACTGGATAAACCAAAAGCAGTAGTTCTTCACCTTGCTCTCAAAAGAAGATTTTGGCAAATAATTTCCTGCAGTGACCAGAAGTCTCTAAGGAGAAGGAAATGCAGACAACTGTCTCAAATACACAGAGTATGAAGTCTGGCAGAGGTGTTCCATTGATCACTTGCCTGCTCTGTTGAAACACTGAAGGCATCAACCTTCCCCTGCTCTGGGCTTAAGTATTTAAAAACAACACCAGGAATATTTTCCAACCCCTACCAAGGCTATTACTTGTTTTACATAATTATGTGATTTTAATAAATAGTAAAAAAAAAAATAAATAGCAAATAATAAATAATAAAACAAATAATAATAAATGTTTCATTATTACCTGTACTGGTTCATAACCATACACTAATTCTGAAGGAGCTTTGCTGAAGAGTTCAAATAGTGCATTCCAGTACGACTATTTAATATTAATCATAGAAAGAATACAACAATCTTCTAAGTATCTTCTTATTCCTGATTTCAACAGCTGCAGCTCAAAACTCTGGAGTCCAGTTCTCTTGGGTCCCACAGATTGGTCCCCAAGGCTCAGGAGTTCTGCACACAACTGTAATCATAACAGCTTTATGATTTCCAGGATCCAGTGATGACCCTTTCCATCCTCAACATGCTACCTTCCCACTCCCTGAAGCCAGGCATCCAACGCTCTCCTGCTCCTCCTGTCCCAGACAGCACTGTAATTAACACACCACCTTCTAATGAAGCACAGCTCTTCTGTGAAGGCTGTCAGTCAGGCTGAACTTGAATTACATCATCTTACAAAGTGTGTGAGGACTTATCTGAGAGCTTCTGTTCTTAAATCAACACATGTAACAAGTGTAAGATTTTTTTGTACTAATGATTTCTCTTCTCACTGGATATAATCAGCCTTCAGTTCTTGGAGGGAGGATACAGAACAAAGTAGTTCACATGATGCACAGCTTGGCTTCCAGGCAAAAAAATCTACAGCAGATCACATTTTCAGAGAGAAACTTATAGATTACAAGCTGGTAATAGCAATGCAGAAAGACTGATCTAGTCAGGGATTTTTGCCTCTATCAAGTAGCTTTCAAGAAAAGCCATAGAAAAACTCACCAATATGATCCACGTTTGAATGAACTGAGACAAGTTTAAAGAAAAAAAAACAAACAAACAAAACCAAACAAAGTCTTATTGAAAATAACACCCATGGTCTCAACAAACACCTTCAACTTCACTTCACATGGAGTGGAGCCCTTCAGCATCTTCTGATATCTGCCAAAGAATATCACTATGCCATCATACTCTCCTGCAAATTATCCCATTCAAGAGAGCAAGCTCTGAGTGCTCCTACCCAGCAGACCCTGATACGCTGGTATAAAGGAGGGAGCAAAATAATAAATTCAGCATTTCTGAAATAAAAAGATCCACATTTGCTAGTATTGCATTATAGATCCAAAATTCTGCAAAACCCCTCAAAAGTATTGACTTTTATACAACATGGCTGGTAAAGAAAAGGCCTGTATCTGTATGTATGAACATGTTATTGAAGATGATCAGGCTCCTGCTGCCTGTGATGCCCACAAAACCCGATGTTCTCAAACACAGTGATGAAGGGAAAGCTCCCTGTGATTTCTGGTGAAAGTGGCCCTGCATAGTGGAACAGGGCTTGAATATTCATCCTCAAATAAAACTGCACTAAAATGAGATTTTTTTTTTTCTCCCACTAAGTTGCAATGACAACACTTTCAGCTATTTCAGTCATCTATAAATACAAATGGCTCCTGTTTTTTTGACAACAAAATATTTCAGTATCTGTGGGGGGAAAAAAATGAGCGGATAAAACAGCTTCAAGCAGACTCAGACAAATCCCACCTGTCCTACTCATGTGATAACAGTCAGGAATGCATGTACGAGCAAAAGTTTCAAATTACACACTTGGCTTTAAAAAAAGATATTAGATCCTAGGCCACGTATGGCATGGTTTTTTACACAGTATATTATAAATCTGTCTGCCTTCCCACACCATTTACAAAGTTTCTACCAGTCAAGTTTCAGGCCAGCCTGCGCTATCAGTGAGTGCTCACCACTTGGTTTACAGAAAAAGTATTTTTAAAAATGCATTTGTAGGGTTGGTCAAGGTATTTACAGGCCTTGCATCCACCAAGAGTGTTCTACATAGGAGACATTCCCAGGAGCTCTCATCCACACCCCGACAAAAATAGCAAAGTAACTTGATGGAGAAGCAAGCAGGGTTTTTTAACCCTCATTTCTGACCACCCTATCCTCTACTGGATATTAAATCTGCTTGAGATGGATGCAAAAGCTTCGGATACTTCACTGAAAGCGGCATCTCATCTCCTATCCCATCTACACTCCTCCCCTGCAAGCTCACACACCGGCCACACTCATCCCCTCCCAGACAAACGGGTCAGGACTCTGCCCTCCCTGCAGAGGGGGTGAATGCTATCCTGGGCTGCACAGGGCAAAGTCCAGCAGGTGGAGGGAGGGGATCCCTCCCCTCAGCACTGCTGAGGCCACACCTGCAGGGCTGTGCCTGATCCCCACTCCAGTTTGCAACCTTTAGTGTGTACCAGACAAACCCACCAGCTGTCAGTGCGACTGACAGCTGACACCTCTCCAGGGCACTAATTAATATTTCTACCTTCTCTCTGCACTGACAAAAGCACTCAAGCAGGCTGTCACAATCCAAATGCATCCTTCATAGCTTCAAAGGGAGAACACATATACACACTCTTGGACTAATTTTGCTTTGCTTGACAAAGAAAATTAAGACAAGCATATAGCTGTCCTTCATGTGGCCAAGTGATTCACCTGCCCTGCCCGAGTGAAAATAGGCTATCCCATAAGGCAAAGATTTCCTGGCACTTAATACACATTCATATTTATGAAGTGTGAAGTTTAAAGATGGAGTAATTTTCAAGAGGAATGAAAGTACAACCTTACTCTGCACTTTAAGTGACCTCATGTCTGGAGAATCTTCTGAGAAGACAGTGGCTTTAGCAGTTACTATAAATACTTCTATCTTTATACTTTGTCAAATATAGGAATAAAAGCAGACACCTGTGCCTGACAATCTAGATTTACTGAACAGAACCATCCAGATTACTTTAGGAGGAGGAGTCTCACAGAATTTTCTTAAGGAATCGTTGCTGACACATAAAGCACAAACAAGGTTTGCATTTCTCCTGAGCAACAGAAACTGCTAATTGCCAGCTTTTAAGCAGGAAAATTAATATACAGCCTCAACACACAACAGGCTGATAACTCAATATCCAGTACAGTAACAGGGAACAACTCCTCTTTACTATAGTGTCACCTGAAGTCATAAAAATTATCAGCAGCTCCCGTAAAAATGCAGCCTCAGAGAACTTTCAGCCCTTCTGGTGTCTGAGAGCAGTTTGGTAGTCAAATACTTCAATATTCAGCTTTTAACAAGAAGTTTAAAATAGCTTCCATAAAACATATGCTGTTATTTCTGTCATACAGACAGCACTCAGAAATCAGCTATGAAACATCTTCTGCAGGAGATGAGGAAAAAACTAACCTCCAGCAGCTGAGCAGAACACTCGGGAGTCTGAGGTACAGGGAACCTCTCCTATCAGGGCTGGTCACTACAATCTTTGAAACAACCTGAACAGTATCACTGTGAATTTCTTTCAACTATTTTCCCCATTTCCTCCTTTTAATGACTCTCTCATCTGAAACACTCGTACCTCATTAATTTTAAGAATATATTGACTCCTTAACAAAGGCATTTGAATGTTTAAACTGGGAAACAGTACTGTCAAACAAGTAACCACAGTTTTGTTTAGCTATCTTGCACCACTCTAAAACTGACTGCACAGCACCACAGGCTTTCTACCACACAGAAACCCATGCAGTGCTGCAGTTACCTTTGGTGATTTTTGTTACAGAAAGTACAGCAAACAGTGAACACAACCAACTGGAGTTTCTTTGCATTAACCATCGTTTGCTGCCACAAGCTGCAGAGGCCACTCCAGAAGTCCCAGCTCAGTTTTCAAACTGTCCATCAAACCGAAGGCTCTCCAGGAGTGTGTCTGCCCAGGTTTCATTCCCACCTGCTTCCACACACACTCACAAACACAGGACTTCAGCAGGAGAGCTGAGAACAAGTCTGTAGCTGTAGGAGAGCTCAAACCTCTATGAAGTTTATGAGCAAGATGAAGAAAGAGATAACACTGCAAACTAATGCAATTCATGTATCATGTACTCATAGGTACTTGCAGAAAACTTACTTTTTTCTTTAGGAGCACAATAAAATATGCATCTAGGGCAATACTTAAGTGATCCCATGCCCAGTTTTGTCCTTACATGAGGAACACGGTCTCAACAGCACAGCTCTCCCCGCAGTTAGTGCTCCATACAAATACGTGAATTTAGCTGAGCTCGCAGCCACGCTGCAGAGAGCCCTGCACAATCGGGTTCTCAACAGCTCAGCTGCCATAGCTGACAGTTCACAATTGCAGCCATTCATCAGTGTTCCTGGAATACAGCCGGAACAGTTCAAGCTGGTCAGTTATCTCTGGAAAATGATCTATACTCTGCTCCTTTTCCAACAGCCCTGGTAATATTTTGCCCCAAAAGTCTGCCAAACATGTAGGAGGTTTGAACAAGCTTTCTCAGTAACATTCTTTTAACAGAAGCCACATATTTCTTTTCCCCCAAGAGCCAAAATAAAGTTATTAAGCCAGATGAAACATTCTGCTTGTCAATTACAAATTTGTATACACATGGGCATAAGGGCAAGCAGAGAACCTGACACACACTGACATACCAAAATCTTCTCAGGTGCTCTAACTGCCCTTCCTTCAAAATAATTAGTACTGGTGCTGAAGTCCAACAAAAGAAGAGTCAGACCAATTTTGAGACCTAGTTCTAATAATGTTTTTACACAATTAGTAATTTTCAGGGTGCAATACCCACATCTGCCTCAGTACCAGTATTAGTTTCTCCTTCCTTTAATACTGCTGCAGTTTATTTTATTTGCAGCCACATATAAAGAGGAAAATGTGTTATGCTGTAAATATTTCATAACTTTCACACAACAATTTTTTCTTTTTAAGAGCTCAGCAATTTGGACACATCAACTGAAATACTGGCTTTGCTCTTCAAGGAAGGTGTGACACACCGAAGGCTTTTTAGTTTTTCATTCTTTTGGACTATCTATCCACCCTTTCTTCCCCCCCAAGATTTTCCAATTAAATGATTCTTCACTATTCATCAGGTCAATGCAAAAAACTACAGGTTTTTATAAACTACTGTCAAAGTGTACTGGGCTATGGGAACAGGAAATTAAAAGTCTTTGGGCAATGGCTTGGAAAAAAGCAATCTATAAACATAGTTCTCTTTATATATCAGGCTAGATCACCTCCACTCCTAATAACCGTAGATGCCGATTGATTTAAAACAGCAGACTATAAGATAGGAGTAATAAAACAAAAAAGTTCAGAAATAAATGAACTGACCAACTTTTTCCATCACATTTACTGTATTACCGACATGCTGCTTTCAAAGAATTTCCATATTAACTATTTTACCTTTAGAACAGTTCCTCTTCATATTCAGAATGGCGACTTTCCAGGTAAATCCAGGGTATTGAGAGCTATACATTACTCCTTGATGAGTCACTGTTTTAGAAGATGACTATAGGAGAATGATCTACACAAGCCTGAAGCTTCAAGTACGTGCAAATATTGAAGCATAACTGAAGGTGCCAGAAGAAACATAGATACCTGCCTCCTCACTGAGCCCCCTTTCTGGGAATGCTATACATTAACAGTGTGAAAGATAAAGAGAAAAATGCTTTCCACAGATTTATAGCTTCTATGACCACCAAGTAACCTCTCTGAACTGAGCTGTGCGCTAACTTCCTGGACCTGCCAGCACAAACCATGACTCATGATGTACCAGCTCCCTTTGTGCTTTAATAGCTTTATCAGTGTCAACCTCCAGCCTATTAATGACACTTGAAGGTCTTCATTAACTATTTCACCACCGATTCCAGTAGATAAGGCAGCTGGGCAAAGCCCATGGGAGTGGGGGCACAATTTAAATGACTGGAAAGAGGAAAAAAGCAGGAGCAAGAATAGAACAGCAGACAAGCAGGAGACAGTTTTACAATAAAGCCTTCTCAGAGGGTAAAGCAAATAAAAACCAAGAGGTAAAACAGCCTTAACAAGCTGCTAGGTTTTCATTCTCACGTTTCTCTGTCTGAAGCCAGTGGAAGTCAGGCTACTGTTTGAGGGAAGCAAAGAACAAACTTTGATCTACTGTCTCTGTATCTATCTCCTACATTATGTATGAGGTCTAGGTCCATTTAAGGTGAGCTTTCATGGCTTACCAGAATCACCTTCCCAGCTAGGAAAGACTCTCACACCATACTTGTGCTCCTGGCTTTCTGACAACCCAGCACACGGCACAGTTTTATCACCCAGCGCAGAAGCTGACAAACGACACAGAGGCACTCCTTCACTGATAACCAGACATTCGTTTCTCTACTGAACATCACAGCATGGCCTGCCAAAAAGAGAACACTGCATTCGGACCCCATTTCCATTTCTTACTCATAGTTCTCATGGCAAAGTGTCTGAAAGAGTCTCTTGAGACATGAACACCACGTAAAGCACCACTGCAAGGTAGCAAGTTCAAGGACTAAACTAGAAAATTAACTTTAAGAATCACTGTTCTGGTAAGAGCACCCACTGGAGTGCCACACAAAGTTAGATGCCCCTAATTTGAATAAGCAGGATAAGTTTTTCTCTATCTTTACACAGAAGTTATTCACTTATGTTCATTACCACAATTTATATTAAGTATTAGAAGCTATAGAAGGAAAACAAATGCAAAATGCATTCCCTTCCTTCCATTCATGAATCAACAGAATGATTAAACAGCAGACAAATCGTCTTCTCAAACACTGAACTATGAAAAGAACCCACCAGCTTGAAATCAAACCTTATTTGCACAAGGCAGTTTGTCAGCCAGATTAGCAACCCTCTTAAGGTAGGCAAACTGCAAGTACATTTTAAACTTTTAGTCAGTCCTTTACCACTTTATTCAAAACCAGCACAGGTTTCCAAACCACGGCTTCTCCTTGCACAAAAGCACAGCAGTTACTTTCGCAGACACAGCATCAGCCAATGCTCCAGCGAGCACAGGCCTGCATTAAACCTGCAGCCTGAACTCAAAACATCCACTTTGAGATGCTCTCTCCATCCACTGCACCCCAACTCCACAGACACAGCTGCTTCACTAAAACATTCTCAAAGCAACACTGACTATATCATCTTAATGTCTGGTGCTGTCTCAAGGTGAGGGAAGACTTACAGAGAAACTCACCACAAGATTCGCTCATAATGGCCTGATGCCTATTTTTAAAAACAAGTAACACATGTATTCCCTTCCTCCAAACTGCAGCAATTCTGACAGTAAATTCTGGGACTTAAATTCAGTCCTCAAACACTGCTTGATTCTTCTTTCCATCAAAGAAGTCAATCAAGTGGCTTGGCCTTCAGAGCAGCGTGACATGTCCATGGGAACAGCAGCCACACACCCACTCCCTCTCTCAGGCCCTCTCAGGAGTCTGTTCACACCACACCTCTCTGTTACAAGTCATAGTTCCAAATTACTTTCCAATAAAAAAAAACCCTCACTGTAAGGTTGTACTTCCCACCGTGTCCACATCTTTGCCCAAGTAGTGTCTGTTTTCTCAGTACAAAGGACCATTCTCTGCAGAGCTTTCCTTGCATACGGATTTGCACACAAATCCACATCCCAGTGCATGTACTTTCCTTACTAACTGACACTATTAAGTGTTAACTCCACAGCAGGGTAAAAATCAAGAGACTGTGTTAAAAGCCCTGAGATAGCACCACACAGATTTAACACTGCAATACAGTGTCATTTTAACCAAGCTGTCACTGAAGTGCTTTATAATGCATTCAGGACAAAGGAGAGAACAGCCCTTCTCACATCCTGAGCCACTGGCTACAGAAAGACAGCTTTCAGTCTTCTGATTTTGAAGAGGTTATATTATTCATGCATTAAGCAGCTTTCAGGATACTTCGTACCCCATTTTGAGAAAAGAAAAAAGTAATCGCACTCACACCCTGCAAAAAACAAGTACAATTCACTACTGGCCTAAATACTTTGCTATGGTTTGCGCTCTTAAAATAAAAATATAGTCCAGGTGAACCTCAGCATGACTTTCTGAAAACATGAATTTACAAAAAACACTTGGCAATAACTTGAGAGTTGACTTTTTTCCCCCGAAAAATACAGTTCTTTTTTATGGCATTATAAAATAATTCATACCTGTCTTCATCACCATCAACAGGAATGGATATGCCAAAAACAGAGCTGGCAAGACTGTTCATTGGAGTACTTGCAGGTAACTGAAGAGGATTTGCTAGAGTGTCTGGAATGGGAGGCTTCACAAGAGGTTTATTTTCAGCTATAAGAGAAAGTGGTGGCTGAGGTAGGGGTTCCGATTTTCTTCTAGTATCATCAATCTGGCCTGCTAAGGACTGGGCCTGGGTCTGAAACTGTCCGAGGCTCGCCTGAGGCAGACTGGCGGGTGCATTGGGCGCACCTTGCATCATCGAGTGTCCGACGTGCTGGGACTGGACCGTGCCAGTGCTTCTGCTGACAGAAGGGTGGCTCGTCAGCTGGGACTGGACCAGCGTAACAGGGACGTTTGGCATAGTAGCAGAAGCGGTGGTGGACGCACTAGGCACACTTGTACCGGGCACAACCGCAGGCACGCTCTGAACTCCAGGGACCACAGCATGGGGAGCACCAGGCATTCCCGACACTTGACTGCTTCCCCCCATTGGATGCTGAGTCACAGATTTCTGTTGCACAACCCCCGTATGTCCAAGGCCTGGCTGCACCACACCTCCCGGCTGCGGGAGGGCAGGCTGACTCGCTTGCGCCTGGCCACTCTGCAACAACCCTGATCCCTGTCCGACTGCTTCGCTGGGCTGCGCTGACACCCCCATCACTGCTGCTCCCACAGGTGAGGGGTTCTGGCCCGCCACCTGCCCCACAGGAAGGCTGGAGGCCACAGTACTTGGAGCAGAGCTTGTAGTAGCCTGCTGAATAGCTCCTTGAGACTGCATAATTGTCATGTGCTGCATGTATTCAGCCTGCCCAGGAGGCTGCGTCGGCAGTAGATGCACTGGTGGAATCTGAGACTGAGAATAAGCAAATTGTTGAGGCTGAGTCACTGGTATGTTTGCCTGCTGCACCTGCTGCTGGGCCACAGGAATGCTTGACTGCCCTACTGTCACATTTGGAGGTGCCATGCCTTTCCCGTTGGGTCCAGCCTGTGAAACACCCTGTGGATTTACCTGTAGCTGTGGTTGCTGCGGCACTATCATTTGCTGACTTGCTCCCGAAGCCCCAGAAAACACAGGCTGAGCAGTACTCTGAGGCACGGCCCCACCTACGGGCTGTTGCTGTTGCCCAATGACAAAATTAGGTTGCTGTAGAGAGGACTGGTTCATTTTCTCTGTCTGAAGCAGCTGTGACACAGCAGCCAGGGAGCTGTCAGCTATAGAATCGGGGCCATGGGCTGACACTGGCACAGTCGAGATCACAACAGAACCTCCTGTGGCACCGAGGCCACTGTCCCTCTCTTGAGCAGCCTGTTCGAAGGTGCTGCTGTGCCTAATGCAATCTCCAGTCCTGCCCAGAACACCACCACCATCTGAGTCCCGGTCATAGTACTCCATACACGTCCATCGGCCTCGCCTGTAGGGCTCCCCAGTACCGTGGTCCAGCTTGATCACCCTGAAGCGTGAGCTGCACGCAGCAGCCGCCGTCTGAGACATGGCCCCGGGGGCAGGGGGTGCAGAAGGCCCTGTGGAGGGCAGGGCAGCCTGAGCACTGCTGCCCCCGCCCCCAGCAGTGCCAGGAGCAACAGCTGGCAGAGGCACAGCCGAACTTTTGGGCACAGCCCCGCCGTTGGGGCCTGCAGCCACCCCAGCAGCAGCCACAGCCAGCTGCCCGTCCAAAAGGAGATTGGGAGAGACGCTACTGGGAGTTTCGGCCTCGCCCACGTTGTTGAGAGTCTCTTCGGAGGAGCTCCGCTCGCAGACGTCCTCAGGGCCGTAGTCGGTGGCTCGGGAAACATCAAAGATCTCAGAAGACACGTCCTCGGTGCGGGACTCATCCGGGTCATCCAGGCTCTCGGTGTCCTCGGTGATGCTGCTGGCCACCTGCGCCGTGGTCACGCTGGTGATCTGGAAGCAGCTCTTCTTCTTGGCCGGCATCTTGGACATGTTTCCTCCGCAGGAAGGGGTTCGGCCGGCCGTGGCGAGGCGAGCAGGGTGCTGGGGCGGACTGTCACGGCGTGCCGGCCGGGCCCCCGGCGCTACCGAACATCCTCCGGCGGCTTCCTGCGGCGGGCGGGGGGCGGCGGGGCTCCTCCTCTTCCTCCCTATCCGCAGCCCTCTTCCCGCGGCCGGGCCTCCTTCTCCTCCCTGCCGCCGCTCCGAGCGCCCCGCGGCTTCCTGCGGGCCGCAGCAGCGGGCCC
>VZRH01004585.1:95391-135913 GCA_013397555.1 Urocynchramus pylzowi
CCGGGAGCTGCACCGGGAGCTGCACCGGGCCCCGGGAGCTGCACCGGGAGCTGCACCGGGAGCTTCGCCGGGAGCTGCACCGGGAGCTGCACCGGGGCACCGGGAGCTGCACCGGGAGCTGCGCCGGGAGCTGCGCCGAGGCCCCGAGCCACGGCCCCGAGCCGCGGCCCCACGGCGTCATTCCGGCTGGAACGGACCGCTGAAACCGACCTGTGCCCCATGCCCACCTTGTCAGAGCACTGGGTGCCACGTCCAGGCCTCCCTGGGACACCCCCAGGGATGGGCACTCCAAGCCTCCCTGGGCAGTCCCAAGGCCTGAGCACCCTTTCCATGGGGAAATTCCTGCTGGTGCCCACCCTGAGCTCCCCTGGCCCAGCCTGAGGCCGTTCCCTCTCCTCCCGTCCCTGCTCCCCCCGGCTGTCCCCTCCTGGCAGGAGCTGTGCAGAGCCACAGGGCCCCCCCTGATCCCCCTTTTCTCCAGGCTGAGCCCGTTCCCGGCCCCCTCAGCCTTTCCCGGGGCTCCAGCTCCTTCCCAGCTCCGTTCCCAGCTCCCTGGATGTGCTCCAGACCCTCCAGGCCCTTCCTGAACTGAGGGGCCAGAGCCGGACACGAGCTCAGAGGGGACAGTCCCTGCCGGGCCCTGCGCCGCTCTGCTCCTGACGCCGGCCAGGATGCCGCCTCACCAGTGGAATGAGGAATGGGCTATTGTGGCATTTAGTGTGGGCTAGCAAAGAAGAAAGGGAAATTAATAAAAGGTAAAATAGTTAAAGGATAAGGAACAGGAATGAATAAGGTGAACGGATTCACTAACAAACCAGAAGGGTTTCTGAAAAGTCAAGTATGAAAATTGCTACAGTCCACAGCCAGGTTAGCCAAGATCACACAGTAAACCACACAATGGCCTTGTCAGCGTTACACTGATAATATTTTTGCGATGTTGAATTGGTGCTGAACAATATTCCAGTATGTTGGGCACAAATACAGTGATATTTTTATTAAGTGTCAAGCATGTACATATTCCTTTTCTTCCTTCAAGAAAAACATTGGCCACAGTCAGTTAAAAGGAATTCCCACATGCCTTCTGTTTGTGTGCGTGAGTGCCAGCACTGTGGGACCCTCCTGGTGTCGGTGTGCCTGGTTTTTAAGACCTGGGCAGGACAGATGGAGCAGGCAGGGGAAGGGCAGCAGGCTCCTCCTCAGTGCTGCTGTGCCGCCCGGCAGAGGTCTGAGGAATTCTCCCCCGCTCTCTCTGTCACCTTCACCATTACACACTTCACTAGGAGGATCCCCATTCAGGTTTCAGTGGCAGTAAGACCCTTAGTGGCTTTCCTTGTGGTTCTCCTGTTCTCACTGCGGGTGATTTTACATATTTTACATATTTTGCCATTTAAAGATCATGCACCAGTCATGTGACAGAAGAATCTCACACAGCCTCCAGACTGAGGGCAGAAATGCTCCCACAAGTAATAGAAGACTGAAAAAGAACCTCTTCTGGAGGGTAATAGTTGTAGGTATCCAGTGAAAATGGCACTACAATGTTCTGCTTGTTTCTAGAATTTTAAATGGTCAAAAGTTGGTGCTTCCCACTGATGGTGGCTGAAATCTGGTGTGTCACTAGCACACACTAAACCCCTGAATTCTTATGGAGTGCACACAGTCACACACATGCTCACACCCAGAAATGAATGCATGGCTGGATAAAGATGTATATTAATATATATATTATATATTATTATACATTAATGTTATTGTATATTAATAGGTATATGTGTACACTTAAGCTTTTGAAAAGCCCTGATACAAACTTTAAAATTACAATGTTTTTCAAAAGAAAGATGTAGGAATATTAAAAGGAGCCAGTTTATTAGTATCTAGAGTGCATGGGTTCAGATATCTCAGCCTTTAGTAACATTAGGTGATTACTGTTGGAGACAAAAATCTAGCCTGGGGATGGCATTGATCTAACAAACAGGACATCTGCTCTAGTGTCAGGAGTCCAGGCTGAGACTGTTTGAGGGGAAGTCAGTAGGAAACGTTCAGAGAATTGTTTTTTTAGCTTCAGTCTCACCCCTCCCTTGGTACTGATCTGCAGTATGGCCTTGTACAAGTTATTTTTCATTCTTTGATCTTCATTTTTTTTTCTCTCCCATCTATCATCTGCCTTATCTGCAGATACAGAGAACTGTTGAGAACTCTACTTACCATTCTTTTGTGTGTTGAGTACTGAGACCTAAATTTTGGTCAGGACATGTGATACTGTCTTAGCAATAGTAACATACTGGCAAAGTAATGAACAAGTGACAAGCAGTTTACTTATCCCTAGGGTCTTTTCAAATTTGAAGAGAAATTTAGGAGTTACTAAAAACTGGGTATTCTAAGAGTGTACTCTGTTTCTGATTACTCTTATATCAAATCCTGCATTAACATTATAAATTTTAGAATAAACAGTAGTATCAGAAATTCCTTACTGTAAACTGTACATTTTCATGAGTTTTTATGAAACTCGTGGTTCTAGACAATAAATCGTTGACTCAAATTATTCTTGTTTTTAAGACTCCTCTAAATTACCCCAAATCGTCTCAAACCCAACTGAGATGCAACTATAATTTGAATTTCAAGTTCTTTTGAATTTCAAGCTGTAGGACACAAGACCTGGAAGACAAATACCAGGTTACAGACTGCTGGAGGGAAAGAAGGGCACAGAGAATGGTAAATTAGTTATCTGAATGTCTAAGTGGGATTTTTGCATTTATAAAGGCCACTAACTATCTAGAGAACCATGAATAGTACTGCAGTATTTAGCTTCAGGCTCTTCTTAAAGTTTCATGTGACAAAGAGCACAGAATTTTCCTCTCCCCTAACTGTAAAAAAATTGCTCTTTTTGTCTTTGTAGTGTTCATAGTCTTCTACATGGGAAATAATAGACACTAAATCCAACAACTAATGAAAAAAAAATCACAGGAATGACAAGTGAGAAAAATGGACACTGTTTCACACATTGAAACACATTGAAAGTGCAAGTAGAAATGAATAAATGTTATGAAATACCATCAGCTGTTGTTAGCCTGATCCTGACCCCTTTCAAGTCAATGGCAAAACCCATCAAATGTCAGTGGCAGCTGTGTCTTTCTTTACTGAGAGATGTTAAAATCTAGGATGTACATTTGTACAGATCAACAGACAGGCCTTTAGCATATCAGGCTCTTCTTTATGATGGGCACCTTTACTTTTTCTGTAGATCTTGTGCTGTGCAGTTTGAATAGGGGCAGCTCCTCTAGTCAGAATGATGTGTCAAACCCCACTGTTCTGTAAATATTCTGTAAATTACTGTGTAAATAACTGATGGAAATGACAGCATTCTGTGGGACTGGAGACCGCTGTTGCACTGGGGGGTCTGAGGTGGTCTCTTGGTGGATGGGTTACTGCCAATGCTTCCTGGGCTGTATTAGCCCCTGTATGGTCCTCATCTGTGGGATTTAGCTGTTCTTATTTACCACAGCTGTTCTCAGCCTTGCTGTCTGCTGTATTTTGAACCGTTTGTGGTTTAGAGGCAGAGGGAAGAGAAGTAGGGACAAAATCTGAGCTGCAAATCTAGTTTGGGATTGTAGTTTGGGATTGTTCTTGATGCTAAAAAAGAACTGTGGATTTGGAAGTCATCATAAGGCAACTACCATGTTTTGGCACTAGTGATGAATTACTGCTGCAAGAACAAGGCTTTTAGGGAAGGCACAGAGCAGACCTGGGTTTGGGCCATAGTTTTAAAGCCAGGAAAGCAATCCTGGCTTTAGGATAAATAAGTCAGGTTGATCTGTCTTTTCTTTCTCAGTTTGAACGTGAAACAGTTTGTAAACTGTTGCTATTTAGCTAATACACTGGAATGCAGTGAAATTTAAAGACACTCAATGTTTCTTCAATTTGATGTATAAATAGATTACAGCATTTTCAGCATTCCAGTCTTATGATCGAGTGGAATCCAGATCAGGTTTCATTTAACCTAGTAAAGAGAGAAATGTGAACGGTTTCAGATAGCTCATGTGCTGTTCAGCAGCATATTCTCTCATATATTTCAAACTCCTATTAAGTAGTGTGATATCAATATTGAAGAAAATCCACATCTCTTTGATAGACTTGGTGGGTCTGAAATATTTCTGTTTCGCATGGCTTTATTTTAATGGACTTTTCAATAATTCATTGCTGGATTTCCTAGAATCTAGGTTTCTCGTTTTCTTGAAAACTTCTGCTTTGAACAGTAAGTAATCACTTTGCTTTGTGTATAAACCATTCTTCAGACTTTTCACCAGCTTTATCAATTACATCTCAGTGTTAAAAGCAGGAATAATGGCAGGGCATTTGTTTTTAATATGTTGTCTAAGCAAAAAAGGGAACATAGACAAACTTCAGAGAGCTTGCCAGATACTTTAAATAAGTACTATGTGGCACAACTTGATCTGTAGTTATAAATCCATTTTCAGGACTGAGTTCCTAAAGGACTTATGTAATACTTGGGGTAGAATACTAAGAGGAAGTGTGGAGAGGAAAGATGGTTTGTTTTTAAGATGAGAGAGCAGTTACAGAGTAGACATCAAATCCATTGCAACTCCATAATAATAATGTTTAGATGACCTATTTAAATAGATTTCCCAGTGAGTCCTGATTGTTTGGAGTGGTGGTATCTGTGCTAACGAGCCATCTGCTTGGTTCAGGTATGTGGGATGTTCAGGTACAAAATGTGTACCTGCACCCCTCACATTTCACTTCCAGAAGTGCAATGCCCTTTCTTCCCCTTTTACTGTGAAGCAGGAATTCAAAAGTAGAGATCAGAGCTGGATAAATAAAGATGTGGGGAAACGTGTACATATTTAAGTTCTGAGCAATTTTTGACAGCTCTATTACTACCACATCATGTAGGACATGAGACAGCAGTCAGCCAAAACTGGTTCCCTGGCCTTTTTTTGCATAAACATGCTTCAGAAAACTTACAGTCTGGATTAGCTCTAACTTTCCTACAAAAGCACAAATGTGGGGTTTGTAGTGGATAGTAGATTGATGGATTCCCTGTCTCCACATGGAATCTGTATGCAAAATATATACAAAAAAAAAAATACTTCTATGGCTAATTCTTGCATTTCTCATCCAACTGTACAGCTACTATGAACATCTGTGACTGCATCTACTGAAATACTCATGCTGTCAGACAATAAAATGATGTGATGAATATAAACCTAAATTCTCTTCATGTAAATCTCTGCTTTTCTGCTGTTAATTTAATTTTGTTTTAAAACTTACATATGTAGTTCTGTTGAAATCCACTAAAATAGAATCATCAGAAATTGAGAGCTTGCTAAGCAAAACTAAAAGTGCTTGGGGTAGACAAATAATAGTTTTTTATGAGGACCTGCATTTTGTATTGTTATTATTATTTTATAATTGAGCACTTCCATTATAAACATTATTAAAAGGCGTAACTTGTCCTTCATTAATGCTGAAGAAGTGATCTCAGTGTGTATTGGGTTTGTGAATTCAAACCATTTTCATAGGTCTGGTTTGGAGCCTGAGAAAAAAGGGAAAACAGAACATTTGGGGAAGTGAATGTTCTGACATTTGTCAAAGTAAACTGATGGAAGTGATACAAACTATTGGTTAAATGAAAAATACCACAATAATTAAATGACACTACTAGGATTCCCAAAGTAATTACCTGTTTCATGGCAAGCCCTAACAGATTCTCCATGAGAAGTTTGATGAGTGGAATTGTCCTGTAGGTGTTAAATGGTGTGGGAACTCTTTAGTAATGCATTGCAAAGAGGTGATATACTCAGCATCGTCATTTGGAGGATTTTTTCCTCAGTTGCACTATAAATAATTCCATATGGATAAAAAGTATCTCATAAAGTCTGCAAGTTAAGACTAGGAATTTTCTTTTCAGGGTCTTGTATTCTGTTAAGACATCTGAAAATCATTAAAAGCTCTTGACATGGAATTGTCTCCAAGAAGAGGAGCTGTGATCTCTGTGGGGACTAGTCAGGACATAGAGACTCCCTCCAAAAGAAGGAGAGGGGGATTGTTGGGTGTTTTTCCAACCACGGTCCCATTTGCTGTTGTTTGCATGAATCTGACGGCACCTGAAGGGAACTTGTGGATGTTCAGGTGTTGCTCTGCAGCAAGTGTGGCTTGGCAGCTGCCAGGTCAGGGTGGGGAAGGATCTGCACAAAATGGAGCACATACAAACCAGACACAGGAACAGCAGGACTGGGCTTTGGCTTCATCTCAGGGGAAATCTTGTGGTGGTACCACCATCAGGACCAAACGGAGCACAGACAGGCAGTGGTGTCAGGATCAGAGGTCGCTGTGACTGTGGCACAAGGTGTGCACTGCTCAGGCAACATTGAGGCTTCTCGAGCACCCAGGTCCAGGTGGGTTGCACCTGGGGGAGTCTGCCCTTTCTTGACATACCTGCCCTGCTGTTACTACCACTGCTGCTGTTCCTTTTGTCTCTGATGCAGTAAAAAACCTATTTCTATTAGCTACAGCTATTCCCAGAGCAGTGGCTGTGGATCTCAAACCATCTCAGTTAGATGGTCTCCTGTTGGAGAACTGATAACAGGCTTTTGTCCAGAGCCAAATCAAAAGGTGAGCACAAATGCACTGTCCGGCACAGTGTTTATGGATTTATCCCATAAACCCCCAGTATTTCACCTTTGGTCTCTCCAGTATAGGAAGTTTTGGCATTTATTCAGTATTAAGTCATAAACAATTTTTAAATTATGCAGTCATACAAAGAAAAGATCAGCTGAAGAAAGAGGGAAGAGGGCTTTTTGTGATTTTCTTGGTCTTTTGGCTGTGTTATGCTGCCATACAAAAGCCACTCAGTTCCTCACCTTTCCCCCTCAGAGAGACACTCAGAAGATTACAGATCTTACTATGATTTGAGCATTGTCTGGATCAAAGATGTCCTGTGTTTTTAAGTTTTAGGACATTTCTCCACCTAATTAACTCGGAGCTGATTTTTTCCATCTGATCTGGTGGCCATATCAAGGGCAGAGTCAGTAGTGAGGTGACATTGGCCTGTGAGGGCTGGCGGTGGCAGGGTGCTGCACAGGGAGGCACGCAGGCCTGACAGCAGCTCACGTCCTGCCGTGGGGCTGTTTGCCTGTGCCTTGTGTGGCCCATCCCCAGGAGCCCTCACAGTCAGCAGCTGATGGAGTGCTGGCGTGGGTGAACCACTGCAAAACCAGCTGGGCACAAGGTGACAGCTCTGTGGGAGTTTGCTGAAAGAAAGGATGTAGGCTCTGAGAAAACATCCCTGTCAGAGGTACAGACTGTGGTGGTGGACATGTCCCTGTTCTTCTCCACCTACCTGAGGGGGACTGTGGCAAGCAGCTGCTGCAGCCAGCAGCCAGGACCTGCTTTGTGTCTGAGGTGACACTGTGCCTCTCTAAGTCAGAGGCAGCACTCGGGGTGAGCCTGCCCAGGCTCGGCCCACTCTGGCTGGCAGGGAGTCACACCAGCCAGGTCTTTGGGAGGACACATAGGTCAGAACAAGCCAGAGGAAGAAAAATTCTGTGGAAGCAGGGTGCTGAAATACAGAACAGTGTGGTTTTATTCTACATAGCCCAATATCACAGTTAACCTGTGCAAATATTTCTGTGTTTACTCATGTGGTAAAAGACTTTTATAATGGTAAGTAAACACCTAGTAGGATAGATTTAGCATGTGGGAAGGCTCACAGTGAGCTTTGTAAGAACATGAAGGTTGAGTAATACCAATGTGCACACAAGCAGCAGAAAGGGGGTAGTTTTTTTTAAAAGTTAAATTTCTGCATGCAGGCATGCTGTTCAGATTAGCATGGCAGTACATAGAGAATTTATTTGAAATTTATCTCTTCAAGAACACAGACATATTTAAATATCTTTTCCCAGGGCATGATGCATAAGAAAATACCTGTTTTCTTCCAGTGTACTTCCCAGAACCAGGCCTTAAACACCATTTTTCACCCCATTGTTAGAAGAAATATGCCAGCTCTTCTGTACCATGAACTATTTCTGGAGTGCTGTTTCTGTGAAGGGCACATGGACACATCTCAGCTTCTGTTGAAATGTAATTAACAGGTAGATTTTAGGCAAATTTTGAGGAAGTTCTCCAAGCTTTATAAATAATACCTCTTAGGTTTTTTTCAGACAGTAAAACTGAAACCTAAATTGGAAATTATTTCCCTTTACTCAAAACTTCAGACCAAGTCAGTGCCCAAAGTAAAAACTAAGGTTTCTTGATCTCCTGCCTAGTCCTGTGAACACTGAGCAGTGCCCTGTGCAAGCTCTCTTGAGGATATTTTGCAGTGTATGATGCATGTTGCACTAGGCTGTTTCTGCATCTCTGTTTTTGTAGATGAATTGGTACCATGCAGGATATGGGGTTTTGAGTGTTAAATGACTAAAGGATTTTCAAGCCTGTACTTCTTCATGGTGTTTCTCAGACAAGGGAAACAAGGTTCTCTTCTGCATGTAGAAGAGGTGATGCATAGCAGAAACTTGGAAAGCTGGAGCTGAAGTTGTGCAAGGAGAAGAGAGATGCTTTCAGTTCCCTCCCACATTTTCTGTTTGTATCCTTCCCTATCAGAATTGCTTTCTCATTCCCCTTCCCCCGTGCGTGTGTGCCAGCAGGAGGAACGTGCTGGGTTCAGAGTAAGCTCCTCCAGGGCTGGTCAGTGCTGCTGGCTGCCCCGGAGCCACAGGGGCTCCCCGGAGCTGTTGCTCATCAAAGCTCTCCAGCACAGCACTTGGAGGACTGCAAGCCAGAGCCACACACTGGCAGGGGTTTGACATCACAGTGTGCACTGAAGTCACATCAACTAAAACCAGTTTAGGTAGAATTGGGTAGATCTGGAATTTGCTCCCAAAGACAAACTGTGGGATGTGAAATAAAGCCAGTGACAGGAACCTGACAGGGACCTGCATTCTGTACAAAGAACCCCAGGTGACAAGTCCATATGGCTTTTCCCTGTGGAATATGGACTGTGGATTGCTTCCTCCTTTGACTCATAGACAGTTGCACATAGGTAGGATCCATGTAACCCTGTTTTCACTTTGTAAATCATTAGACTTAACACTTTTCAGACTCCTCTTGCTGAAATACTAAAATGAAACCCACACCCTGGTAATGTCTGCTGGCCCTTGTTCCCCCTGGGCACGCTCTGCTGCAGGGGTTACTTGGCACTGGCCCACTCAGCTGTAAAAGAAAAAGCTTCCTCACAGGGTGATTCTGGTAGGATCATGACTTAAGGACAATCCCTCTTTTTTGAAGTTATGTTTATAGGGAGTACACAGGGTAAATTAAGACATTTGGGGATCTGCAGATCCAAAGCTGGGTACTGTACAGCAGAGACGTTCTGGTCTATAAGCAATCTCACTAGGCAGAATGCTGGTTCACGCACTGACAAAAGGGTTTAATGATGAAAGGGATCAGAATCTGATCCACAGCAATGTCACTGCAGGCCTTAATGCTTGATGGGACTCAGGGTTCTTCAGGAGGACAGTGAGAGAACAGAAAGGCAGAATGTGAGAGGAACTACATGGTGAAAGAATACACAGTGAGGGCTCTTTCCTGCAGCTGCTGAAGCCCTCTTTTCTCTCATAACAGTCATTCTTTAAAAAAAAAAAACAAACTGAGAGAAGTGAAGATTTATTGCCTAGTCCTTTGATGCCATGGTCTGTTGAAGCATGGAGAATGGCCATAAGAAGTGGGTTTAGTGTTCTTTTGTGGTAAGTTACAAATGGCACCAAGAATGAGGAAATGTGTCTAATCCTTGCGTGGACATCAATTGATTCAATGGTATCGAGTGAGTTTCTTCATCTCATTGCATCACAGTTACTCCACTTTTGAAATCAGGTTGATGACTATCAAGCATTGTTCATTGTTTGAGATCTGCAGTTATAAAATAGGAGCAGCATAGGCAGAGTCAGGATGACAGATGCCCCACATGCAGCTGTGGGGTCCTGGCCTGTGGCACGAGCTCTGTGCTGCCCAGATGGGTTATCCAATAGCCCACAGCAGTTGCCAAGTAACCACTGGAGATTATGAAAAATCTAATAATCAGAAATAAAAACTGTGGAAAGATCCAAGTTCACTGCAAGACCTCTCCCAAGGCTTCCTTATAATTCCTTATTTGGGGAACATTTTAAATTAATCACCGACATTATTTTTATGTTGCTAATTCCCAGAGCCCTATTCAAGTTTTATGCATGAAAAAGGATAATTGTGTTATCCAAGTAGGTCTTCAGAAATTGACTTCTGTCTTTGATACCCAATAGCTGCAGTCATCTGTAGGTTTTTGGGTTTGGCATCAATATAAAAATCTATTTATGTATTCAGCACTTACCTAGATACTGCATAGTTTACAGTGAGCAAAAGTGCTCAATATGGAGTCTGATCCTTTGGATATTGCCCGAGGAATAGCATTGAAAGTTATGCTTGACCCATGCCAATCCTGAGCAATTCCCACCTTTATGGAAATCTCTGTATGATATGACATTTGTTTTCTAAACAGGATGTGCCTTTGTAACCATAACCTTTTTTTGCACCCATATGTATGCCTCTAAAATTGTCTGGTTCTGTCTGACAAACATAAGAAATTTTCAGAATTATATTAATTTTGGGGACATGCACTTATATCTTGGACAAGACTAAATTTATAAAGCTTGAGGGTGTAAGGTATAGCTTTCATCCTAAATTTAATTTAATTTTCAATTCTGTTGATAATTTTTTTGTACTGATTTCAAAGTCATAGGGCATGTTAGCTGGATTGCTAAAATTTCTAGAGAAAGGGGGTTGTGTATTTATAAGGATAACAGTAATATCCAGAGTGACATCAGTAAGGGTTATAAAAACAATTAAAAGAGTTGAGTTTAAGAATTAATACATGACCACACAGAATAACAAGTGAGGAGAAGGAAAATGCAATTCCTCTGTTATGCTGTCCTCTTCCTCCTGGCCTGGCAGGGTTGGACACCAGACTGGACCCATTATTTTAAACAGAATACCTCTTCTGCTCCCCAGGTGAGCAGACAGCAGTGAGGATGGGCACTGAGACCTTGCAGTCCCTCATTAATACAGTCTGGTTTCCCCAGGGAACATTTATGTTTTTGGCGGTACATGCAAGCCTGGCTGTTTCATGCTGTGGGAAAACCAGCGTGCTTGTTCTCCTCTGCATTCTTACCTGGAGACTGCCTGTGCCTGTTTGTTCCCTGCAGTTTGTTCTCGGGGCAGACCAGCGGGACGGTGTCGTCAGGCCTGGCGGTGACTTTGCAATGTGGAGGAACTGGCACAGGATAAGATCACGCTTGTTCTGCTCTCTGACCTGAAGGAATGTAAACTTGCTGACCTCATATATCTGCTGGCGTTGGCAGATGCTCTTACACCACCTTGTAATTCAGCATTATGCTTATTCCTCACACTGCACCCTGCTGTGCACAAACTAACAACAAGTGGTCCTGTGAGATGCCACCATTTCCATGAAGCAGAAAAGCAAACTCCTCAGGTAGGCTGACTGAGGTGAGAGATGGCCCCGAGTCCCTCATTCCCTGGGCAGGCCCATGAGAAGGGACCTGGCTACTGTGTCAGTTTGTGCAGACAATGCCTCAGAGGCTACAGTGTGATGGGCAACAGAGTCTCTAAGCCCGCCACCTGAGTCCAGGTGAGCTGTGGGGAAATCCTCTCGAACATCGAGACACCAGATACCTACCTCCATAGCTGCCTCCCTGCAGGCGTGGGAGCCCACATGGAAGGTGCCTCATCAATTCCCTTTGGAACATACTCATTACTGGTGTGACTTCCACATGGAAGTGTGCTGTCAGCAAACCTCACAAGTGTGCAAACTGCATCTGCTGTCTTACCTGAAACCTGTCTTCTCCATGCTCTGTTGCAGCTCAGGTTGGCCCCAGAGGCAAATGTGTGACATTCCAGTTGAACATGGTTCCACCTGAAGGTGACATAAACCTCATAACCCTCGTTCCACTGGGGCAGAGAAGAGGTTTCTGAATAGGATCCACCTCTGAGCACTGCATGGAAGGAAGAGACTGTCCCATACGAAACTGCAGTCACCGCTGAGGAAGTGAGAAGTTGGCATTAACCTCTTATCATACATCCTTCTTTTCTCCTACAAAATGGGGGGCTGGAGCACCACACTTCTGTGTCATTAGGGAATATGTCTGTGCTGCACTATGCATTATTTGGCTTTACTTTGGCTTCAGAAGCTGTAGCAATATGGGTCACGATTTACATCTGTGGTAGGTTGTAGTAGCAAGAAGAAGCAAACAACTGTTCTTGTATTTGACATTTTAAGGGCTTTTTAGCAATGTTAGTATCCAGACAAACCAACATTACTTTGAAAGCTACTGTGGAAATTCACAAACAATAATATAGCCAGAGACAATTATAAACATTAAAACAAACAAAGGTGGTGTTTTCTAAACATGAGTCTAAGGGTTTACCACTGGCTCTCCATCATATGCATTCCAAAGAGTCCATGGATGTGCTATAAAGAGTAAATTTGTATATATAGCAAAAATTTAAAAATAGGTCATAGTTACATGCAAAACCGTGAGGACAGCTGTGGGAGCAGAGGGACCTGAAGTCAGGTCCAATTCTTGTTTGCTTGCTCTAGCAAAGAACCTTCTTAGAACAGTAAGAAAAAGCTCTTTATTCCTGCAAAACTTATGGCATTATCCCCTGTAACCTTCCTGAGGGTGGGGAGTCACTGCCAGAACCTTTGCACAGCTTCCCTCTGAGGAGTCATCACAAACCCTGGCACTCCTCAATGCAGAACCAAGTTACACCGACATCCCTCCTTCAAAATGCAAAGGGTTATTGCTGCAGGAATAAATCCTCTTTCTTAGAAAGAGAGACATAGAACAGAGCAGGGAAATGCAAAGATTTAGTCTTGTTCCTGCTGCAAATGCTTGAAATGTGTAAGACTGAATTATCTAGGGAGCATGTCAAGGGTCTGACAAAACCCGGCAGTTCTAATTAAGGGCCTCTGTTCAGCTGTCAGAATCCAGTGGGTCTGCTGACAGGACAGAGTGATGACAGATCAACCTCCACTGACATCCTGTGTAGATGCCTTTAAAGTAGTAAAACATAAATTTAAAAATTTTTACTTAGGCATGTGCACAAAACTTGAAGTCTTTCACAGGTGCTCAGATTTGTATCTCAATTACAGATTCCCTTCAGTGAGGCATGCAATCTAAATCCCCAAACCAAGTCAAACTTGACACAAAAATGATTAATTATTGAACAAAACCAGATCATCATGACCATCTGTGGATAAAAAGAAGAGGGGAGTTTCACCACTGCAAATACAAAATTCACAGTTTTAAGATCTGGAGCGAGCTTGGAGCTTTTTTAGTTAGCCAGAGGAATCATGGATTTTGGAATCACTATAATGACTTTAACACAGCTTTGGGTGCTATTATTTTGTTTTGCAGTGACAGAGACTTCTGCAGGAGAAAAATGTGGAATTCCAGCCTAAAATCTCCCATTGCAGAGGTAATGTCTTTAACCTCATATGGAGCCAGGCCTGGCCACCTGCTCAGGAATGCTGCTGAAATGCAGCAGTGAGAGCAAGTCAGCCCTTTTTCTGCAGGTGTGCCAACAGAGATGGTTGCTGGGGTTTTCCAAGGGGATCTCAGGGCTCCCTTTGCTAAGGAACCTCTCTGTTTCCTATGAGATAAGTGCATGGCACGTGCAGGGCAGCAATTCTGTCTGACCAGACGAAGCCCCGCGCTGTTAGGCTGTCCCAGAGGCAGCAGGTGAGCTGTGCTCCTGCCCATGGTGCACAGTGGGTGCAGCTGAGAGCAGCAGCTCTGAGCTGTCTGCACCCCCCCAGCACCCTCTCTGCAGCTGCCCTCCTGCTTTGGAGGAGATTCTTGCCCAGAGAAGGTTCCCTGAAAGACCTTTGCTTTGCAGGAGAAAATAAACGTACTCTGGCCAGCCTGGGGACCCCTGATTTTAGAAGAAGCCTTAGAGCCTTTGGGAAAAAGCCTTCACCTGTGTTCTGCAGGCTGTGGACGAGAGTTTCTGTGTGCCTCTGACGATGTGTGGAGAGATGTACACTAACACCCTCGCAGGGAAACACCGCAGAGAGCACTGCCAGCAGCGGGCTACGGGCACCAAGCTGGGCATTCCCTCCCTGCTGGGCAGCTCTGGTCCCCACGCTTGCTCAGGGACAGAAACCACCTGTGACCTGCACCTCAGCTGAGTACATAGCCAGTGGGAAAAGCACTCCTAGCAGCAAAGAGAAAGCAAGAAAGTGAAAAGAAATGGGCCTTCAGGTTAGCACTTGTCTCCATATCACCCCTGAGAGTGAATTCCTATGCCCTCAGATGATTCATTCTTGAGATCCTCAGTGGGTTTCCCTGTGCACACACCGGCCCTGTGTGAGCACCTCTTGTGCAGCTGCTGGCAGATTTCGGAGGCTCTGAACCTATGACCAAAAATAGGTGGGTCTGGTTTCCCTAATCATCATGTTCAGTGTTACACATGCCATGATGATGAAGCACTGTAAATCATGAGTCTGCTCGCATACACTGATAAACCAGTCATGCAGAAGGTTCCTTGGAGTAGGAATTCAGCAGAAGGCATTTCACATCTGTCAGAAATAATTCAAGGGTGTGGAATGACTAATTGGGAACTGCATGAATAATCAAGACTTCATTTTCAGCAAGACAAAGCCATGAACTTTTGTCTGGCACATCAGTAAGGAATATGTTCCCTTTGTTAAGGCCCATGTTCTGGGGACTGATGCTAGTAAAAATACCAGAAGGAGGGGTTTTTGTGATGATCATGGAGTGTCCACTTTTAAAGTGCAGCTCATAAGTCTAGCTAAAGGACAGAGCTATTTGAGAAGCAGATGATGCTATGTAAACCTTACAAATAAAGGATTAAAGTGAAAATAAAGACATAAAATTTGAGAGTAAAATAAAAAAATGGAAAATTAAATCAGCCTAAGCCAAGGTTTTTAAGTCTAGAAACCAACCACTGGTCTGCCAACCACTACTGGTTCCCACTTGTGTGGAAATGAGGAGCTGGGGTTCCTTTTTGTTCCCTAGACTGCAGAACAAGCAACAACAGGAGTTGTGCTGGTCTGAGGTTTTGATTTGCTGTGCCGTGTGAGAACAATGATGAGAAAGGGGGAGATGGGATCATTTTCCATCTGGCCTGTGCCAGCTTCAGAGTCCAGGCACCCTCCAGGGTCAGGTGCTGGGGCCCTCAGCTTGTTCCATCAGAGCTCCCAGGTACTGCATCCCTGCACACTGAGCTGTCTGTCCCAACAGAGCTGTAAATACTGGCAGCACTCAGGGATTGGAGACTTGGAAATGTGATAGATGGCAGGAAAAGCTTTATAAGCTGAGCACAGCCTGGAAGAAAACTTGTGAACTCTGGTCACAGGTTATAGAACAGACAAAAGTATGTCAAACAATGGACATTGCTGGATTTTTATGTGTACTGAAGTCCAGAGATTGTCACTACAGATAAGGTATTTCCAGTACATTTTTTCTTTATACAAATTGTAAAATACCTCCCAAAAGTACCAGTTAGGTGACAGGATCTGTTCTTTCAAGGACAGGGCTAAACCCATCATGACCACAACTTGCCAGCACTTCATATAACCTGATCCCATGTGAATCACGCTGTGAGTGGGAGCTCCAAGAGCTGAGTCCATGAACAAAGCATGTCTTGGAGCAGGCTGAGGAATGCAGAGGAGTGTGCTGGAAGGTGTGGCAGGTATGTGTGAGCTGCTAATGACCATGCTGAAGAAATCCTGGTGATGCAGAGGTGAAGGAGTCCAGAACCTATGCTGTAGGATCAGCTGAAGGATGTATCTACATTCATAGCAGGTTCCTGGCATGGAAATGCTGTTCAGCAGCAGCCCTTCTGAAGCAGGTATGGGCCTGCATTGGTACTACCTTAATTTTCAAAGATTTTATCATGCTTTTCAGAGCCATCCTACCTTTCACTTGAGACTTCACTGGATAGGGCACTCCATGGCTACTACCACTGTTCTCTGAACCAGCCTCTCTGAAGGTGACCTCCTCCACTTACAAGTGAGGAAAGGCAGAAAAAATAGAGCTTAATGGGTGGCACTCTGGATGGAGCACGGATAAACCCAAGAAGTTTAATAGATGAAAAGTGGCAAAACCACTGACTAGCATTTGCAAAGCTGAAATGCAAAAAGCTTAAGTTCTGCATCTTGAAAAGTACGGAGTCTTTTTAGTTGTGAGTCAAAATTGTGGCAGGATCTGACCCTGCCTGCTCAGCCCTGCAACTGAGGTTCTCTTTCTCCATGTTATGGGCTTCAGCTGTAGCACAGCAAAGGGAGCTGCACCACGCTGACATGAACACTGCTCTGCCTGCCCGCACTGCCTCGCTGCAAAGAGTGGCTCTGAATTATGGGTGGGCAACATTCACCAAAATGGATTTCCCCAGAAAGTTTGGTGCCATTCACCTTATTTGCTCCAAGGGCTTTCTCAACCCCCTTGAGGTCCCACGCCACTGGGGAGGGCTCTAACACCCCTGGAACAAGGTACACCTTGCTGGGGAAGTGACCTGTGGGCAGAAGTGATCTCTCCTAACACCTGACAGCTGTCCCACCCAGGCTTCACCTGCATCTCCTTCAGCCAAAGGAAGAATGGGGATCAGGCTGCTGGGTGAGCAGCACGATCCTGGCCCTGTGTCCAACCAGCACCACATGACCAGGCATGCTACCAACAAACATTTCCAGGAATTCCAGGTTTTTGATATTTTTCCACCCTAAACACTTGGCTAGGTGATTGTTGTTTGGCTTTTTAAATTTTTCTGTGTGGTAACTGAAGATGTTTACTACCAGGCCAGAGTTTTGTTTCCCTAAGAGCAGCAGCCTCAGCCCCTGGAAGCAGGCAGCTTCAGTGGCTGTACCAGGTATCTACTGACCTCAGGCCTTACTCTTTCACCTGTCTTGTCACTGACCTGTGTCTGCTGGTGCTGAGAGATTGAACATACAAACAGCCCTCCCCTCTGGGGAGGTGCAAAAGAAACACCAGAGGTTGATTTCTAGTTGTCTCTGTTCACATTTTGAACTGGAAATTCACTGATTCAAGCATGAAATGCAGCGATTGTTTGGAGGGTGGCCAGAAAGCCCTGACATTCTGGGAGTGAGTTATCTTTCTGCAGTGTGTCTAGCAGAGAGGCAATATGGTTCAATGAAATTTTTCTCCCTATAGCCTGAGGTGATGCTGGTTGCTTCAAGTCATAAGCAGCGAAATCTCAGGGCTGTGAAACCCTCCAAGCCAGGAGTGGCACCTGTGTTAATACAGAAAGACACAGAGTTTGTTTCTGACCCATTTCCATGTCACAGGCTATTATAATTCTGTGCTGTTAAGTTGTGCTGAATCTAGACATGGTTAATGGTGAGGTGAGGCAGCTGGGTGCTCACTGCAGGAGGAGGAGGCTGGTGGGGCAGGGGCAGCTTGGGGCCCACCAGCAGGCTCAGCCTTATCTCAGCTGTCACTGTGAACTCTTCAACCCCCGTGCTGAAGGGCTGAACATGTTCAGCAGCTTCACATTTGTCTTCTCCCTCGCAGACTTTCTCTCCCAAAAACTCTGACTGCTAAGGGCCACAGCCAAGCTGGAAGCCCACTGTCCTCTGGGAACTCCAGGTGGGGAGGGGGCTCTCTCCATTCCCAGGGAGCTCCAGGATGGGAGCAGGTGCTCTCTGTCCCCTGGGAGCCCTGGGTCAGCTGTGCAGGGCAGTGCTGGCACAGGTGGGATCAGCTGCTAGACTCAGCAGACACTGAGCATGTTTGCCCAAGGATTAAGCAAGGTAAGCCTCTGGGCTTGTCCATCCCCCATTTAGGGGGCCCAGTCCCTTTACCTTTCTCTGTCCACAGGGTATTTAAAGGCTGGTATATAAAGGCCCTGGTCCCCTCAGGAGGCCACCTCGGGCTGGCAGGACGTGCTGTGGCCGCGCTGCCCCCGCTGAGCCCCATGCCCTGCTGCTTTGGGCAGCACGGCTGCTGGCGTCTGGTGTCTGCTCAGCTTTACTTTGTGGTACTTAAACTTAGCAAAGTGGCTTTTTTTAGATCCATATGCATAGATCAGGTGGTCACCTGTATCAATATGTTTATTCACAGATCCTAGCTGCTTTCAGGGACCGCCTTCTCTAAACATAATTAGGGCTATTTAAGTAGTTGCTCGCAATTACCTCTCGGTTCACACAAAACACCGTGAATTCCCTCACTGAGCAATAACTCCAGGTGGCACAAGGGTGAAAAGCAACAAGGATTTTGCTGTTGAGTGCCTGAAATATTTCTATGATCCTACTGTCAATGGATGTTTACTTCTGAAGAGCTGCCCACTATGTCTACTCTGCCATTATGTCAGTTTTCAGACCAGCAGCTTTACTGGGCACTTTGACAGCTGTTCCCTCCTGTCAGCCTCCTCACCCTGGCTCATACTAATTAGGCTGGAGGCATATGCAGCAAAGCCTGATTTGGGGCTGGATGTGAATAGAAGCTTTTCAGCTTTTGTCCTTTTGCCTGCCCTAAAAAATTTGATTTCTGGGATTCCAGCAAGGCCATCACACTGTCTGTGTCTGTGAGTGCTGGTGAGCAGAGCTCAGCCCCACACCTGGCCCCAGCAGGCACTGAACTATCGGGTCATCTGGAACATGAGTCTCATTTTCAGCACCGCACAATTTTCTCCACACTGATGTTATCTTTGCCATCAGCTACTGGCATGCAGCAGCTCACACATGTCATTAGCAGGTGGCAGAAGACAGAAATGGAATTTTCTCTCAGAACATTTCATCCATTCTTCCCCCCAGACTGATGAAGTGCAAGTTCAAGCTAAAGGCATGTAGTGACTACAGCCCGTTCCCAAACAGGGCCACGGAGAGTTAAAAGCAGGCTCCAGGAGAAACCCTCACATCTTTCAGTCTCTCTGCCATGGTTAGCTCGTCAGCACAGTGCCCTTAGAGCATGAGGAGCGCAGTTGTGTGTGCTGCACTCCTGACACCCTGGTGGCAGCTCCTCGGGATCAGCCAGCAGCAGAGACGTGGGCGCAGTCGCTGTGGGGAGCTGAGGCACCTGCCCATGGTCTCAGCAAGCTGCTGGCAGCTTGGCAGAGCTCTGGGTGCTGGAGATGAACACAGAAATTTAAGGGTCAGGCAAGCAAATCACCAGAAGAGGCATGAATTCAGGAAGACAACATGTGCACATTGTGTGGCCTCCAAAAGGAGGAGGCGGAAGCAAGAGGAGCTCCACATCATCCCACAATTCTGCTGCTGTGAGCTCAAGTTGACCTGCCTTCCAGCAGAGCCACAGTCAGAGGAGCCTGGGAGCTGCTGCTGGAACCATATGTCTGAGCGCACTCCTGACTCACCATTCACTTTTGCATCTGGATGTCTTATAGAAGATATAAATGGGTTTTTGAAAAATCTTACTCAGGGTTCTTCTTTTATTTTTAATATGATTGCTTTTTCTGTCTCCCTCAACTGCAGCAAATCCTGCTCAAAGTTGCTCCTGAACTTGACGGAAAAGAAACATATTAAAGACCATGGCTCAGGACCACCTTGGTCTCCAGACCTGACATGAGTATTTATTTTTCATCTATTTTGTTTTGTCCCCAAAGGACAATTTCATTCCAGGTCCATGAGCTCATACTGAAAAACAATAGAACATTTCCAAAGTCACAAAATTCTGTGGAATCGCAAGTCTAAGACTTTGGATCCAAAGATCAACTTTGGGTTTCTTTCCCCACAAAGATACTTAGATACTTGACCAAATGAAGAGTGCTTCAGTGCTACAAGTGCCACGTTGATGCTCTTGTCTGTCTGACCTGTCTCAGGGACTTTGTTTTCTCAGATAATGCAGATGGGGGAGGGGACTGTAATTTGCTTTTGTTCATGAAAATCTTTACATTCCAAGGTTATTTAAAACAATTTTCTTCCATACAAACATAGTTTCTATTGCCCATTGTGCTCTCTCATCATATGTGGAAATGCCATTCCCTGGTTTCAAGAAGTCTTTGGGTTTTTGAATGCTGCTGCTTTCCCACGTGGGGGTGGTCTCTGCCCCCTTCCCCCTGTGTTGCTGGGGGTCAGGGCAGTGAAGAGAATGCTGAACTACTGAAGCCAGACTGCTGTGTGCACCTGGAAAGGTGCAGGGGAGAGGCATTTTTGTGCCAGCCATAGAAATCATTTCCTTAGAAAAGTATTTTGCCTAAAGCCCACTACAGATTGCAGCCTCAGATAACTCACTTGCTTTGCTACAGGATCAGAGCTGAATCTCTGCAGCGGGGGCATGGCCAGCCCTGGTGTGAGCACTGGTGGCCACACAGGCAAGGGATCTCCTGTGCCAGATGACCCAGGCCAGAAGGAAAGAAAAGGCAGTAAGGAAACAGGGGTTGTAATAATTTTGTTGTACAGCGGGGAAAAAAAGAACTTGTCATCTGACTAAGAAAGCAAATTCCACTGGATCCTAAATTTCCTACCTATCTCCATGGAACAGCTTCTGTCAAGTGCTGTCAATACCTCAGAGTTCTCCCGTGCTCCTTTCTTTTAAAGTTCAAAGTCAAAAGGTGACTTTGAGGTGGCTGCATCTATTTGCCCTTTTCTTCCCTTGAAGCAAACATCCAGTAAAATTCCCTGGCGTATTTTTCTCCTTTCTGAAGTTTCTTTCCTCCATTCCCCTACTCCATAAAATCAGACCCCTTTTCACACATGGGTGAACCTAGAAAATCATTTAGAGTGGGAAGCACGTGAACCACTTCAGTGAACATCAGGTAATTGTATATTAGAGGCCTTTTGAAAGGTCATCTATTTCTGGGTAATTTTTCCAGCTACTTTCTTCGTGAACTGAAGCTCACTGGCACCAAGTGAAGAACAGGGTGGCTTTGCACACAGCTCCAGCTCCCTGGCCCTGTGAATTGCCCACCCCGATCACTGTGTGATTCCTTTGATGTCTTCTTTCCAAGATGCCCATCTCCACCTGCTTATGCCATGTTTGTATCACTCACCCGTGTCCTGGGAATGGCTGAGGTTTTCAAACACACTGCTCATTAGATTCTACACTTTTCTGAAAAAGGCTGACTTTTCAGTTGCATCAGAATACAAAAAACAACCTGAAAATCATGAGACACACAAATAGACACACAAACAGACAGAGCACTGGAGTGCTGGTGAACCTGCCTGTCTGTGGTTGCTCCTGGTGCCTTTCTCCTACGACAAGGATTCCAGGTGGGCTCACGCTGCAGCTTTACCTTCTCAGCATCACAAATGTGGGTATTATTCCTAACAAACCAATAAACTTTGCAATAATAAATAAGAAACTAGAACATTAATTTAAATGAACTGACAAGTGTTACAGCCACAAGATGGTCAAATAATCCTAATTTCCATTCAAAACCAGTCAAAAAACACCAAGCAACACTAAAGAAACTTTATGTTCTTTAGTAATGCAATTTCAACTACAGAAGTAAATAAATTTGGTTTATACTAAGAATGGAAGAACAGAGGGACTTCTCTAGATAAAATTTCTATTTTAGCAGAGATTTAAATTTCCTAAACTGATCTTGTTTTCTGAAAAACAACCCAGAATGGAGAAGAGAACAATGACACTTAGGCTGTACATTCATTAAAGTAAAGGCTTTTTAAAAATTGCAAACCTGGCAATCAAGGCCCTGATTTGTCCTCCTGGGAATGCAAGTACAGTCAGCTCCCAGTCCCACATTCCTAACTGCTGCTCCAAACACTGCCCAGGTTCTGCCAAGTTTGCCAGTGCAGGGTTCTGTTCCTGAGGCTGCATTCCTGGGATCTGACAACAGCCACCACACAGCTCCAAACATGGCAGCGCTCACGGTCAGACATATATGCAGAGAGGCATGTGAAGAGGCAGGAGTAGCTGAAATTTTAATTAAGGAAAATGTAAGTGACATATCTATTTGAGAAAGTGATGGCTATGCAGTGCAAGTGCATCAGTGCCAACCTCCAGAGCTGCAGCCAGCAGTGCCTTTGCTGCAGGAGAGCAGGAGCCCAGCTCTGCCCCCATGCCTTATAATTATTTTTACTAGTTATTGCAGTTACTGCTTGGAATACACTTCACTGTGGAAGCAGCAAAGCCCATGGACATTTTACATGAAAGAAACATTGATGTGACTCTGTTAAAGAGACCAAAAGGCATTTTGAGGATTTTTGGATTTTCCCAAGTCATGTATATTTTTATTTCTTGATACTACTGCAGAGTATAGGAGATATTAACAGCTGTGCCTTGGCACCAGCAATGGCCCTGGCAGTCTGTGCCAAGGTCGTGGCCAGTAGCCCCAGAGTGCCCGTCAGCACCTCACTGACCCTGCACTGAACTGCACTCTCACTGCCACACAACATTAATTCTGACTTATCCATGAAAATGAACAATTTTCCAATGGCAGAATGGACTCAAATTGGTGATCTTGGCAGGCTCCAACCAGGTGAAAGTTGACCCTGTTACAGTCTTGTGAGCACGAAGCAACGCCTCAGCCGTTCTTCTGACGTGCAACAGGGCCATAAAGCAGCTCTGACCCCCTGGCACTGCCAGAAAATCCTACTCTAACGTCTCTTAAACCACTCTAGGCTGAGCTTGTCATAAGTCTCTGATCTCTGCATGTTACTCATTCCAATGCAGACTCTAGGGCTAACCACAGTAGAGAGAAAAACAGCTGAGGACACAAAACACAAGAATAATTTTAAGCATTCACTACTAAAATACTGTTTAAATTAAAAATGCTGTCAGCATTTACATTAAAATCAAAAGCATCCCTAGTTTTAGGCTTTGTTTTACATTTCATGCTGAGTTCAACAATAAATATCCAATCACAAGAACTTAGTTTGAAAGTTCAGCAGTTTTTAAGACCGCCCAAAGAGAGTTTGAAATGGGGCCTTTCCCAGCAGCCAGAGCGTGCAGAGGGGCTGTGGGGAACGTGGACTGGCAGCGTCACCACAGACCCTGCCTGTGGCAAGGGGGCTATGGGAGGATGAATCCATGAATGAGCCAGGATCAAGGTTTGCTGTGCTGGCTGCAATCACCCACCAAGGACCCAGCCCAGCGTGGACCAACCACAGCTCCTGTGGCTCTGGCAGAGCCTCCCTGCCAGCCATGCACAGGGCAAGACTCACCCAGAGGCCTCGTGTGGCAACATCCAGAAGGACTGGAGACCATCCTGTCAGGGATGGCTGCTCTGCTGCCCAGGCACCCCAAAAAGCCCCTGTGCAGAGGCTGCAATCTCCCCCATTCACTGTGGATGAGAGAGATGTCTGAGTCAGCAGGGCTTGAAGCACTTCATCACCAGTTTTGCTTGTTAATTAGTTAATTAGCACTCCCCAGCCCCAGGAAGCAGCAGTGCTTCTCTTCCAAGTGAGCCACCCAGAGGCTGCACCACTGTGGGTGGGACATGGGGAACGTGGGCCCATGGGAAGTGGGCACTGCCATGGGTGGGACACAGGCACTGCTTCTGCTGGGACGTGGGCACCACTGCAGGTGAATCATGGCATGTGCCCATTGCTTCCTCAGTAATTGCACAGACCCTCAGGACCAGAAGTTCTCATTCAGAATGCCAAAGAGCAAATCTCCACACTTTCCTGCAGTAGTTAAACATTTTCTTTATTTATCAGAGCAATATCCTTCAGAAATCAAAAGCTCAGGTCCTTCCTCCCCCACTGCAGAGTTCATGTGATACCAGCAACACCCAGAAGCAGTGATTCCTCTGCAGCACTCACCTCACACCATGGCCATGCTCCCAGGGCTGGAGAGGGAGTCTTTGGGAAGCGTTATCAGTCAGAAGTGAGTGTACCTGTCTTATACACTTGCTGACCCCCTGAAATGAGAGATGAAATGAAACTCTTTAAACTATTCAAAGCAAGGACTAAAGTAAAATTACTCCAATGAGGAATACCTGCATTTAAAAGAAATGATACAGGTATTATCAGCAAAAGAGGCTGCTATCTCTTCCAGAACATGCTGCTGCTGACAAGACCTTAACATATCAGTTGGTATCACCAGTAACACCTGAGACAGCAAACAAGAGCTAATTCTTACACTCTTCTTGTGCTAATGACTGCAGGAGATAACTGGTGTCCCTGGCAAGTGTCCCATTTAATTCAATTAACTCCAGCCAAGCCCTGTTGATTGCACTGGCAGTGTCAGAGAAAGCCAGAAGCCAGATCTGGAGTCAGATGTTAAAACCAAGGCAGTCTCCACCATCCCTCTGTGGCCCAGTCCCCAGCAGCCAATCCCACGGGTAGCAACCAACCTGGCATCCACAGCAGCTTCTACAAAAGGGTGTGGAAAAGCATAATTTTTTCCTGAAAATGCTCTTTTTTTTTTTTTTCTCTGAGGAAGTGCAGCCAACTTATTTCATTGTATATTTTGCTTACTTATTCTGAAATGCTGGGTTATGTGCTGGTTTAAGTAGCAGTTTCATAGTGTTCCCACCCCCTTCCATGGGTCCAAGCCAGTGGGAAGATCATGTTTCTCCTAACACAAGGCAGATGTCTGCCAGCTGATCTGGGGGCACACAGAGCTGCTGGCCCCTCCAGGGGATCCTGACACTTGCAGAGATTGAGGTGTCTGAGGTATGAACTGAAACATTCTGATAAACATGAAAAATAAACTAACCATGAAAAATTAAGCTGCAGGAGCAATTGGTATATCCCCTCAGTTGATACAATTTACAGGTCTGTTTGACAGTAAAAAAATACTATCCAAATATTTTCTTTTCCTTTTGAACATTCTTCGACTGAGCTTCAACAGACAGTGATGTATCTACCAACTCACATTATTCAGTTAAGAAGTTTTGAAATAGAAAGAGATATGCAGAGAAATTTCCTTGGTGGCACTTTTGAAGTGTAAATCTGGGATAGCAGGTAAAATCCTGAGATGCCTGTACACTGCCAACATAAATAGAAAGCATATTTAAAGACGGGAGATTATCCATTCCTTGACAGGGCTGTCATACCTACTCTGTTGTCAGGTTTTAGTTTTATTTGAAGGTCAGTCCAGCACAAATAACGCCCAGAAAAGCTCTTCTGCTGGAAAACAAAGCCTTCAAACCTTCAAAAGGAGCTGCAAGGACCTATATGTGACCATCAGCTTGGACATGTCTCAGAAGCATCATGAGCCAGTGGAGATTTCTGAAGCTTCTCTGAGTTTCTTTGTGGAAAACTCATTATGGCATTCCAGCCATCCTCCAGCCTTTGTGTATCCTCCAGGATGGCTGAGAGCACAACAGGGAAGCCCAAACAGCTAGCATGTCACTGCGTTGTGCCTGCAAAGCCACTGGAGAACAACAATTCTCTGCAAATTAAGCTCAGCTGCTCTATGTCAGCAACTGGCTTCCAAGTCAGAAAGCCTTTGCTGGGGCCCACTCATTAGCATTAAACACATGTTTAAATAAACTCCTACATCTTATGGACATTTTTCCCATGCCATGGTTCCATTGGATAAAAGTGCTGAGCTCCTGGTACAGATGTTGGCACTCATCTCCCATTTGTTCCCATCTATGTGTTTGGTATTTTCCAGAAAAGAACCAACCTCCCCACTGTGCTCCAAACCCAACTGTGCCCAGGTGTTTCCAGTAGCCCAGGCTACTCTATCAGGCACCACTTTTACACCAGTATAAGATCCTTGAGGAATAACAGGGGGAGACCAGAGCTGTGCAGAAATACCTGCAAGCAGAAGAATGCCACAAAGTGCAGCCACAGTTGGAATTCCCACTCCTGCCAGTGCCAAGGAATCCTGGGCAGGCTGAGCTCAGTGCTGCTACAGCCCAGAGCAGGGGTGCATGGAGCACAGCACACATGTCCAGGAGAGCACCCGGCTGCACTCAGACCATGCCAGCACAAGTGGGACAGAGCTGACCATCCTTCCTAGTGTCTTCCAGAAAGCCACAGGTGGCCACTGCCTAAAGAACACTCCAGTCCTTCCTTGCTGCTCACAGGTACAGGGTGCATGTCTATGGCATCCTGCAATTGGCAGCCTCCCCCCTTCAGACCCCCAACAGGACTGTGTTGAGCCTTATCTTTTGCTAGGTGGGGTGTTAGCCAAGGGGAAATTGTGCCTCATGAGGACTGGTGTCCACGTGATCCATGTGTGTGACAGCAGTGGGACAGCAATAAAAAAAAACTGTATAAAAACCCCAGGGCCTTTCAAAGCATTTCCTAATGCTGCCCCAATTTCCCTGCTGGGTGTCAAGTTCTAGGAAACAGCCACCCACACAAAGCAGCTGTGGAGCCACATCTAAAACTGCCTCACCTGTGGTACAGAAAGAGCTGACAATGGCATTAGCATGAAACTAAAATTAGAGGCTAATTGGATTCTACAGTCACTGAAATTGATGACAGCTCAGTAATTAACATCCCTGAATTTTCATGACTAAAATAAACCTAAAATCTGCTCCCATTCATGCTTCTCCCTGCTCCATGAGCAAGCGCTGTGGTAGCCTGGCACGCTTTGCACACAGGGGAGTTCTGGCACCTCTGCCAGGGCTTGTGGGGGTCCCAGCAGTTACAGGGGCAGGCACGGGTCTGAGAAGAGTCTGTGTATCTGCAAATCAGCGTCATTTCACAAAAATGGGATGTGATATTCAATGCCAGGGCATGGGAACCATCACCAGTGCATGAACACACCAACAGAAAGTGTGAGAGGCAATGGCGCGGTGTCATCCAGACCTTCGTGCAGGTACACCTGGCAGTGATGCCAGACCAGTGCTGCTGCTACTCCAAGCAAAAGAGGGAGATACCAGCATTAAAAAGTGAGGTACTAAAAGCATCTTCTCAGGATGTCAGAACGGGATACAGGCCCAGCCTGTATCAGAACATCTTCTGTTAAGGTGGGCAATAACACCTACCGAAAGGCACATGAACCTTTCACTGGACCTCCCTGGGGTGCATCACACATTTGGGGCACAGAAAAACATACCCTATTTAACTGTACATGTTATTTTCAAGTTGAGCGTGTTGTTGTCCAAGATCCATAATGAGAGAACAAAGGCACTGCCATTACAGCTGCAAGCAGCAATTGCTCTGCCTTAGACGATGTGCTGAAGACTTGCCTTGCAGGATATGGCCACGTGCAGCTTCTTTCAGGCTTTCTGTGCATGTGTGCTGTGTGTGCCCCTCTGGCTGTGCTATGCTCACCTGCCCTGTGCTCATCTGCAATTTGTGCAAGAGTTCTATGGTCTCATTTTTAGTTCATTGTTCTGTACAACATTTGGAGTTTCTGATCCATAAAAGCATCTGATGGTGGTACATTCAAAAAAGCCACATGGAGGCATGCTTCTGCCTCCACTCACAGCTGAAGGCTCTGACTGCTGACAGAGCTGTGCTTCCAAAGTCAGCCATGCCTGTGGCTCCATGAGAATCTCCCAGTTCTGCTGTGACCCATGAGGCAAGGAAGGGCATGGTATGAGGCCTGCTCCTCACCTCAGGAAGGTGTGATGAAGACTAGGTCAGGGCTGGGCCCCCCCGTGCTCCTGCTCACAGAGGGTAACTCACTGCCATCACCACACAGCTCACTGCTGTCGCTTGCTCCACTCTCCTCCTCCCTTCTGCACTTGCTGCAGGCACCAAATGTTCCCAGGCTCCCACAGCCATGCCTGGGGCATGCCAAGTCCATATGCTGCTGTCCCTTTCACACACATTTCCAAAGGGCAAAAAAAATCACTCTTTGGAGATCCACTTCTCTGTGCACAGTTCATCAAGCAGAAAGAGCAAACCTGGCCAAGATGGCCATGAAAACATGTCATTGTTTAGAAAGGCTTCACTTGACACCCAAAGATATCAAGTATATTATTTTGGGGTAAAGTAGTATAACCAGTTCTATTTCCAGTGCAATGTGCCTAACCTTTTCGTAAGTAAATCGCTTTTGTACTCATTTGGTTTAAAACTCTTGGTGTACCAGGAAGAAAAATGCCTGTATGTGTATTATATATATTATACTACAGACATCCATTCCTTCCACCATTTATATTAGTATTTCAGGCTACGATCAGAGCACTGTTGGCTTTTTTCTAGAACTCACCCCCACAGATTATGAGCAAACAAGTTTCTGCATTACAAGTCCACAGCTCACAGCTGTCCCTGGCTGTCCTTGGCTGTCCCAGGCTGTCCCAGGCAGTTAACCCTGTTGGAGATGTCTGCTCCATGCTGGCTTTGAGGGGACCATGATGTTCTGCTGTCGCTGTCCGTGGGCAGAGGGGCACAGGGGCTGGAGCCCCTCTCTGTGGCTCTGGGTCCATCGGCCTCCATGCCCCACTCAGCAATGCCAACAGGCTCTGTCCCCAGGAGCATCGTCATGGGAACTGAGGCTTCACTTACAGCTGGCTGCAAAATACAGACTGTGAACGGCATGGATTATAAGTGCCAGATCTTTTCTTGGCTGATGCTCCCAGCTGATGGTGGGTTCATATTTCAAGGTATCATGACATTCATCAGTGTCACAAACAATTGCTGCCTTAAGAATCAACAAAATCAAAAATCAAACATTCTTCACCTGAAGAATGTTTGGACGGAACATGCAAGGAATATATCTGACAGCTCCCTGGGATGCCAAGGCATAAGCAGCTTAAAGACCCATGTGCTGGGTCAAAGCTCAGACCCAGGGCTGGAAATGTCCTCCTGAGCAGCAGCAATTGCAGCTCACGTCACAACATTCCCAATATCAACAGCTGAAGATCCCTGTTTCAAAGTGACTGAACATTATAGCCAAAGCTGAACTCTTGCACTCATCACTGCAGCAGCCTCATGGGGCTCATTCCCCTCCCTGTCCCCTAACATAAGTGAATTATCCTCCCAAGCAGCTATTTTTCTACCAACAATATGCACATCTTTTCAAAGGCAAAGTGGAAAACCCTGCAAGCATTTCTGGTACCGCTTCCAGTCAGAAATAACAGTAATCTGATCCACAAGTGAATTGCATTTCTGTTGCTGAATTCCTTTGTACAAGTATCTTTGCTTTGAAAGAGTTTGGCAACAGTGAGGCATAGGCTAATTTTACTTATAAGGTGTGAATCAAAGAAGATTTGCAAGTTTCTGAGTCACAGAGAGGAAGCGTCTGTGGCCTTTCACCACTTCTGTCAAGAGAAAATGTCACGGTTCAGCTATTTTAGATGCGACTTCAGACCGCTCACTGCGCCCGGCAGATCCCATCTCCCACCACGCTCACGCTCTCCCCAGGCAACCGGGACAATTCCAGTCTTCTCTGGGGACCTGGGAACTCCCAGCCTCACTCAAACCTGCTGCTGTTGATGAGATGCATCACCACACGCTGCAGTGGGAGAGAGCTGAATAAATTATTGATTTGGCCGAATTCAGCAGACACTTGGTGGGATAAAGGGGTGACCAAGGAAAGGGTGAGCTACTTCCCACATAGCACAACACTGAAATCCCAGGGAAGCTGAGGGCCTAAGCTATAAACACTGCTGCAGCAGCAGCAGCAAACTTCCAGGGTCTGCACCGTGCCTGCAGCCTGACTCTGCTACCATGTAAACAAGGGAATGCAATCAACCAACTCCTTCTGTTCTCCTATGCTGCCATGAGAGCTCCCACCCGAGCCGGGCTGTCCTGAGTGTGGGGACAGCTCTGCTGCACTGGCTGTGGTAGCTCCAAGGAGAACACACAGGAGCTGAGCTCCACTTCCTCCAGTCCCAAAGATTCCATGGCCCCCAAGATGTTGTTGAGGGCACGTTTAGTCAGCAGCTCCACCACCAGGGTCACTGGCTAAACCCAAACAAGGGAGTTCATTCTGCCCAAGAGATGAGGTGGGACAGCCTGTGCCCACAGCACCTGGCAGCATGGCCTCCCCATGTGGCTCCCAGGTTGATGTGTGCAAGTGCCCCTCTCATTTTATCTCTCTATCTGCTGCTCATGACAGACTTGATCTCCTCCAGGCCTACAGGGATATGCCAAGGATTGGCACGTTACATCACGTCATTCCAGTGTCACCGCCTGCTGCTCTCCAACTCCAACTTATCATTTTGTTGCCCTGTTCCCAATTGGGGGTGACAACACTATCTTCTGCCTTAAAACAGGTCCTCAGGGTTTACAGACAGCAGGCATGGTACAAAAACTGCACAGTAGTATCAGCAGGAGTGGAGGGCCCTCCACCTTCCAGCCGTCTGTGGGATCTGCCTATTGAATATATGGATGAATTTTCCCATAAAAGTATTGGGCATGCTTATCTGGCTTAATTATTTCCATTCACTGCCACGTTCAGCCTCATCCAGCACAGCTCCACGGCTCCACAGCCACTGTCAAACCAAATTGTTTCATGATAGTCTGTGGAGATGTGTATTTGTCACCTGCAATCTATTCCTTGATTTGTGGCATGTATTTTCAGTGCTTCCTCTTGAAAGCTTTTTCAAATTTCCCTGGGCTTCTCCCTAACCTCTGTGAGCAAAGCCTCACACAGTTTATTTGTTGACAGCTGTGTCAGAAGAAATACATATTTTTTTAAAATTTTTTAAATTTTTTTTTTTTTTTACATTCCTCTTACTGCAGCATGCTGCCTGGCTGTGTAATGCACCAAAATGTGGAAAGCAGACCATGTCTTCTGAGGGGGAGGTTTTGGGGTGTTTAACTGCTTGTGATGTTTTTCAGAGATAATTGCAGCTCCACACATGAAAATGCTGATAAATAAAAGGCAGCTGAAAAAACAGGTGAAAAGCTTTAATACTGGGTTGGATAAAAGTGAATCTCTCCTCCTTTCCAGGAGTTTGCATTTTGATTTCACAGTAAAGAAAAGTCCAGTTAAAAGAAAAAAAAAAAAGAAACTCACTTCTGATTTTTTTTTTCCCAAGCAAAAGATGGGAAATGCAGGGGACTAGATTGATCTCCCTTTTCTGCCAGGCTGAACTCAAATCTGAAACATCTGTTCACATAACTTGAGACAAGCTCTCCCAGTCAAATAATGTAAGCTCAAACTCTTCCTGCCATCAGTGCAGAACTACCAGTTAAGCTTTTTGTGGAAGCCTAAGAATCTAGACACTTCTGTTCCCTGCAAGCACTGAATAATGATGGTGTTCACTACCAGCAAATCACTTGCAAAGAGAAATTAACACCCTTTCCTAGTATTCTAAATCCTAAAATCTGACTTTTTTTGGAGAAGGACTGCACACATTATCTTTCAGGAGTTATTCAAACAGGGCAGTACCAGCTGTATAAACCCAGCACAGCTGGGTTAACTCAGGTGATTGCAAATATCAAGGACGGGAAAATATTCAGTTTTCAATATAGAATCACAGACTGGTTTGTGTTGGAAGACACCTTTAAAAACCACCTTGTCCCCCAATCCCACCATCAGCAGGGTCACCTTCCCGTATTCCAGGCTGCCCCAAGCCCTGTCCAACCTGGTCTTGAACACTTCCAGGGACAGGCAGCCACATCTGCCCTGGACAATCTGGTCCACTATTCAGCTATAATCTGCAAGGCAAAGAGTAGGATTTTAGCTGAAAGTATTGAGAAGCAAATTTGCTTGCAGAACTTGCATACAGGCCTGGGTTCAGGGCTCACACCCCTCACTGCATCCCCAAGCTTGGCAGAAGAGGACCTATGGCTCATGCAGAGCTCCAGTCTCATATAAATGCCTGGGTATAGGTAAGTGTAGAAGAAACATGTCTCTGGCTGTACAGGTACAGGAGGTTCAGAAGCAGAGCACTGGCAGATCAAGCAAGAAGCCCCAGAACTGTGCACTGTCCTGACCCTCGCTCCTGCAGCCCTCCAAGCACTCTCTGTATTCAACAAGTTTTGGAGCATGAACCCCATCCTGTCAGATAAAAAAAGTGGAAATCAGGGTTCGTCTCAGATTCTGCTTCCAATTCTTTGTGTGTGTGTACAAGTCACTTTGTTTCCATGCTGTTTTCTCCAGCCTCACATGACATGATGAACAAGTGGGGACTGTCCCCAGCTACAGACCTGCACAATGTCCCACTCAGGGAACTGGACTGGAAGTGAAGGGCTCTGAAAGCCACAGGGGAAAAGAAAAAAAGAAGAAAGAGAAAAAAGAAAACAAGCAAAGCGCACGTAGTTCTCCGTACCCAGGAGCTTTCCCGTGCGGAGGAATGCCATCCTGGTTGTTTTTGCCTTCTCCCCACACAGCGGTAGATGGAGCCCTGCTTCCCTGCTCTCGCCAGGATACAGCAGCACCAGAGATCCCAGCTGCAGCCACTCTGCCAGGACCTGCCAGCGCTGCTGCAGGGAACAAACCTGGGGGTCACACAGGAGGGAGCTCGGGCTCACTGCTGCTGCCTGACTCATGAAATTCTATGAAACCTGTGACTAACAAAAGTATTCGACTAACCACAATACTGCCTTTTCTTCCATTTAGGCATTGGGTAATGTTCCTTTCTTTTGATAACTGTCATCAAGATTACATGGAATTCACCAGTTTTATTTCTTTTGCAAAATAAGGAACGGCAAGGTTTGCTTGCCATACTTAGAAAGAATATATACAATATTTGTATCATGGCTGTGAGCACTGAAGACTTCTTATCCAGAAGATTTTACAGGAACCAAAGGTCAAGGGATCCATGGCTAATTTCTCTACCATGGCTCGCAGCTCTGATGCCTGCAGCTTTGTGTGACAGCAGGACAGAGAAGGGATGAGGGAACACTGGCCGCCATTTGCATCTCTGCAAGATTGGAAAAATTATAACTGTGTATGTTGATTTTCTCTCCCCACCTCCACCTCCAAGTGCTCCTGCAAGTGACATCAGTACAGCCTGCACAGATGCAGGCAGCCTCTGGAGTCATGCACCACTTGGCCAGCACTTCCACTGCAGTTCCATGAAGACATGTCAATCAGGTCTTCTACAGCAACAGCTCACAAATGGAATATTTCAGAGCAGTGAGAGCAAAATCCACAGAATCACAGAATATGATGAGTTAGAAGGGACCCACAAGGACTGTGGAGTCCAAGTCCTGCTCTTGCAGCGTCACACAATGTTCCTGAAGGTATTGTCCAAATGCTCCTTGAACTCTGTAAGGCTTGATGCTGTGACCACTTCTCTGGGAAGCCTGTTCCAATGCCCGACCACACACTTTTAATATCTAACCTAAACCTCCTCTGACAACTTCAGGCCATTCCTTCAGGTCCTGCCACTGGTCACCAGAGAGAAGAGATCACCTTCTGCCCCTCCTTCTCTCCTCATGAGGAAGCTGTAGACTATGATGAGTCAGTCTCCTCTTCTCCAGCTTTAACCCTCAGACACTCCTCCTCTTGAGGGCTTCCCCTCAAAGCCCTTCACCATCTTCGTTGCCCTCCTTTTGACACTCTCTAACAGCTTAATGCCTTTTTTATATTGTGGTGGCCAAGACTGTTCCCAGGACTTGAGGTGAGGCCGCCCCAGCTCAGAGCAGAGCAGGACAATCCTTTCCCTTGCCCGGCTGGCAGTGCTGTTCCTGATGCCCCCCGGACACAGCTGGCCCTCCTGGCTGCCAGGGCACTGCTGACTCATCAGCAACTTTCTGTCAACAAAGACCCCAGGACCCTTTCCAGGCACTGCTTTCCAGCATCTCATTCCCCAGTCAGTCTGTAGATCCAGGGGTGCCCCATCTCAGGTGCAGAATCCGGCACTGGCCCTTGTTGAACTTCACAAGTTTGCTGATTGCCCAGTCCTTTCATTTGCTGAGGTCTCTCTGCAGGGCCTCCCTGCCTTCGAGGGAGTCAACAACTCCTCTCAGTTTTTTATTATCTGCAAACTTGCTTAGTATCCCTCCAGTCCTGCATCCAAGTAATTTATGAAGATGTTGAAGAGCACAGGGCCAAGGGTGGAGCCCTGCAAAACTCCACTAAGGGACTGGTGCCAGTCTCATGCCACCCTTTGCACCTGACCCATGAGTCAGTTGCTCACCCATCCCATGACATGTTTATCCAGCTGTGAGATGGACAGTTTGTCCAGAAGGATATTATGAGAGACAGTATTGAAAGCTTTACTGAAATCTCAAAAGATTACATCAAGTGACTCCCCTTGATCAGCTAGGTGGATTACTTTGTCATAAAAGGAAGTCAGGTTTGATAAGCAGGACATTCCTTTTATAAAGCTGTGTGGGCTTAGACTGCTCTCTCTTTTTTCTGAATTTTTGGAGGTTGTTTTTTTGGTTTGGTTGGTTAGTTTAAAACTGCACTGTGCACATCCTGCTTCATTCTGCTGCACATCCAAGTGCAGGCTTGACTGTATATAAGAGCAATTCATGCTGCCAGGGGAGGCTATCCTCAAAGCCAGTGTACAGTCTGTTGTTCTCTGGAAACATGTACTGCTAGACAAGCAATATATAAAACCATATTTTGTCTTGTTTTAGATTCTTTGAAGAAGACCATGTTATGCAGGTAGGATAACTGAGAATATTTCAGTTACACAAGATGCTGGATACTATATTTGCCAGCAAGGTAACTCAATATACATCTATTCTGGCACTCAATAATTAAAGAGAGGCCCCCAGCAGTGAATTGCAGGATGATGTGCTCACAGCAGCAGCTCTCCACACTAGAGAGGGGCCAGAACCTTCAGTCAGGCACTCACAACCACACAGTCATCTGCAAACCTCATCTGCACAGTCCAGCTTCAAAATGTGAGTGGGCAGTGGTTTTAGCAGTACTGATTTTTCATTTCCCAAAATAGAAATTAACAGAAGAAGGGAGATTAGACACCCATCCCTGAAGACAAGGGGTTTCTACTGATTAGCCTAGAAGTGACTGACTTTCTGAATTCAAGACCTTATGCTGCCTCTGATCCTTCCCCTGATCCTGACTAGATCTAATGGTCTGTTCATACAGGAACCATCTTCCACCCCTAACTGAGTAAAAATCTAGGTAAGGACTTTGGCATTTGATCTTTACAAAGCAGAAGCTAACAACTGACAAATTAAATACTTTGGAATAGTGAAAATTAAACAGTCCTGCAGTCTCAAGTGCTGGCATATGGAAAGCTGCCACTGAGCTAATAATGGAATTGTCTGCCACAGCACAGAGGGAGGTCCCGGCATCCCAGAGCAGCCACACATCTGGAGACTGGGAACACAGCCATTAGCAACCTGTGTTTAAGTAGCACATTCTTGCTACCTTCCTGCCAGCTGCTCATCTTCTCTCACCACAGGCCAAGGGCAGAGGCCCACAAGCAGTAATGTGGCACTGGGGACAAACTGGAGCAGCCACATGCACAAGGGAGGGTCCCTCAATAGAACCCTGCCTGTCTGCATACACCTGCTTTACTCCACCAAAAAAATGGGCAACAGGCTCATTTGTCACACACCTGGATTTGCACATTCAGGACACCAGCCACTTTCACTGGTTCTTTCAGGTACTTGTGAGGAGTGTGAAGCGCTGGGGGATGAATGTTCCTGGCTCACTCAAGCCTGGCCCTGGCACAATTTTCATGTGTGCAGCAGAGCCACACTGCTCAGGAATGGGAGGAGAATCAGAGCTAGCAAGTGGAAGATGAACCAAACATGCAGATCTCACTCACAACCAGAGACAGAGAATGATTTCCAGACAGGTGGGTATGGAGCTTGCACAAGGTATTCACCCATCAATGAATGACAGAGAAAACAAAATTGGGACAGTGTATGCAGCCAGACAGCATAAGAGATAAAGCACTAGAGAGAAGAGGGATGTAAAATGCTGGAGAGGAGATACGCATGAGTGTCCAAACACACACAGCAACAAGCTTGTGGCTCATGCATTTCCTCTCTCTTTGGTCCCGTTATGCTCTCCTCTTCTGCTGGCACCTTGGTCTCTCCTGCCCCTGCTGTATCTCAAGCAGTTACCAACACAGCAAATTGTGAAGGGCAGAAGAAGGAGGAGAGAGCACGGGGAGGCTCATGCACTCTTCTCCCTTCATCCATTTCTGGGAAGGTGGCACTGGACCATGCACAGCGATGGTGTGAATCCCACACAGGGCAGCAGCTCATGTATTGAAATAGCAGCAACACTGACAGTACTCACAAGTCTCAGAAAACAAAGCTGATGTGGAACTGGCTTGTTCATCTTTTCCATGACGGGAAACACTTCAACCTCTGCTATCAGTACAAGCATTGTCTGCTCCCACCACGCTTTGCAACTCGCCATAGTCCATCCTGGGACCACACAAATAAAGAATGCCAGAGTGTTACTTTTGCCTTCTACAGGCTCAAAATGCAACAAAACTCAACCCTCTGTTGTTCTTTGCAGGCTCCAAAGCAATTAGCTGCTCAGTTTACCGTGTCACAGCCCATGGATGTATCAGCCTTCTAAGTAAAGCAAGCTGGTCATCCAGAGCCAGCTGCTGCAAGTACCACAGGACAAGTGGCCTGTCCAGGGCCAGGAGCCCTTGGGCCGCTGGTGGCCACCAGCTGGCAGCCAGCCTGCCTCAGCGAGACAAAAATCCTCCATTTTCTATCCAAATACATAACAAATGGGTAATGAGGCAAGGAATAAGAAGGGTAACCAGCTCTCACAAGAACATACATAGCACTGTCTTCAGCTCCCATTTTTCAATTACTTTTCTGCTTTATGGCCCTTAACACAAGAGGAAAAATGGAGGTGAGCTGCAGAAAGCAATCAGAGTCTCAGCTTCTCATGCATTCACACCAAAGCAGAGCTTGGATCAGGGACATGTTCAGGAAGTGCTGGAAAACACATCCAAAGCTTTGTGAAGAATTGCTTTTACAGAACACAGGTTGTTTTGGAAATCACATGCAAAAGACACTGAAGTGTAACAAGATTTTGAAAGGTCAGCAGAAAATTCCTATGGCATTTCATACACAATAAAACCTTATGACTTCAAAATGTGAATCAGGAATACCATAAAGAAGCCTTACCGGAAATCACAAGTGAATCTAAGGGACTTTGATCTAAGCTGGAATCTGGCTGCTTCAAATCTTGCTGCAGAAAGGTTCATAACCCTGAAATCAACAGAAAGAACACAGCAATAAAGGACATGAAAGAATAAGACCCATTGGGTCTTATTGGCCCTAAATTTGATTTAGTAAAACCAGGATAAGATAGGATGTTAGCTTTGGCTTCAATGGTTCTGAGCCATCCCTCAGATAGTATTTGTAGCAGAGGAACTGTACTCTAAAATGAGACAATGAATTAGCTAGATTTTTTAAGGATCAAATTCTTTGTGTATGTCTCACTGAAAGCTGACTCAAGCAGCCTTCTCTTTAGTGACTTCACAGTTAGATTTTGGGGCATCGTGTACTTGCATTGGGCCAAATTGCTACGATTTGCCTCTTTACTTCAAGTGAAGGTTTTCTGGGGAAATAGCAGTTGCAGTAACGAGCCATCCCTGTGACTCCAACAACACAAACTGTAGTTCACTCTAACATACCAGCCATTCCAGATTTCACTCTATCCTACATTATACACAGGTGGAGGTTTCATCAGCTGAAATTTCACTTTGTGCAGAAGGTGATTGTCTCTCACACATGCAGCACCAGCCTGCACAATGGCTCAGCAGCCCCTGGGCTTTCAAGGCTGGGAGAGGGCTCCAGTCTTGGGGTGTTACAGGTATCAGATATTTGTGTGCATGAATGAGGTACACAGTTGCCCCAAATCTGGTATTTGTATGTGCAACTTGGAAATATAAAATAAAAACTTTTTTTATAAAAAACTTGGCCATCAAAACAGGAAAGCAAAAGAATATATGGGCAGAAATTTAATTTCAAATGACAACCAATGCATGTTTGTTTTATGGATATCAGTTATCAACATAGGCCTTGAAAAACACTCAGAATAAAGCAGGGATGTCCCACGGTTTTCCTTTTCAACCAAAGACAGCCTAAAGCAGCAGCCTTGGTCATATGCTTTCCAGAGTTTCTCAGGTTATGATGTAAGGAGACAAAAGACATCTATCACTGATCCCTGCCTCTCTGCGTCTCTGTTCTTCATCCCTCTCTCCACTAAGTGCTTTTTTTACCTTTTCTCATGCCTGACTGACTACCTGCTATGCCAGTCCTGGTTTTCTTCCTAGATGGCAAACATCCATCTCCTGGCTGCGCTCACTTGCAGGAAGCAGCACGCCTGCTGCCTCACTCCCCACAGCACTGAAACAAGTGACATGAGACTAAGCTTCACTATAACCACCAATGTACCTAATCCACTGAAAACTGTGGGGACAAGCTTGCATGACAGGCTGCTTGCAGAACTCTCAGACGTGGGGTACAACAGAGCACCAGTTTTAGGTGTATGTTATGTGGTAGATGGAGGCCACTCATTCCACTGTTAGAGGCACATGAACACAGAAAAACAGAGTTATACCCAGCATTAGCAGCTGATCATTGCCATGTCAGGAGAGATTTATCCTGTAACAACAGATACTAAAGACTTTACAGAGTATGCCACCTCTGGATCATAAGATCAGGAGACAGACATACTGTAGAGATGATAAATAAAGCCCAACAACAAAAAAAAATTGAGTTACAAAGACATCCTTATTTCCATCATGAGACCCAGGATGGAGGGTCTGTTCTATGTGCCCCACAGTCATCACCACCCTCTTCCTTTGAGGGCTTCTCACCTCAGTAACCCAGCACCCTCTGGAGCAAAAGTCGTGAGTTGTCTCGTCAGGCCACAGCAAAGGCCAGCAGAGAGCACCAAGCCTAAACCTTGGAGTCTGAAGTTATTTGAAGACAAAAGCACACATAGAAAAACCTCCCATTTAAAACACGGGCTTTAAATAAAAGCCAAGCAGTTGTGCACAGTACTGCAATCAAATGCCATCCTTATTCCATCACAGCTTGAAATAGATTGGGTAACAGGCAAACAACCGTAAAAACCCCAAGCTGCTGCCAGTGACCACGCAGCAGGCAGCGGCACCGTGCTGGCTCGCTTCGCTTCCAGCACTGTGGTGTTTGGCCAAGGAAAGCCTCCACTATGTCTCAGGAGCACACTGACTGTCAGTACATCCAGAGGAGCCTTGCTGGTGAACTATACATTGCAAAAGCTCCACAGGCCCCAGCAGTACAGGCTGAGCGTGCCCAGACCTCCAGAGCACCCTCAGCTAACAGGACATGGGCAAAGATACCCTTGTTTCGTTTAAAAGCCAGGCGCATGATTCATGGTCTTCCCAGATCTTCTGAACCCCCTCTGTCAAGCCTAGGTAGTTCTCCTATTTTAGCTGCTGCCTGCACAGGCTTTGTTAGTGCTGGAGGCTGAGGCTTTGTACCAAGCCCCAGGAGTTCAGTACATTCTGTTCAGAGTGCCAAAGGCACTGAATAACCACTTACATTTGCATTTGCCTAAACATATTGCAAACAAATAGCAGGAATAAGTTTAGCACTTGAGGCACAATTAAAAGCTAAAAACACCCATCAATAATTTGGTCCTTTTCCAAAAAGACCAGAAAAAAATAATAAGAATAATTGAAACGGTATTTTTATACTGCAGCAAAAAAACCCCAAAGAATAAAAAACCCGAGATGTTTGCCAAGAACTTTAAAACCTATTTTTAACCAGTCAGTACATTTTATGAGCTTATCTGTAGATAAGATAAGCTGCTAAATACCATTTCTGGGGTTTAGACTTTTTGCTACAGGCATGTGCAATCTCTGTCGCTGCCTGAGCCTGACTGCTTTCCTCTGTAGCCGCAACAGGATCACAGAGGTAGCCAGCCTCACAGCAGAGCTGCTGCATTATGAATCAGATCATGCTCACCAAGGAAAGGAGGCTGGAGTGTTGAGGGTGGGCTTGAGAGAGCCAAGAGACTCGGGGTGCTATTCTTGGCAGCACCAGCGATTCACCGCGTGACCTTGTGAGAGTGACTGAATCGCTGCATGGCTCCGCTTCCAGCTCTCCGTGTCAGACCGCAGCGCTGCGAACGCCCCGCAGGCTCTCGCTTTCGGGAAGGGGGAAACAGAACGAGACTGTATGAAAAAGAAAGGAAATGATGCAGTGCATGAGGATGCGGTTACATTGCTGATTTCAAAGGCAGCTTGGACTGTGTTTGGAACAAAGACTCTAACCCACATAATGAAAGAGAAATAGTGTTTGAAAAAAGAGCAGCATCCCCTTAGTTATTTTAATCCCTCTGGGCATTGAACGAGGCAGATATTACTGTAATCGAACGCCTGTGAGGTGTCTGGATGCTGCTACACCTGGTGAGATTCATCCTCCCAACATCCCTGCATGAGCGGAGGAGGAGGCTGAGCCCTGTTTGGTCTGGAGCCGGTGTACAGAAGAACACTCCCACAGCTAAAGACAGCCCCTGTCGCAGTATGTGCGATGTGCACAGCGACGTTTTACTGCAGCTCCGCCTGGTAACAGCACAGGATGCAGCTCACCCGTGCAAGAGAAATCCCCACTCGCAGCTCCTTGCGCTCACCGCGGGAGCGCGGCCGTGCCGACAATCCCCGCCACGGCCCTCCAGGAGCCCGGGGCCCGGCGGGATGTCAGCTGGGCTGCCGAGTCACCAGGAGTTTCAGTGAAACCATCTCAGCCGTGCCAGACAGCAAGTCACTCATCGGCACGCCCTGCATCGCCCGCAGGCCCCCC
>VZRH01004585.1:136079-154231 GCA_013397555.1 Urocynchramus pylzowi
ATAGGGACCGGCACCGCTCGGGCCGGCACCGCTCGGGACCGGCACCGCTCGGGGCTTGCTCCGTGCTCAGCGGAACTGCGGCCAGGGCTCCCTTGGCTCTGCTGACAGAGCAGAGGCAGCTGCCACCCCGGCCAGCCCCGCTCCCTCCCGGTCTGGCAGCAGGCATCCACAGTCCCGCTCACTCTCAGTGTCTGTCCAAAGCCAAGACCCAGCTCAGGGTGCCTCCAGGAAGCCATCAGCTCTGCTGCTGCACCACAGCAGGATTTCATTGCTCTGAACAGAAGGCTCCAATTTGCACATCTTATCCCACGTCCATACTTCAGGATCAGAACACACCACAGATCACACCTGGAAACCGCCTATTTAATCCTAGAGATTTTTTCCAACCTAAACTATTCTCTGAGTCTGTAAGACTGCTCTGCCTGGAACACAGGCCTCAGCCTCCACTGCAATAAATGGGAGTTTCCACGAAAGAGAAACCAGTCAACACCTGCTGCATTCTGGGGTCGGGGTTGGTTGTTTCTTTATCTACATTCACAAGGCCATTGTCATCAGTTATCCATGTCTGTGTCAAAGCTGTTTTTCAAAATACTGCCAGCCACAGCAGCAGAGAACACGACTGCTGTCTGATTGCCACATCCAGTTTCAAAGCCCAGGCAGGTCCTAGATTGCATCCTGCAACCTGGATTCACACTCCACCCCAACATGCCACTGCATGCTTTATTGGAATGAGCTGCCTCCTCTTCCTGTGTACCACATAATCTCACACTTGCTGTTTTCACTCCTTTACTTCGAGGTTAGCTGTACCTTTGCAGAGCATAAATACTGCAATTCCAAGGAAAGCAAAACAAAAGCAACAAGTCACTTCAAACACTGACATTAGCCATGACTGCTAACACATGGCATAGCAAGGCTGCTGAGCAGAGACTGTCATTACCATTTCACACATAGGAGAATGAACCCCTTCAGAAGGCAAGGATGCAAACTGGCACTTTCCAAGTGACCAGATTAACTACGTTTGAATGCCAATAATCACTTGCATTTGCTTTCCATTTACCACATTAATCCCACAGAGCACGTGTCAGTGACTCACTCTCCCCTCTGCCCCTGAACAGCCACACCTCTTCTCATCTCACCCCTTGATCAGTCACCAAACACTCTGTGACTGGACAACCTCTCTGACAAATCAGTTACCCAATTAACTCAATTTGAATAAACTCTGTACCTCACCCAGACTGAGGTGGTGTACAAAGGAAGCCCTGCTCTGACATAGACTATTCACTGAATACATCTTTGTTTTCTTTTTAATATTTTTAGGTGTTCCTCCATTGTAGTCTACATTTTTCTTAACAAATTTATCTTCAATATAGGAAGAGGTGCTTCTACTAAGACCGTTTCTATGTAGTGCTGAAGCCATGGAGGAATTCAGGCAAAGATATCCTTTTAAGTGTATTCCAAACACTGAGCCCCATCTTGTCCTTCAGAAGCACCTGACAAGTGACATTAGTCAACGTCACTGCTCTATGCTCCACCACCGTCGGTTTGCAAGGGCTGGAAATGCTCCGTGGGCAATATGGGGTGCAACAGGGCAGTAGTCACTAGGGCAGCAGGCAAATGAACACGGACACTTGTGTCTGCCTAGCTGGGTGGGGATACATTTGTACACCTGGTTTTTTTCAACAGCAGATACATCTATGGCTACAAATACACAACTAGCTTTTCAGGTGGCAGCTTTTAGGGAGCTGGCAATGAAGCACAGCCTGTTTCTGTGGCCAACACCTGCTTGTTGATGATGGAAAGGCACAATCAGATGATGCAGCTGCTGCAGGACAAGTCTGATCAGCACAGCCTTGCACTCAGTCAGTGAACAAACCACCCATGCACGGACACCTCCTGCTGCCCACATGCCTGCTTTGCATTTTTCCAGTGCTCTGTCGCATAGGGCTGATCTTTGGGGAGATCCCCCAGCCTCTGGAAACAGAAATAATCACAACAGATCACTGTCATTGGTCCTGCTGATGTCAGGCTGATCAGGGCAAACAGCTGACTGAAAGGTGCTTTACTTTGACCTAGCAGACTGGTAAACTGGAGTTGAAGCTACTCAAAGGTAGAAAATAGATAGACAAAGCCATCTAAAACCAAGTTATCTTTTCTTATGTAAAACATCAATTGCTCCCACTCACATGGCTGACAGCTGCTGGCCTGTCTCCATAAGCAGGGACTGTTGCCGAGGCTCTCCAGAACTAGCCTGGCAAACTGGAGGCTTGGGGTTGTGCAAAGTGACTCACACTTGAGAGCGAGCAGAGATCCGTTCTGCCTTTTTGATAATGGAAATAAAGCAAAGCTTCACAAGGAAAGATGATATGGGTCACAGTCCACACATAACATTAGCAAGTGGAAGATGTGCCAGCCTGGGAGGAACATCACCTCTGCTCAGCAGAGAGCCAGGGCTCCTCTCACTGCTTCCAACGCCCTCTCTCTGGCAGCACAGCCCCATGGCAGGGCAGGACGGGTTTTGTGGCAGGGTGGGATGGCTCCGCTTCCAGGTGGAATGGCAGCACTGAGACTTTCTCCATACTGAGAGGTGAAACAGGTCTACATCAGTTGGTGTAATGCATTTCTATACACTTCTGTTGCAGAAGTGTACAGTACAGTGCCTCTGTCTGTGCTATCCAAAGACACAAGTTGTTGCCGAGATGCAGATTCAAATTAACTCAAAGTAAAAATAAATATCAGTCAGTGCTTTACAATTCAAATTCATGTGAAGAAGCCAAGCTCTAAATGCAAAATTAGATCAACCCAGATCTTGTACATAAACAGACCAAGTTTGCTCAGTCTTGGATTTGTGCCACTTTCAGTGTTTTTCTAGTCTTGCCATGCTCATCCTAAGCCAGGGACCCAGGGGAGCAATGTTTCTGATGCGCTGCAATCACACGCATACCGTGGTGTTTCCCTTGTATTTCTGCTCTCTCTCCCACACGTACAAGGGTGTTGCAGATGCAGTGTTTGGAATAGCCCTACCTGCTTCAGGGCTTCACCTCACAGCTGTCTCCATAGTTTATAGCACTGCCAGGCTACAACTATTCCACCTGTATTTGTCTTGCCAAGAGTCTATCTCAAATAGAAGTATTTGGACTTGTGTAAAACAAATACTTGGTAGTTTAAAAAACAGGGAATAAGATAGTGCTTTAATTAGACAAACATTAACCACTGCAGCTTCAGCAGAAGGCTTGACAGATGAGGAACCAGCAAGCCACAGAGGAGCAAAACCCAGAGAAAAGTATTGAGGAACGATTGTACTGCACACACAATGCAAACTCTGCCCTGAGGAATTATGTCAGAACAAGGTTAAATATTTCACTGGGACTAATACTTTGCATTTAGTATTTTTTTATAAATCAATCTGCATAATGTATGCTGGCATCCTTTATGTTTCAATTTTGCTTACAGTAATAAAACTAACTCTGCAAATCATCCTTGGCTGTATGTTATTTTTACATCCAAGAGCACCGAGTTATAGAAGCTTGGCAGGACAGATCTGACTAAGAGAGAGAAAAAGCATTGTACTTCCCAAACATAGCAGAACAACCCTGATTTTAAAGCAGTAGGATGAAAATGATTCAGCCTATAGTTAAAATTAGAACTATGGTGAGATTTAGACTGCAAGAGAAGTACTGAATTAAATGTGTTTTTACTTGACTCCAACAAGCTTTTTTTATTAGTCCCTGCTAAATGAAATACTAGCAACTTTAAAAGTCTGTGAAATAGTCAAATCCACAGGGTGTTTCACGGAGCAAATGCCACCTGCCATCTTCACCACTGCAGGAAAGCCAGCGCTGACAGAGCATGGGAGCCGGGGAGCCGCATGGGGCAGACGCCATGGGTCTGGCTCCCTGTGACTCTCTGGTCACTCATCCCCTGCCTCCAGTGCTGGCAAGGGAGGACAAAGCAAGCCGGGATCAAAAGAGAAGTGGCAGCACTGTGCCCCCCCCCCCACACACACGCGCACACACACGCACACACACACGTGCCTGCCGGCAGCAGCACCCGGGGCTCCTGTCAAAAGCCTCTGCAGCTGCCTTTGCCTCCTCCAGCCCATTCACTGGAATGGTCATGGTGGCTTCCCCAAGGCCTCCCCTCCCTCTCAGCTGACACTCCCAGCTTAGTGGGGAGAGGCCGTGGGCAGCCACGGCCCCATCTCCCATCCCTGCAGCAGCAGCCGTGGTGCTCAACAACCAAATCCTTGCTCAGGTCAAACACTGACACCTTGCACAGCCATGAGCACCTGGCTCAGAGCCACCCTGACACCATTTTCTGTATCTTCTGTTGCTTCGTTGTGCTCAAGAGACAGACACACAGTACTTCTGGAGCCTCTTACAATGAACAATTACTGAACCTCACCCCAAATATATGTATATGTATATGTATATGTATATGTATATGTATATGTATATGTATATGTATATGTATATGTATATGTATATGTATATGTATATGTATATGTATATGTATATGTATATGTATATGTATATGTATATGTATATGTATATGTATATGTATATGTATATGTATATGTATATGTATATGTATATGTATATGTATATGTATATGTATATGTATATGTATATGTATATGTATATGTATATGTATATGTATATGTATATGTATATGTATATGTATATGTATATGTATATGTATATGTATATGTATATGTATATGTATATGTATATGTATATGTATATGTATATGTATATGTATATGTATATGTATATGTATATGTATATGTATATGTATATGTATATGTATATGTATATGTATATGTATATGTATATGTATATGTATATGTATATGTATATGTATATGTATATGTATATGTATATGTATATGTATATGTATATGTATATGTATATGTATATGTATATGTATATGTATATGTATATGTATATGTATATGTATATGTATATGTATATGTATATGTATATGTATATGTATATGTATATTTTTTAATAGACGTAAAGAAATATAAACCCCACAAGCATTTTGAATGCTAAATGAAAAAAATCATTAACTTGAAGAGTTCACTAATCCAAATAACCAAATCAAGATATTCCCATTCCCCTCCTTCCCAGATACCCTATTTACAGCCATCAGGAATGTGTCACTGCTCAGCATTCCGACCCACTGCCTCCGCAGGCTTTTCCTTTCTCCAGCAGGAAATCCTCCAGCTGGTCCTACTTTGTTCTGTAGCACTTTTTAAATTCAGCTTCTTTGCATCTGTTGAATGTAGGTGCATGCAGGCATGCAGTATCTGCATGTGGGTGTTTCTCCTGGAGAGATTTCCTTACTTTCAATTTCCTTATGAGCAAATTAAAAGGGAAAAAAAAAAAAAAAGAGTAATTCCTTCAGTGATTTTTCTGCCTTTCTGCTATATACATATACACAAAATTCTTAAAGAAATGTAGAAAACAACAGCCACTGAAGGACTCTGCACCTCCCAATTGTATTGACTAAGTTTATGTTGAAGGGTTTGCTCAAATAAGTGTTGCAGATTTTTCCTTAACAGGAAAATTTTTTATTTCCCCAAGCCTTTATGCTTAGAAGCAATATTATTTGCAAGTTGGTGTCATACCACACCATGGGCCAAATGTTAGCTTGCACATTGATTCCGTGGAAACTTAAGGAAATGCGTATTGTCTCTCTCAGGTTTCCTCGGGGAAGCGCCGTGCCCACAATGGGCACTGGGCTTTTGGGGTAAGGGGCTTGATTCCGAGGGCAGAGGGACAGAAAGGAGGCACAGATTATGGGTGAGCAGGAAAACTAAACCCTCAGTCTGGCTGTGGGTAGAGCTCAAGGGGATGACTCACTCTTGTTTCAGGAGCAGTACCCTTAGCCTGGGGCTAAAAGAAGCAAAATAAGGAGTAAGGCAGGACACTTGCTAGGCAGAGTGTCCTTGGTTGGGTTGGGTTTGGTTTGGTTTGGTTTGTTTGTTGTGGGTTTTTTGATGCTTGACAGCTAGTACCACTAAATAGCAGAACCAGTGAAAATACAGAGAATATAATTGCTTTGCTCTAAGAACATGAGCCACATTTTCACCAAACAAGAAAGGATGTGTTGGGTTGTTTTAATTCCTGGTCTAGTTGGGCACGTCTTATCTCTGGCTCAAAAAAATGGAAATGCATAATGAAGGCAGCCTGTTGTCTTGTAGGTAACTGAACACAATTCCCACCACAGGATAGATTGTTGGCAAGATGTGGTATCAGTACGGGGAAACTTAATAATGCCAGCTGAATAGATCTGTCAAATTTGTTTCTGCAAAATATTATGTCTACAACTACTAGAAATAGCACAGCTGAGTGATAAAACTTAAACAAGTGTGAAAAAAATTATTTGCTTTATTTTCAAGTCTGTTTTCCTTGTGAACCTGACAGCATTTTGTTTTCTCAAAGTCATGTTTCATGTGCCCAAGGACTGTACTCTTCCACCCCCTACACCTGTATTCTCATAAACAGCAGCATTGCTTAAACACATCCTGCAGCAGCTTGTACAGGACTGAGAAGGCAGGCTTGTTGGACCCTTTCATCTAAAAAGAAATAGGAATAAAATAACTTTATATGAGAATATTGGCCTAAAAACAGTGAAGTGCTCAGCAAATGGTAAACAGCAAGTGTTGCAGTAACTCTCCTGTCACTCATTTTAATACTGTACCAAAATATGCTACTGTAAATTAACTAGTGCATTATGGATTGCCATAAATAATTAAAACTAAAATTATAACTGGCAAAATGAATGAAGCAAGAACATTTTGTAACCCAGTGTTCTTCCTACTTGACTTCACAATTTTCTAATTTGAGTTAAACACTAAATCTGATTCTGTCTGAGCACAAAAAGGAATTTGTTCATATAATTTACTAATTTGGAAAGTAGCTTGGTTGGAAAGAAATTGAAACATGTTAAAACCTCCACATAAGCCATTCTATGATAGAACATCTGTCTACATGCTACACAACACAAACTACTCTTTTGTCATCATTCCTGGGTCCCGAGGTGAAACCAAAGGAAGCACATCACAGCAAGAGAGAACCACCCAGGACAGAACCCTGCTGCCAACGGTGGGACATCAAGCCCTGACCTTCATTGGAACAGAGCACCATCCCTACCAACACACCAGGGCCAGACCTTGCGTGGCATCTGACCACGCAGCCCCATACCCCTCCAGAGTAGTGGGAACAATGCTGAGGGGTGGTGGCCCCACGATGAACTCTCAGGGAGAAATCCCTATGGAGTTTGAGCTCTGACCTTGTTTCTGTAGCCTCCAAGAAGGGGGTTCCTGCATCTCTGGAGCCCACAGCACAGAAGGATCATTGGTGGCAGTGGCTAGGGCGGGTCCATGGGCAACCCTGGGCCGCTGGCTGGCTGGTGGGCTGCACCCCTTGCCCCACCAGCGGGAAAGGGGAGAGGGAGAAGGGAAAAGCTTCATCTCTCTGCATAAGCCTGACTTGTGCAGTTACACTGCAGCAGATGGGAATCTTTGGGGAGAACAATCTCCCTGCTCCACAGGGTGAGGCAGTTCCCCCTGGCACAGTGGAGGCGGGCACAGTACTGAGAACATCCCAGGGTAGAAGCTTATTTAGAACTGCCCTCTGACAGTGGTAAAAAGGATCCTCCATCCATCTGTCCTGCCCACCCTGGCTATGGCACCCTCCCCGGGAGGTCGAGCAGGGGACACACAGCCTGTTCCTAGTACAGACAGCCCACAGGACACCCCACAGAGTCTCGGGACCACATGAGGAGCTTCGTCAGGCAGTGGGAGATGCTGGAGAGAATAGGATGCTCCTGCAGGAATGCACTTCCCCAGGAGATCTTGAGTTCTGGACAAAGTTGTGTAGATGAGATTGTAATACCACTCTGCTGTGGACAAGGACACCAGGGGGTTGTGCTGGGTATAAGCAAGGACAGTTTCTAGACCTCAGTTTTTTATAATAATGATGGATTAATCCTGTTCTTGCTAATCTGCCAGGACAGAGCAGTTGACATAAGACTCCTCCAAGCTGCAACGGGTGTCCTCAGCTGCAGGAGCCAGCAGTTGTTAAGCACACAGTTAACTCCCACAGACCAACTATTTCCTTCTCTTTTTTTTAATAACCATTTCTTTAGGCAAGTGTCTCCTGGTATTTTAAAAATTCATTTAAACCAATTTAAAATTAATAACAAACCAGCAAAATCCTTAGGGCCTGAAAGCTCCTATCTCTGCCACTCTGAAAGTGATGAGTCAGCTCCAGTGCAGCGGCCATGGAGCAGCTGAGGGCCACCCATGAGAGCTGAATTAGGTCACTTGGTTTGCTATTCATGGAACCGTGGCTGTCCCTGTCATTCTGAGGAGAGCTGCTGCACTCCAAGGGCACGGCCCTTCTGCTGCTGCTGCTGCTGCTGCTGCTGCTGTGGCTCTGCCCTCTGTACTTACCAGGGGGGAGCACCAGGACAGAGCCTCTCCAAGAGGAGGGACAGGACAGTGGCTGCAGGACACAGCACAGAGCCCTGTCCCGCTCCCTGGTATCTGCGTGGTGTCTCCTCAGGTTCCTGCCCCGCTCACTAACCCATGCTCTGCTCGGGCTAGGAACAGGAACCAGCAGTGCACAGAGCCAGGCTTCTGGCTGCAGCCTCTTCCCAAAGCCCGGCTCCCCACCCAGGCCCAGCCGCAGTCTCTTCCCAAGGGAGCACATCCCTGGGTACTGGAGCAGACCCGCTGTGCTCCCCCACCCATCACCTGTGTCCAGCAGCGACGCCGTGGCACGACACGCAGCTTCTAGGGCAGCTCCCTGCAAAACGCTGGGTTGGAAGTTACCCACAGCACAGCATTTCCATGCTCCTGGCAGGTGTTCTCGTGCCAGTCATTCTGGAACTAGCTCAAACACAGGTGTTTTATGACCTGGAAAGACAATGAGAACAGCCATCAGAGGCTGCAGGACCAGACTCACTTGAGTCCAATTCCTGCTCTGGCAAATGTCCTCTTCCTCACAACAGCCTTCAGAAGGCTCACTTCAGGGACTTGGAGCTCCAGCATCCCTGTTTGCCAGCTGCCTGAACTCCCAAGTGCCCATGTTTCTGCAACTACAGTCTCCAGAGATCCAGAAAAAAATCTTCTGAACACCCTGGGAAGCACATCTGTCCTGTTGCTGCAGGGCAGTCCAGTGCCTGCTTAAGCCTCTCATATTCAAGGAGTGGTTTTGTCCCTGGGGTGTAACATGACAAGATGACTGCCTGCTCACCTATTAATATTCAGCTGTAATAGAGATGAAAGATTTTGGCTCACATCCTCATTTGTTCAATGAAGAGAAATAAAAATGAACCAAAATGGTTGAACATTTTGTAAATTAGTAAGTATTGAAGCTCCACTTCTCTGGAAGGCTACAGAGTGACAGACTCTAGACATTTGCAATGACAAATGATAGAATAGCTCTTTAAAGCTTAGGTGTGAGATTTCAAAAGACCTTCCTCTAATGTTTCAGAACAAGCATAACAGGCATTCCTAAGGCAAATAACATATTCATTAAAAAAAAAAACAAACAAGCAAAGCTTGCTTTAAGAGAACACAATGACAATTTCTGTGCAATCTCTGCAGGACACCCCAGGCACCCCACAAATACTCCCTGCCCTCCTGAGGCCTTCTGGGCACCCCACCTGTCCCTATCTTCCTGCTGGTCAGCACAAAGCCTCTGAAGAAGACTGAAATTCAAAGTCAGATTTTGTAGTGAAGCAACAGAACAATAGTTCAGTGCTTTAATGACAAAATCTGCTACGAGTGTCACCATTCCAGTTCCCAACTTCAGTTTCTTTTACGACTACTTCAGTGCCTGGACAGGAGTTTTGAATAAACCAGTCTCTTGCTGATAAGATCATGGGCACCCAAGAACAAAACTAAATCTACTTCCAGTTACTTCTGTGGAAGGAAAAGATGGTCTTAAATTTCTGATATGTGTGTGTGGCCTGTGAGACATGGTGCTTGCTAAATGCAAAGTATGAACACTACATTTTCAAAGCTCACTTTTATTTGTTTCTATTTGCTCAATATTTTCAAGGGTAACACATGGAGGAAAAATAAAGTGACTTATAACAGATGATTCTGAAATGTTAGCTTTGGTAGCATAAAGTGAAAATACACATGTATTCTCGCATGAGCACAGCAAACAGAAAGGGTGGCCAACCCCACCACATCCTGAAATATAACCAGGTACTTTGTTCAGAAAAGGCATTACCTTTATTTAGCACAGCCCAGGTATTAGCTTAAATCTGCAGCACAGTTCCAGTATACTTAACTTACAGCAACTTCCACCGTGAACCGGAGAGTACATTAAAGGGTGCTAATGATTATAAAGCATGCACTAGAACAAGCAGATTCTGCGGCAATATTTTAGTTTTCATTTAGATTAATTTTAAATTACGATTTACACCACTCTGCTAAAAAACACAGAAAGAGGTGCTGTAAGTGTAGCAGCAGGCACACATTATCTTCATGTATTCTTCTCTATTTTTATCTTGTCGTTGAACTTAACAGACTTCCAAGTGCAAGTAGATTGAAGCTCCATCTAGTGCCAGGGGCCGGGAAGTTACTGGGATTTTCTCATTCCAAAACCAGCAACCATTCTCAGAATTACCGAGGAGCAGTAGCCAGCCTGGCATCCCAGAGCTGTCACATGCCGGTGGGAACACTGTGGAACTGCTCTTACGGTGTATAAAGGCTTCATTTAAAAGCTGCAGTACCTTAGGCCAAGCAGAGAGCACGGCACAGCACCTGAAACATGAGCCCACCACAGTGACAGGGGTCCCTGCTCCATCACCAACACATTCTACACGGCTCCTCTTTTTGGATTCAGAGAACCAGGATACTGCTGGTGCATCCCAATTCACCCTGCTAACCTCTATCCAAAACCAGGCCATCAATGGTTCTGAAATGCCCTTGCTGTTTAATACATGGCTTGAGCACTTGCTAGCAAGTCACCATCTCCTCCACAAACACCTACTAATGATAGCACAGAAAATGGGTGTCTATTACCAACACAGAAAATAGTCTAGCTGGTGCTAATGTTCCCTTCCTCTCTTTTTCTGTGGTTTTTTTCCAATGGCAAGTGCTAGAACTGCACCTGTTTCTAGCTCTGTAACAAAGCCGTGCTGAATATCCCAACTCCTATAAGCACACACTATTCTAACCCAAAACAAGGAGGAGGTTTGTGTAACAGAGGACAGCTGTTCAGATGGTTCAGTCAAAGCAGTAACACTGGAAATTTTTTTACATGTGCAAGTCATGTTTCTTCATTTAAGAAAAGTGGTCTTCATTGTGCATTTTAGATTTGACTTTCAAAAAAAACTAATGGGAGGAATCCTTTCACTGTCCTAGATAAATGTAACCCACCTGAGTCATAAAGCTTTAAAAAGCACTATGCCAACTGGATGCAGAGTACAGACAAACTGTATTAGATGCATCTGTCCCACATTTGTCTTCACATAACCTGAGCACAGACTGGGAACGCCACCATCCCAAACAGGCGGGACCGAACCGCGCGGGGGAGCAGCTGAAGGCTCGCCAGCACCAACCGATGATGCGGTGCAGGCGCCACTGATGGTGAGGATGTCAGCAACACAGACAGGTGAGGATGGAGAGTTAACAGCAGATGACTGGACTCTTCTTCTTCATAGGACCACCACCATGACTTTGCTCGCAGCTGTGTAAAGGCTGACAGCAAAAACTCATTGTCTGCTCCGAAACAGCTCCCTGCCTGAGATCCGACGTTTCCTCCACAGACACTCACTGTGCGGTCACGGCAGTGGTGCTGGGAGACCGCCCACCCATGGCACGGGGGTACAAGCAAGATCACAACCTCTTGAAGCACCACCAGGTCTCTGGGGATGCCACACGAGTGCGGCGCTGCAGGAGCTGCCCCAGCTCCACCGGCCTCGGCAGTGACTCTGCTCCTCAAGCCTGCCGTACACTCACCTTCCACAATGAACAGTTTGGCTGAGAGACAGAATGATTTATTGTCTTTTGAGAAGTATTTTCAAAGAAGAAAAAACCTTCTAAATGAAACTGCATCATTCTTAGGCTATTTTCCCTTTTATTCATTTCTACTTTTCCCCATTCCTCGCATTTTTATATTCTTAATGTTTCCTTTCACTCGTACCAGAGTGGCTGCTCTACAGTTGCACAGTATTAGACTTTCAGACTGAATACACCTCTTCTAAGATTACACATGCAACTTTGAGCAGAACAATTTTCATATACTTTGTTCCTCAAAAATGTGATATTTATTTGAGTGGATGCAATTGAGAGAAAAGCACTACACCTAATACAGAAATAATTCTCTTCATGATGAAACTAAGTAGTACTTCAACTACTAAAAATTCATACCAAAATACTCTAAATATTAAATATACACTGGCTCTTCTTTGACCAGCTAACATCAGGCAAGTTGACTGTTGCTTATAGACAGGATCAAGATTTTTGTGGCCAAAGAAAAATTTGGTATAAGGTTAGAATGTTATCATTTTGCTGGGAAAATATTGCTTTTTAGATTTCAGAATTATTATTAAATGCTTTTGAAGACAGTGCACGTTTTAGGTAGAAATTGTGTATCACAGATAAATTTATGTACCTGTGATTCAAAAATCCTTTGGATTTTTAACAAGTAACAAGCGTTAACAGCAAAATCATTTGTGATCAGAGGTGGAAACAGCACGCAGACAAACATATTTACAGATTCTACCAGGGAAAGCAAGTTGAATGAAGAAAATAACGCCCTGAACAAAGCTCCAGAGCTCCCCAACTGCATCATGTGGGTGACTGAACGTGCAGCAGAAAGCAGTGCAGAAACAATCACCTACAGTAAGTGTGAGCTAGAAAAACAGAACTGTCTGTCAGGCCTGTCACCGAGACACAGCCAGGACAAAGCTGCTGCCTGGGATGGTGTCCCACGGGACAGGGTCCCCATGCTCCTGCCATGCACCATAACGCAACACAACAGTCAGAACCGGGTTTTCTTCTTAATGCATGCTAGCACAGTGAAAACATGCAGCCCAGCTATGAAAATGATAAATTTGTTCTACCAGTCAACTGTGACAGAGAAAAAACTAAGCAGATGAAGCCTGTGAAAAGTTAAATGTTCTCTTTCATCTCCTATCACTTCTTGTTGTGGTCAGTGAAGCATGCACAGGGGTCACAGGTTCAGACTTTACACCACAGTAAGATTGTTAACTGTTCTTGTTAAACCACACTGCTCAAATATCCATGAAAAAAATTACTGTGTCGAGAGCCTGTCCTTGCTGGGCTTCATTTTCCACTTTTCTGCTTTCTCTCCCTCTAACTTTGTGCTTCTCCAACCCTCTCATTGCATTTCTTAGCCTTAGTTTTGGCTTTTAAGATTAATTTCCCCACAGCGTTTCACCCACTGCAACAGCCAGTTGCCAGAGGCATGCGAAGAGTCACCACGAGTTTGGGCAAAATAACATAAAGACCTTAGACTGAGTATGTTTCCACCTTCCCAACACTGTGTCAAGCTATCTACAAACTTAATGAATTTCAGTTTCATACCCTTATTTCATAACTGAACAGTTAACAGTCACCTACTTGGGTTCTGTTTGCTTGACTTTAAGCAAAACAAAATACTGCAGGATCTAAGCACACCGAGGAGTCCAGCTGCTTGGTGACTGTAAGGCATAGAAAGCTGTGTCATATGAGCCTAATGCTGTACTTGTTACTCCTACAGGGACTCATCAAAGACACTATTATGAACCAGAGACTACCTCTCCAAGTAAGAATTTACATACAACAAACTTTAATTTCTAGGAATAAGGTTTCTTTTCTGTTGGCCACCAGCAAGATAAAAATTTCACCTTAAAAATCCTAAAGCTGAGCGAAATTCCATGACTTTAGACATCTTTCTTAGTGCTTTGGCTGGTCTGTAAATCACATCCCCAAAGAACTGTCCTTCCTCCTGTTTTAAGTACTTCTGTAAGCCACTGAAACAGAGGCAATTTCATGCTCTTATAAGACATAGCCATATCCCTACACCTGCGTCTGATTTTCAGAGTTACATTGTGGGTTTGTTCTGTTTGAACCTGATGGTTAAATAAAGAATAAGCAAGAGAACCACCTCAGAGCTGCTTAAATAACTGTCTTACATAGGAAGGCAAAGGTTTTGCTGAGATGTCTTATTGGTAAAACCATACCAGGCCAAAATCCTCTAAGGACATGAAACTCTCATAATGGAGAGTTAACATGGAGTTAAAACATTGTTCCAAACAAGGCAAGATACACCAGAAAAGCACCTTTTTTCAGAACTTTCTGGATGGTTCAAGTGCCATTGCACAAGGCTGTCTGCAGTGCAGCCACAGCTGTGCTGGCATGGGACAGGACCTTCTTCATGCACAGCTCAAGTAGCTGCGCAATAAAACTCTGTACTGTGGTCTTCATGATTGTTGCATTTTGAATTACCATATTTTTTAAACCTAGTTTCACATTTTCCACACATTAATATGTCATTTTCATAATTTGTTTCTAGCCAACACTTATCCCAGTCTTTGGTGGCTTCCTGGGGTTTCAGCCAAGTCCCCTGGGTAGCTGTGGAAGGACCCTGCCCAGCCTGACCCTCACCAGGCTGACACACACTGCTCCTGGCTGTCACCAGAAGAAGTGAATCCATTGACTTGTAGCACTTGTAAATTGGTGTTTCCCTCTGCACTTCCAAAAGTAAGTGTGGTGAAGAGATAGATGGCTGCAGAGCCCAGCAGGAACCCAGCATGGTCAGCAGGGGAAGGCACCAGATCAGCGCCCACACGGGCACCATCTACCAGAGCCCAGCACTGCAGCCCGTGAGTTCTGGCTCTGGGAAGTTTATCTCCACAAAGAAGCCCAGACTGCCCTCCTGTCTGTACATAAGTGCTGCTTACAGTGATCTCCAAATGGTGAAAAACAGCAATTTGGTGAAAGACAGAACCTGTGACATCATAATGGTCGGACTAAATTATCCCAGAGATCTTTCCCAGCCTAAACAATCCTACTGTGAGAAGTCCTGCCTTTGGCTGTCTCACCATTCCAAGCACAGCAGCAGTACTGGTAGCTACAAGGCCTGACAGAAAAACCCAAGTTATATTACTCACAAAATATAACTCTCCTCCAAGTCTTTGGCCAGTTTCAGTTTTTCTGTTAACAATATAAAAGTAGTCAAGTTTCTCACAAAGCTGTAAATAGTGAGTACACTCTGGTTAAGCACAGCCAGTCCTTTAGTAATCTTCCAAATTAATATTTTTCTTAGATGGGATCCAACATCAATTTTAGACAAAGTTCTGAACAGAAGCAAAAGAACAGGAATTGCTACAAGCTGCACAAAATCCTACCAAACTGTGGCTGTAGTGTGCAATTAAATTCCAGAAAAAACAACTACCAGGTGAAATGTAGGAAGAGACTAAAATGCAATAAATAATGATTTCACAACTATTTACTCTATGGCTATAGCTTACAAGCAGTCCATTTCATATGTGAGTCAAGGCACTGATGTTAAAATGACCTACTACATCTATCAATTTTAACAAAGATATTTTTATACATATATAAATACTTTGCTTCAGAAATGTCTCAAATTCCACTTAACTCTTATAGCAAAAGAAACCCAACAACCCTGGAGGTCCCTGCTCTTACAATCTTTAACATACAGATCACAACCCCATTTTCTTAAATCCAGTAGTCTCAAAGGTGCTGCTGCAGTACTGCCTACACAAACAGTATTGTAGCATTGTATAACATAGCACACAACCAAATGAGGCACCTAAGAACGAAAATAAAATTAAAGAATCACGATTTTCAGAAACACCACTGGTGACTGCTGAATCTGCAAATTATACAAGCTACCTGGTAGCTTTGAAACATTAAATAATAGCAACCCAATTTAGACTTCACTTTCTAAATAAATTACTAGAGTTAGTTCACAAATAACATGACTAGCAGCTGAGCTACCAAGCAGGTGTGAAATCCTCTATTCTGATCCAACCATTTATGTTAAGGAGGTCCCAGACTTCCATGCAGTTATTTCCAATTTAAATCATTCAAAGCAGATGTCTGTATTCCCTGTATGGCTAACACAATCCACATACCAAAACAGCCCCCACACCACTCATCACCTGGTCTGTGCAGCTATTACAAATATTCCCTGTGAGGAAGGAGCAATATTACCTGGCCCTCTCTGCACTCTGACACACAGGTGAAACACCTGTCAAAGAGGCAAAGCACTGAACCACCACACATCAGCCTAGCGTGGCTCTGGATTGTGGGAGAGCAGCAGCTTCTCTCCGCAGCCTGGCCCAGCTCTGGGCTGGCAGTGACCACGGGGTCTCTGCCTCCTGGAAACAGGACTAGATGCCGGGCTGCAAGGGTTCAGGAGGGCACAGATGCTCATTGGGCAGAAAGGATGGACAGGTGTGCTGGAGGGTGAGATCCCTTCAGGCAAGAGGGATGTAGCCTTTGGCTAAAGTCCTGGAAACCCACAGGTTCTTGTGTGAGACACCTGCATGCCTGTACCAAGCAGCCTGCTGTCCAAGAGAAGCCCACCTCTTATTATCAAAGGATAATGATGCTAGCATAGCAAATAAACAGCTCAAAAATCCTCAAGGCCTGCCCCTGGGTCACGAGATGTCTGTCTCTATATCCATTAAATCAGCTTATTACAGTAACACAATTTGGAATCCTTATTGCAACTTGAAGACAATCAACAAAAAATCAAACACATTTTGGTTGAACTCTAAAACTACTGGGCTCATCAGCCTCCCATTCATTTCTGATGGATGCATTTGATTTTGTGCCAGTAAGAATGTTAACTGGGACTTCCTACAGACCAGGAATAAATAGAGAAGTGACCCTCAATGGCACTTTCAGACAGAAGAGAACCTTTTCTCCTTCCCATAGAAGGAATCTCTGGAGGCAGGATGATGAAGGCAAACCAAACTTCCCAAAAAGCTTTAGCTATTTTAAAAGCTAAAAGCAACTTTAAAGATTATAACTCATTGGTAGATACAGCGACATGAGAATATTTCTGGGATACATGGATGATGCTGTCCAAATTCAGAGGGGTAAAGGCACTGTGAAAACAAAATAGAGAAAAAAACCCCTTATGGAGTTAAGGTAAAAGATACAAATGAGCTCTTTTCCAAGTACCTAGTAACCCAAGCAATTAGTACTAAACAACACTCAATCCAATGACAACGGAACTAGGTTGTTAAAGGACTATGAAACCCTGAAGTGTGCTGTAGGGGCATCCATTATAAATACCTGGGAACTTAAGGTAAAGGGAAAAGTAAAGGAAAGGTCAGGAAAAGGCAGATTGATTTATTGTATACTATGCCTTGGCATATTCAGGTATGAGATCTAACTCCTTGAATTATCGCCACAAAGCTACTGACGTGGACAGCCATGACACATCCCACCAGTCTGCACTGCCCCAAGAATCACAACAGTCATCCAATAAAGCAAACCCACCCTGCTCAAAAGCAAGATGATCCCTCCACCAACTTCAGCGTTACTGAAAACAGAGCGATTGCTTCGAAACACACCCTTAAGGCGCTGGTGAACACTCCTGTGACCCAGGACAGCCTTAGAGCAGCCAAGCCATCCTGCCCAGGCCCAGAATCAGTGCAGCAAACCAATGCCACCAGCCTCGGGTATTGTAAAGGAATGTTGAACTAAATTATTGCAATAGAGGCTTGGTGGAACCTGGAAAAATAAACCCCAAAATCGCCAGTTATAACCCCTTGTAGAAAAAAAATGTAGCAGATGCTGGTGTGTGAGACAGGGACGCACCCGTGAGGTCCGGGAGGACGAAGGTGCACGGGCGACGCAGGCAGAGGCTCAACCCCTCTCCGAGGGGCGAGAACGCAGACGTGAGATTATAGAAATAACACAAATTTATTTTTGTTATAAAAAATGACAAAAATTATTATTTTTGCCAGGGACCCTAACGGCACAGCGGAGCGGGGCACGGGAAGGACGGGGTGCCGGACCTCCTGTGCACGGGAGCGGGCACCGCTCGGCCCCTCAGCCTCGACCCCTCTGGGCTCCCCCCGCGACCGCCCGTCGGGCAGGCAGCGCAGCGCCTCTCCCCGAGCCCCGGGAGCCG
>VZRH01004585.1:155233-182606 GCA_013397555.1 Urocynchramus pylzowi
CCCCCAGGCTCCCGGCCGGGGCCCTTCCCGAGGGGGAGGCGGAGGGGCCGCGGCGGCGGGAGCAGTCCGGGCCCCGCGGGCGGGCCAGAGCCGGGCTGATGTCGCGGGTGCGGGCAGGCCCTGGGCTGATCTCCCGGGACAGGTGCGGACAGAGTCCGCGCCAGCCCGGGGTCAGGCTCCGACAGAAGCCCTGCGCCGTTTAACGGGCTCGGGCCCGGAATCGCCGAGGCAGAGGCTCCCCCGCGCGCAGCGACAGCGGAGCAGTGCAGACTGCGCCTAACAAAGCCCTGTGTTCTGGAGCACTTCCTGCGGGGAGCGAGGGGAAATCACGGCCTCGGTCTCTCCACACGAGACAGGACCGGTTCTAAATAGAAAATACAGCAATGTACCCTTCCTTGCTAACTCTGAACTCTTTCCTTTGACAGCCAGGAGAAATAGATATGATTGTAGGAAAAGACCGAGAGGGTTTCTTCACCAATGGTTTGACCCTTGGTGCAAAGAAGTGCTCTGTGATCAGAGATAGCCTGTATGTCGATGGTGACTGCACAATGGACATCAGGACAAAGAGTCAAGGTGGTGAGCCGACATATAATGTTGCTGTAGGCAGAGCTGGACGAGGTAAGCACCCTTTTCTCTACCTTCAGATAGCTAAATTAGGAATGTGACCCTAAGCATAGACTCCAGCTATTAGGAAAACCAGACTCCCGTATTTAATGTCTAATTTTGGGAAGTGATGCAAGGGAGTGGATGGCAGTGCTCTAGCTGAGTTCTGACTGAGAATTACACTCATCCCCGTTTCCACCTGCATCCTAGCCCAGCATCAGGCTGTGCAGTAGTTAACAGGTCTGTGACAAGCAGGAAAAAGCTGGCTGCAGCTCCAAGCAGGCTTAGCTGGTATCCCATCACTTCCTACCTGAAGCTCAGGAGGGGTCTGTTAATGACAGGCAGCGACTGCAAGCTTTCTTATCGTAAATTGCTTGATGGAAAGCTCATTCTGCAAAGATGTGAATCTCATGTATGAGCTGCTCGTACTTAAAAAGTTCTACACTAACTCTTCTTGCACTTCCTATTGAGCCTGCTGAAGTCTGCCCAGGCAGAAAAAGACTGTCCAGTTTGGTACTACTGAGAAATGTGCTTCATTCTCAGATCTGCTCCCTGTGTTCTTCATTTAACTTCCAGTAAAACCTATTATGGGGCAGCCACTCACCTGGGATATAAAATACTGTCTGGGAGTGGTGTGCCTTATGTTGGGAACACCTGGGCTTGCATTTTTGGGCTGGCTGGGGAACAGGTTCATGAGTGACAAGACTTTCTCTAATAGGTGTGAAACCAACGGCAGAGCAGATGTCTGTAGGCTAAAGCCCAGAGCAGGCATGCAAGAAGAGGGTTGGCAGCACGAAGTGAAACAAGCAGAGTTCTGACTTGTGAAATGACAATGAGAACTGTCTTAAGTTGAGCAAATTTTATGCTCATTTCATGAGCAAATTGCTATGGAGATAAAATCAGAGTCATTAAGGTTGGAAAAGCTCTCCAAGACCATAGAGTCTAACCCTTCTCCCAGTGCTGCCACCACTGACCATGTCCTCAAGTGCCACAACCACGTGGCTTTTAAATCCCTCCAGGGGTGGGGACTCAACCTCTGTCCAGGGCAGCTGTGCCAGGGCTGGACAACCCTTTTGGTGAAGAAGTTTTCCTAATATCCAACCTAAACCTTCCATGGCACAGCCTGAGGCCCCAGTGTATGACCATGTGTAGGTAGACTGGCTGCAGCGTTCCCAGCTTGGTGAATAGTCCCTGGCCTGTGGCAGCCCAGTGCTCATTGTGTCCCCCTCCCTGTTGGGGGATATCTGATGGCAGCTCACAGTGGCTGTTGCTGGTGAGCCTCCAGTGTGCCTTTCACTAGATAATCTGGGACACCTTGCTGGAATTGGGGGAGTGGGGAGAGCCTTAGCATGACAGTTGTCCCTGTGTTTTATCTTATGTAAAAAGTGTGGTTTATAGTTGTGTTATTGCATGGAAAGTCTCAGCCCAGCTCACCTTTTGGGGTTTTTTACCAGCATCAGGGCAGTTAGTCTGGTTCCAGATCATGGGAATTTTCTGCCACTCTCCAGTCACACTTGCACACGCACTGCACCCCTGCTCCCACAGGTGTTTAAACTGCCGCCAGGATTTCCTTGCTGGGTGGTGACTGATGGTGAGAGGCACAGTAATGCTTTTTTGATAGCTGGTGGCATTTTTCTTAGCAGTGAACTCTTAAAGTTAGATAAAATCCCTAAGGATAGCTTGTAACTTCTCCCAGCCCTGTCTACATCTGTGTTTTAACAAAACTGTTAAATTAGCTTAATACCCAAATGCTAAATCTTGAATTTAAGGGTGTTTATTGCACTGCCTAAAACTTGCATTATTTCCATGTCTAACGCACTCTTTTAAAAACTTTTTTTTCTTTTCTCTTTCAGTCTTGGTCTTTGTAATGGGCAAAGAAGGGGTCCATGGAGGCGGATTGAATAAGAAGGCATACTCAATGGCAAAATACTTGAGAGACTCTGGGTTCTAGTTGTTAGGCAGACTGTTAAGTATTAGGGGAAGATTGCTATTAAACTTTCCTGGCGGTGAGCTTTAAACCTTACATTCTGGAAACTTTACTAGCAATGCAGGGTGATGGGGTATGAACCTGTGTCTCCTTTGTATCCCTTTGTTGGTGGGGAAAGGTGTTTGTTTTTTTTTTTCCCCTTTAATTCTTTTCATTTCTGTTTTGTTTCCTTGTGTACTCCAGCATTGGTTATAGTCATGGGAAAGGAAGGTGTCCATGGAGGGACACTCAACAAGAAAGCATATGAACTGGCTTTATACCTGAGGAGGTCTGATGTCTGAGCAGCCTCTCCCCATCCACCTAGCAGCTGTCTGCACCACCACCCGCTTGTGCTCAGTGCTACCAGACTGTAGATGGTAGTTTGTGGTTTTTTATTTACCCATTTCCTACTGTCATAACTCCAGTTCCCCCTTGTTCATCTTTGTAACCACTGTAGGTAACCGAGCCCATCTGGCACCACCATGATGATGATATGCATGATAACTTGAAACTTGGGAGGGGAATATGCCAAGTGTAGGCTCTGCTTCGTCTTAGCAATTAGTATGATATTGACAGCTAAACCAACTGAGATACTAAACAAGGTGCCGATTGTACAATCTAATTTGATCAATGCCTCTTCAGCACTTTGAGCAAGTCACAGCTCACTAGTCTTCCTTTCACAGAGCACGGTTGGGAGGAAAAAAGTGTGTGCATATCTTCATTTCTGTCCCTCTCTTTGTTTCTGTTTTTTAAACCCATGTGTTTGCTTACACCCATTTTTATAGTGCCTGGTTTGTTTAACCAATTTGCCACTCAAAAGCTATTAATGTCACATTAGTTTTGTCATTGCACTTCACTGTAGGCTTAAGTCTCTTACTTTTGCTTGATGTTGTCTGAAGGTTGTACTGCTTAACAAGTGCAATCACAAAACTATGAAAGGGTACAGATGTACTTCCTCCCATGACCTTAAACCACCATCCTAAGGACTCCCCAGACATTCCATCATTACAATAGCTCAGGCACTTTTTTTTTTTTTTATGCCAGCTCCTGTTCTGTAGTTGACTTGTGCAAGGCTGCCACTGTGGCCATTAGCTAGCCTGGTATAACCAGCTGGAGTGTGTCTGGTTTCAGTTTCTCATAGGACCAATTTTAATTTGCAGCTTGGGGGTCGGGGGCGGGGGGGGCAGTGGTGGTGTTTTTGTTTTTTAATATGAAACTGCAATGTCATTGTGGAAAACTGCCACCTTCAGCTACCCTGGGAGCTCTGACTGGCTTCAGTCTTTCTGCCAGATCACTCAGTGGTGCAGAGTTTGGCTGCTCTGAAGCCACTGTTTGGATGAAGGTCGGTAGTTTGTAAGCTAAACTGTCAAAATACCATTTCAAATTTAAAAATCATCATCTGGCCTGTCACACCCTTGCTGCAGAAATGATGGAGTGAGCTGCCTTGTGCACGAGTCATCTGAAAATGTCTGTAACCAAACTCAGTTCAGGCACGGTTCTGACCTGTATGTCCATTGCAAGAACTGCAGAACTCTGTATACTAAAGAATAAATGGGAGATGGTAGTGGTTGGAATAACTGACTTGGCTGTCTTGTGATGAATTTTTTAATATGTATTCTGTGCCATACTATTGTTAAAAAAAAAAAAAAAAAAGAACTGTTGCTATTGTGAGATGGATTTTAACTGACTCTGAGGGTTTCTTTTGACTGGCACTACCTTAGGGACATTCTAGTATTTGCTTCTATTGTTGGGCCTTGTGGATAATGTACAGATTTAAACAAATTCTTGTTGCTGATTTGTCCATTTCTTTCCCTGCACTTTGTTACATCTGGGATACAGTCTAACTCATCTGATTTAATATGCATTTCAAAAAATGCCATAACTATTAAAAACACCTTGTTTACAGACAGATGAAATAAATTTATTCCAACCAAACAAAATCAGACTGTTGGTAATTTTTCTGCCTCACACCCAGGAAATCCTCTGAGGCCCTTCAGTGCATGGCTGGCCACACTAGCAGGAGGTCTAAGTGCAGTTTTAAGTTTGGCAGGACAGCAATAGTATGATAATATAAGTAGTATGATATGATATTATGACTTCAGTCAAAAGCCAGGCAGTCTTTGGGGTAGATCTTTATTAGGAGATGATGTCTCATCTCTCAATTCCACATTTATCCAGCTCTCTGGTGTGGGATTCCCCTGCCCTCTGAATGCCCAGTACACCATTCCTAAACAAGCTGAAGGCAACTTTGCATAGGACCTGGCAAAGGAGTCTGTGTGGCCTGCCCAGGTCAGGACAGCCAGGGTGGGAATGTACTCTCCTCACCCAGAGAAGGGGCAGATTTAAGGTCTCCACTACCTTAAAGGATTGCACCTGTATTTGTTACTTCTGCTGAGAACTCCTAAAAGCACAGGCCCAAGGGGATGTGATGGCGAACCCTGGAGCTTGTGAGATGGGAGGACAGCTGAACCCAGATCATGGGAGGTGCATCTGCCCTCCTAGGCCCTCAGACTAGTGAGGTGCTTCTGGACAGGACCTGAAAACACCTTTGTTCTCCCCTCCTTCCCCCACACCTTCATCACTGGTGTCAGCTGCACCTGCTCCTCTGCTTGGCACTAGACCTGGGTCTAACTAAAACCTTCCTATATATAGGAAGGAAGTCTTCATATTCTTCCACTGCCAAGTGGCTCTGTGTCTGAACTGGATCTCCCAGTGCCAAAGTTAGAGCAGACCAACACACCCAGAGCACAGAGCAAATTCCAGTAGTAACTGGTACAGAGGATGCAAATCCGCTTCCCTCATAAAACACATGAGAAGCTGTGCTCAGTGTCTGAACACAAAGTTGCACTCACCTTCTGACTGCAGAACCTTTTTTCTCCCTAGTTAGGAGAAATAAGGATATTCTATTCCCAGAGCTGCTTCTATGGTAAGGCCAGAGTGGATGGAATTGACTATAGCAGCACCCCAGAGGCAGAGCAGCTGCTGGCAGCACACACCAGGTACTTGTCATTACACTCCTTAGTGTGACATTGTTCCTTTCTGACCAATTGCTCTCTCTTGAGGTGTATGTCACCTGTATACTTCTGCTTAGTTAAGAATTAGGTGTTGTTCAAATTATTTTTTCAAATTAATTTGTTGGTGAATTTTCCTAGCATAACTGTCTGCAACTGATTGCAGGCACTAGAATTACATAAGAGCATATTGCAAAGTTTAGGTCAGTTTGTGGTTCTGGAACTCTTCAGATTTTAGGGACCGCTCCTGGAATACAATAATGAATAATCATATGCACTCACAGCAGGGACTTATTTTAAGAAACATCTTTCAGCATAGTAATTACATTTTCAGAAACCATTTCCCCATTTGGACTCACCTAGACATACGCACGCTGAAGGGGAATTTTGCCTTGTGAAAATATACCACTACACTGACTGTCATTACCCCATGGCTGCTGGCAGCAGTGGTTTGGAGATGAATCATCCTTTCATTATTATCCTTTTGCTGTGCCTCATTGTGCAAAATAAACTTTCCCTGCTCTCAGCCAGGCCCAGAAAACAGATCTGCACTGCAGGGTACGTGGCTGCATAGAGCGTAAGGTCAGAAACCACATCTGGGACCACCTCACCTGCCATGGCTTGTCCAAGGTTCTAGCTCTGGGCTGTGGTTCTACAGGCGCTGCCAGCTGGGTAGGAATTGTTCAGAGCACCCTGGTCCTTCTTCACCCAGGCAAACTACAGACTCTGGCCAGTCCAAACTCTTCCTCAAGCTAGAAGTGAACAAAAATGAAGGTTTTCTGCATAACTCAGACCCCTGCACATAGCATTGGTCAGTGCAACCCCTTGTACTGTGATTCACAGTATGATGCAGGAAATATCTGCTCGGGCTCCCAACAGCTCCGTGCTACGCATCTTCAAAAGCACTTCACCCTCGGAATGGAGGCGAGTACTCGAGGTCTCAAGTGATGCAAAAGTTCGATAAACTTTCGATATTTAAAGTGGAAAACATGTTTATTAACACTCTTTCAAGCTTTCCTTAGTCAAGGCCATATAAAAAAATCTCCATTTGAGTATATGCATGGTTTTACTTTCTACATAGTTACAGAGGTATTATATAGAATCTACCTTTTTTGTGATACACTGGTAAGTACTGAGTTCTGTGAGACTGGTGTAAGCACTTGTTTTCAAATCAGGTATTTGAAAAGAACAATTTTTTATATACAGTTTAGCAGACTAATGCAGCATAAAATGCTCTTAGTAAGAGGTATATGAGCCAAGGATCAATATAATACTTACCCTAAACTTCTTTTTCTATGTGGAACAAAACCTCTGTCTTGGTTATCTCCCAACTCCCACCTCCTCACTGGCAACCAGACAATGAAGTAGTAGCAAGGAGGGATAATAATGTGCTTATGGTGGACCTGACCTTGTGAATTGCTCAAAACTAAACATATATTCTAAGTTTCCTCATCCTGGGAATTGCTCAATGGAACTGCTTAAACTCAGCTACCATGGCAAACTCCAAAGGATTATTTGGAATCACTGCGTTGAGATAAAAGTGGAATTTCTTCTGCTTTACTTTAACATACCAGCACATAGAATATTGATCTGTTCTACTTTTTCCTTTCAGCAGTGGTGACAGTTTTTAGGAAAACTATACAAACATGCAAATACAGTTTTTGTTGGGCCTAAGGGGTAACACATATCTACATGTAATAAATATTGCTCTCAGGATGACCCAGTTGTAGCTACAAAATGGAAATAAAAGTACTTCCAGAGAAATCCCATTTCAACAGGAGACATTTAGAGTCTCTGTGATATTTCAATTGATATAAACTATTAACATTATTCATTAGCATTGTGAAGTCCAGTTTAACTGTTGGTTTTGAGAAGACAGAATGTGACTGAATACCTGAATCAAAAATAAATCTACCTGTAATGATTTAACCAGAGTACTACTACATGAACTGCTGCTCCTATCAAAGAAACCAAATGGATTACAGATTAAAAGAGATTCCTTATGCAAAGGTTTGTAAATAGCCTTAAGAACCCTTTTGTTCATACACCTATAGGTCATTAGTAGTCTCAGACAGTGTTTGCCACTCTGTACTCCCTGTCCTCACTGGGCTGCAGCTGAACCACTACACTTTCTTCATTCATCCCATTTTCTGCATCACTGCTATCAACATTGTCATTGTCATCCTCCTCATACTCCGAGGACTCGGTCATGTTCTGATGGGAATGGGACTCTGACAGAGCCCCGAAGGACTGTGTGCTGACCGAGGCCAAAGGCCTGAGCAGAGGAGTGTTCTCAGACACTTCATTCTCCTCTTGGCTGCTGTCTGTCTCCGAGTCAGAGTCCCCCTGGGAAGGGACCACTTTCTGCTTACACACAGGACAGGTTTTTTTTGTTTTTGTCAGCCACGGGTCCACACACTTGCAGTGATATGCTGTTAGAAAACAAAATACAAGGACATCATTATAATAGTGAAAAGGACAGGGAAACCTGCTAAACTGTTTCTATTCAGTGACTTTAGAATTTTAGAATGTAACTCACACAGAGAATTTTAGTGCCAAATTTGTTGGCACGCAGCCTGTACAAAACACCTGATGGCTTAGGATCTGAGTCACGTGGGTATATGCAATGAATACCTGTGTTTTCTACTGAGTGAATGAGAGCAGTAGTACAACAGGCCACATCTGATGACAAACCTTAAAGCTTTTTGAGCAATTCCATCCACTTAGCAGCAGGCATGCCCACCATCATCATCCTCACATTGACTCTCACCTCCACACCAACATGTATCAAAGCACCTCATTATTACTTGACATTACTGCACGATTTTGTGGATTTTAAATTAGGTCTGTGATTGGCACTGCAACTAGACTGGCCGTGTTTAAAAAAAAGTATTTGTCTCAGTTACGGTATTAAAAATTCAGCTCTTCTTAGTTAGAGAGACTTCTACTTGGCAAAGAGCTTGTATTTACATGGGCCAGCAATGCCATGTTTAGTACCTGGTCAAGCACACTGGAAACATGTTCTCCACATGATCTGATGGTGGGGGTTGGTGGTGTTCAAGTTACCTCTGCAGTCCCTCACTTGGAAAGATGCCATGGACCTGTTCTTTCTCTTCTGAGAAATCCTTATTTGTCAGCCTAGTTTGAAATTGGTTTTATGACTGAGGTTCTAAAAAGCTTGGCCTGTCACCTGCTATGCTGGCTGTGTATAGAAAGTTTTAACATGTCTGCAGTGAGCTGCACTTGAGAAAGACTGTCACAGGGAAAATATTTCACTAACGGACTTCCAAGTGCAGTCAGGCAGTGGAGTGCATGGCTGCAGACTCCAGGACAGACCCAGCCCTTCAGCTACACCTCTAAGTCACCAAGAGCTCAATTAAGTTTTGTGTTTTATTTGTCTTGGGGAAAGTGAAGGCCTAGTTATTTAAATGTCAAAGTATTACAATAAATATGGGTATTTGGGGGACAGCACCAAGCTCCGATTTTCTTTCATGCGTATATCCAAGGAAAATGCAAAGTGGGAATGCTAGCTTTTTAGCTTTTAAAAACAAGAGAGCAAGCTTTCAGTTCTCCCACTTTGTACATTCATTCTTGCATATTAGCAAAATGGAATTTTATAAATCACTTACTAAACATATGCGCTATAGGTTTTGGATGGTGTTTTGGAAAGCTGTTTTAATCTAAATTCAAACCTAAAACACAGTTGCTTACCATGAGAGCATGGAAGGATCCTGAGCTTGTCTCCATCCTCGTATTCATCCAGACAGATGGCACACACATCATATTCATCTCCTACAGCATGTAATTGAGAATTAGTTTCACTTTAAAGGACTTGCAGCAGACCCTCCTGACATGCATATGGGCTTGGGAACTTTCATGCAATTTCTGCACTGATTTTTTTTAAGCAATGTTTTAATGCTCAGCCACAGTCTGCTCCCATTGAAGAAGTGTTAGAACTCCTCTATTTCAGTGAGAACAGGGGAAAGCCAAACATTTTGTATGCTTTCACTCAAAACTCTATCTATTTCAAGTGTACTCAAAATTATCTCTGAAATTTAATACCCCTTTGATTTACAAGGTTTTTGGAGTTAAAAACAATATGGTCCAGTGAGTTAGACAAAGAATGATCAACTTGCCTTTCTTAAACTTATGTATGGGAAGTTTCTTAAGCTGATCCTTCCTAAGCCGATTCCTTCTTGCTCTGTGTCTGTCCTGAACAAATTTTGTTATCTGGAAACAGACAAAATAACATGAACAGTAAGTTACACCGATAAAGAACAATAAAAGTTTTGATTTATGAAGCTTTGCAATAAGTTGGTCTAAAGGGAACCCCAGCTAACACAGAACTACTTCTTCCCTTGCCTGAACACAAGGATGAAGCCAAACAAGTCTAAAGCATCTTCTCCATGAACATGGCACTTGGAACTGGGAATACACAAGGGTTTTTTTGAGAGGAAAGAGAAACAAAAAAGTATGTATCCTACATAAAATAATGGCCATTGTTGCAATCCTCTACTGAGGCCTGTGAAAAGCGGGAAGCATACTGCAGAGCAAAACACAATTCAGTATGTTTGAAAAGTTTTCCTTACAGATTTAGATTATTACAGCTCTTTTAGAGGATTATTCCCACATCCATTAGAACTGTTTCCATATTAGCTAAAAGAGTAGTTTGAGGAGTTAAGGGTTTACTTTCAGTCATTGTTACATGCTATACTATGCCATACTAAGATATCTCAGAAAAAAAAACCAAACTAGTAATATTCTGTTTCCATTTTCTTAGTAGTCCCAAATGCTATTTCTCTTCAATCTCTAAACCTAGCACCTGCGATACGACATCTTTTCAAATATGATGACAAGCAAAGAAATGAACAAAGGATATTTGAATCTAAACTGTTCATTCAGGCTCTTTCACCACAGCTAAACAATAAGCTGAATGCACAAACTGCAGTTTTTCTGCTGTAATCCAGATCCTCAGTGACAATCAGTCTCATGAAAATCTCCTAGTTAAAAACAAGATTGTGTCAAAGAAGCAGGGACAGAATCAGAAAAAAATGAGGACCAAATCCAACCTGGAACCTCCCTGGGATCAATTTCACTGTACCAATTAATTGTCCAGTGCTCCAGTTTGTTGAGCTGTCTCTGTGAAGACCTCTCTATATGCAAGAGAATCAGTATCCCCTAGTTTAGTATCCTTGACAAATTTACTCAGTATGTATTCAACACCTCTGTCCGGGTTGCAGACAGCAACACAGCAGAGAACTGGCCATAAAGCTGAACCCTGATGAGCACCACTGCAGCCCAACCACCAGCCAGGTGTTCCCCCTTCGCTGCAACTCCCTGAGCCTGACCCCTCTTGCAGTTCACCTGCTGTCCTGTGTACACAATTAGCTTTCACGGGGGAGTTTTGTACAGAAGGACGCTGTAAAAGACAGTAGCAAAAACTTTGCTAAAAAAAAAAAATAAAATTCATCTTTAGGTGATCATTCTGCTTTGTTTTCAGAGAGCTGCTGCAATTGCAATTGTGCCAAACATGCCCAGGATTGTCAATGAAATATGTAACTTGCAGTGCAAAAGATACTAACGCAGAAAAATATTTCAAGTAAGTGTTTCTACAACAGCTGATGGATTACTTGCTTTTTATTAGAAGGTGAAATAATAAATTTGGTGCAGATTACAAAAAAAATGGGATGCTGAGTATCCTGAAATATGTGGGTATGCTACCTTCCCATTTCAAGGAGAGATGTCCCAGCTAAGAACCCCTACAGGCAATACATGTGCTGAGATCAGTGCTCTCTGCTGTGAGGCTCTGTGCTCACACACTCATAGCTACACCTAAGTGCAGTACAAAACTGAGCCCTGCACCCTGGAGCAGTGAGACTAATGATTATTAAGTTTGGTAAGGCAGGATATGCTCTCAGTGTACAAGAGCACAAGGACAGGTCACTCTGTATGGGGCCAAAAAACAAGCACTTGTGGAGTTAAGGGTGGCAGTAACGACAATTCCTACAAGCAGTTACATGCTCTCTGAGGAGAACATCCAAAAGGCTCTTGATATCCTTTTGACAAAATCCTGCACCTGTTTGTTTTATTGATAAACTAAATGGTTACATGTAGGCATGGTACAGGTATGTGCAGTACACACAGTTTCATTCTTCCTTTACTGTACACCTTCCTTTAACTTCAGTGTGTGACAGTTCCCTGATGATTTGAAAGAAAACAATAATATTAAAAGAAGAAACTTACCATAAATATGACGATGAGAATAAGACAGATCCCTACTATTATTAGGAAAGGGATTAAGTAGTACTCCAAAGGAAGACTGAACTCTGGGATTAACACAATGTGGCCACTGTGGGGAGGAAGAGATAACACTTCTAAATTAATGAGAACTTAAGGAACAAGTTGAGGAACAAATACAATAAAAAAAAATAAAACAAAAGATTGTCACATAAGACATACTACAGGAAGCCTACCTGTGCACAAAAACATAGAAAATTCAGTCCACATCCACTTAAATAAAAGGATAAAACACTGCTTCTTAGAACATTTTTTGAGTTAAAACTATTTACTGACCTCAATCAAACCTAGAGAAACCAGGAAAACCACTTCATAGCTGCTTTGACAGCAGAACGAAAAAAATATAACATGACTATCAAAAGATACAGAGAACTTAGTCTTATTTACTAAAGCATTACAGGTTGCTCTCAGGCTCAAGACTTCACCTGAAATACCTATAACCTCTGTCATCACAGCATCCTACTTTAAAGCCATAAATATTCAAAAGAGACAACAATCTAAATGCAAGGAGTAACATGGCTGCGTGTGAGTTAACCTACCCTTTTTCGTAAGTAAACTCCTCTTTAAGAGAATTAGCTGATGTCTCACCAATAAAGACAGAAGGAATGTCAATCTTCTTTAAAACCTCAACTGTATAAAAAAAAGTAGGAAAATAAAACTATTATTACATGGTCAATCTATAGGTACTCAAGATACAAGACCTGAACATTATGAGACTATCACAACAGGAAGACATTTTAACACAGTGACATCCAGGCCAACGCACATGCATGTTACAGCTTTACTTCATATAAGTACTATTATTTTTCTTACACAATTTCTAGGGAATTTATTGCAGGTAGAAAAATCAAAATTCCTAATGGAATAAAGGGAGCCTAAAATCAAAATATGTTGACAAAACAGAATAATAATTTTAACTAGAATACCATTCTTCACTCAGAGATTCAAGCAAGTCACATAGCTCCATTGATTTCCAGATTTTCTGGCAACTTACATGATTTTGTGAACTGGTTCTATAAGTTTAATTAATCTATCTTCCCTCCTTTTCACCCCAAACATAAATAAACATACTGGAAACAACTGTGTCTAGATAAGGTCAAAAAGAAGAAAGAAGAAAATTAACAAGTCCCACACCTTTATTTCAGTCTCGAGAAACTGGATGAACTGTTGTCTTCTATGTCTACCAGTGAAGGCAGTAATAAATGAAAACTTAACAAAAGATAAATCACATATTCTAGAAAGCCTTCTCCTCAGCTTCACTTTATATTGATTTTCCCCCTAATACTTCATATTTAAGGCTCAAAGTAACCTGAGTTTAGTCCATCTCAAAGCAGTCAGGTTCCCCAAGGCAAAAGCACATATGGCTGAACATCAGCTCATTCTATGAGGTCTGTGTTTGTTGTGGACTTGTTCTACATTTTGGTTACTCAGTGAAACCTGAAAATAAGATTCACATGGGTTGAGAATTCATTAAACCCACTTTCACGTAACTGCCCAGGCTACTCAGCTCCCATGTAGTTTGTCGAAGTTCACTCCTAGTTTACTCAATGGCATTTCCACTGGAAAAGAATTTATTTTAATCTTATTTATTTTCTTGTTCCATGTTGAACAGGTTGAAAACTGAACAAAATAAAGAAATGCCACAAAGAAAGCAGTAACAGCACTAGAAATACAAAGCACATACCACAGAACAAACCCAGCATTCTGACTAGATTTCAAGATTTTCTGAACATATCCACTTCATGGAGGTTAAAATTGGAACAGCTAACACAAGAAACAAATAGTAAACGGTGCACTGGTCTCTAAATACTCTCTTTCCAACTGAAAATTAGTGCACATGATATGCTAGAATCCATTTGTCCAGAGGAACAGGAAGATGCACCCAACAGTGCAACAACAAACTGGAATGACTATCACAGATGAATGTCATGATCTAAAGTCTTTTCCAACCTAAATGGTTCTATGATTCTAAATACTAAAATGTCATATTATAAAGTTTGATTTCCTTCCAAATGCGCGTTTTCTACTTTTCCTATATTTCCACTTAACTAACAACACATCAGCTATTTTCCACATAAGCAATATAAGTCTAGCCCAGAACACTTGAACTAAAATTTGAAGGAAAACCAAAAGAAACATTCAGAGAAGGCACAAGTCAATGTATTAGTTCTTTTGCAAAAATCTTCTGTTATTAAATCTTAAAAGCAGGAGGATTTTTGTTCGTTTGTGGTGGTGGTTTTGTTGTTGAGGCTTTTGTGGTGTTTTTGGTGGTGCTGCTCTTTCCAGTGGGTGAAATGATATTCAAACAGGAGAGAAGAAGTGATACCTGTACTTACTGTCGTTGGATCCCATGCTTATGAGGTCATCAGAATCAACATTGTGAACTATAGCTGCTTTGTATCCGGCTCTCTGGGCATTTAAGACCTGTAAGCCACACAAAATGCTTACTGGAAAGACTATTGCTTCCAAATACACTAGCCTGCCCTGTGCTTTCTGAGATAAGGTGCACTCACACAAAGTGATTAATATGGACATAATTTGCCCTTATAAACCACGTATCACCTTTCAAAGCAAAATCAAATAATTATTCTTACAGTCATGTAGTTAAGGTTCTTTTTAGAAAGCCATTTTAATATTGTCTGCAGACAGACTATTTATATATATCAAAAACAGAATTAAAAACTTTCTACAGGTAGTTAAAATATTTGACTGTAATTGAAAATAAAGGCACTAACTCACTTTGGTAATCTAGATATTACCACTTGAGAGTTCATCAAGTCAGATGAGTAGTATCTTTTCTGTGCTTTAGAGATGTGGAGTATCTCACCTGAAAGCCCAGGTATAAGAAACGTTCTCATGGAAAAGTGCAAAATTACAACTATAGGTACAAAACTATTAACATCCTGTGTACCAGTTACATTTCTAATATAGACTCACCTTTTCAGCAATACAAGGAAAACCCAAGGTCTATGTAAATGGCATTTACTGCAGCAACTATTACCAACATAAACTTAGCTAAGTTAGAACTGTTCAGTTTGGATATTGCTTTTACTGCATCCATCACAGTATAAAAACCTCTGCACAAGCTGTAAAAAGCACTTAGAGCACCTTGAGAAATTTTTGGGTTTCATCCCAACACCAATTCTCTTCCCATATTGCTAATGACTTTCAAACAGCAGAACAATGACATTGGAAGATGCAGAATGTAGACACCTTGAGAAATCCCAATATTTAAAAAAAAAAAAAAAGCAAATCCACTTGGAGATGTTAACATACATACATGGTTGGGAATTTGGCCAATATTGCATCACCACAGAAAATATCCATAGTGCATGCATAAACAAATCAAGAAATAGCTGTGTACTGCACTTGTAACACTTGTAATTTTCAACATAAAACAGAAGTAGAGAGAGGACTTTTAATTTTTGTTAAAATATGCATTCTGTCAGTCAAGCAGCTGATGGGTAACACAGCTCATATCTCAGCACACATGCCACTTTCTGGCAGAAACGTTAAGACAAAATGCTGTACTATGCACGCAATTATATAATGTGATATTGCAATGGTATTAACAACATACTGAAGACGTGGATTCACTGGGTGCAGGGTATACAGATACCTCTGCTCACCTTGGAAATGCTGATCCACTTGATACTTTGCTCTTTGTCTAACAAGAAATGAGTGGGAACCCCCTTTTCTATTAGTATTATACGAAATACAAAACTTAAAAATTTCTTACATACAGAGCTAATATGATATAATCTTTAAAAGACTGACTATGGAAATCCCTCAACGGCAATGTAGGAATCTCTCAAATTCAGACCCTTTCCTTTAACCATGTCTCCAGAAGCAATACTGTCCCATCAGTGTATGGACAACAATTAGACAGACAAAGCGGACATGGAAAAAAAGGCCAGTAGCCATTTGCCCCCCTTCTTTTCCCACTGAGCCATATGCACACACAGCGGCAGGATTCCCAGGACAGACTATGTGCCATTCCCAAGTCTGATGTGAAGGCAGATTACACATAGTGAACCTGCCTCTGCAGGTGGAATCTACAGTCTAGGTAGAATTTACATGTTTCAATCACCACATAACTGAACCTATCACAGAGCAGCAAAAGCAAACACAGCTGAGTCTCCTTTTGGTTCACGGAACTCAACAACAAACTGAAGAGCCCTGTTTTCCCTAAGACATCCTTAGCTGCCTCATTCTATCAGGTTAATTTTCAAGAAAACCATAGTCAAACACAAATCATTCTCATTTTGCATTTTTTAAAATCATAGAACGTTAAGGGTTGGAAGGGACCTTAAAAATCAAGTGGCTGGAGCATGTCCAGAGAAGGGAATAGAGTTGGGGAAGGGTCTAAAGCACAAGGAATGTCTGAGGGAACATGGGGGCTCAGCCTGGAGAAAAGGAGGTTCAAAGGTGACCTTCTCACACTCTACAACTCTGACAGGAATGGTTCAGCCAGGTGGGGTAGGGCTCTTGTCCCAGCCAACCATCAGTAAGACAAGGGGACATAGTCTTAAGCTGTGCCAGGGAAGTTCAGGTTGGACATCAGGAAGAATTTCTTCACACAAAGGGTGATAAAACATTGGAGGTGGTAGAGTCTCCATCCCTGGAGGTGTTTAACAAAAGACTGGACATGGCACTCAGTGCTCTGGTGTAGTTGACATAATGGTGTTTAGTTACAGGTAGGTCATTGGTTGGACTTGGTGAGCTCTGGTTTATCTGTCTGGAGACAATAAAATTCTCCCTCCCCTTCATATCCGTATTTATTCCACTGTTAGCTATAGAAATTTTTCTGAAGCACCAATAAACTCTTTGAAACAGAGGGTGAGGAGAAATCAAATCTTACCTTGACATCAAAGTTGCACTCCAGCCTTCGGATTAACACAATAAAAGCACCAGAGGAGTTGTCTCTCAGTGGAGGTGGGGCTATAGGCTCACATGCATTCTCTGGTTTGGAATTTATTAGAAATCCCTAGAAAACAGGAGCAGAAAAAGAAGTTTCATTTCTCTTTAACAAAAGGGTCGGTAGTCAAGTATATGGAAAGAAAACTTCACATTTTCATACAAAAGTTAAAAAAATTCTTATTATCAGCTCAGTCCTATATCACAGTAAGATTTCTGCTACTTCCCTGACTACATATTTTGATTCATCAGAATTTTTATGTCTGTAAAGAATTAGAAAGTTTAGAAGAAAATACAGTTTTTATAATCCCATCATATTCAGACTCTTCAGTGTAATTCAAGAAAAAAGAAGATAGCATATACTACATTAATATAGTGTAACTATTGTTCTAGGACATATAGAGACTAATCAGGAAACCAGAAATACAATGGCCTAAGAGACACCAACACAAACTCAGCACTTGCCAATTAACAACAGAACACAAGCAAAATTCCATCTATATGACCCCAGCACTGACCTAGCATATAAATCAGTTGGTTTGCTATGGTAAGCAAAGATCACTCAATAAGGTACAGCTGAAACCTTTAAGAAGTAGAAAACTCTGGCAATATCAACTTTGAAGCAATCTTTGAGTTGTTTTTAGGTGGCTGAGATTGTGGCCTTCTGACAGCAGTCTGTAGCCACTTACTGTAGAATCTGACAGTTTTTTACAACTTGCATACTAATAAATCTTAATCACAAACTCTGAAAGAGTATACCATTTTCATCCTATTGTAAAAAATATAGCATTTTTTAAAAGTAATTAAAATCTTAATGCAAAGAGAAAGTTTTAGTATAATATTCAGTTCTAAAACTCTATCATTTCTACACACGTGATGACATCTACCTTAATTAAGACACAGCTGTCTAACAGTTAAAAAGGTCAGAATGAAAGCTCCTTATATCTATTTCTGGTGTATTAAATTGGCTCACTACTTGGGTCACTTAATCACCCTCTGATTCCCAATATAGTCAGTAAACAACTACACAGCTTTAACATACCTTCTCCCCATGATAACACCCACTGGGCATGGAAATGAAGCCTGCTTGAGAGGAATTGCAGAGAAAGTCCTGAGTTACAGGAATTCTTGCAGTACTTTATTACCCTTTGGTATTAAAAGGGCAACATGGAATTAAAGAGTGATCCACCCTTTCACCAGATTTTTTTTTTTTCTTTTATAGGGGCTACTCTCAACACTGCAACATTGACAATGCTGCAGAGCCAGCACTTGAGGCCATACAGGCTTACAGACAGAAGAAACACAAAAACAACTCCCTGCCCACATGGGCTATTCACGGTCTCCATGGGGTGTATATGATACAAACTTCCCTCCTCCAGAATTTGGAAGGTGATCTGCCTAAATTTTTGTATAAGAATTCTAAGCTGTAAAAGCATACACATCTCAGTCATAAACCCTCATACACTGTTCAAAGGGGACAGCAAGACAAATCACTGCCACATTGCTGATTCCATGTAGCCACTTCCACAGCAAAAAAAGAGTAAGGAAGCCTGAACTTCCCACAAGCCCTAAATTGCCTGGATGGCCAGACACAACCTCCTTTCTGATGGACAAGTGTTTCAACTGCTGGAGTGGAACAGAAAATACATTTTATCCAAAGTGAACAAACTTACTGACAGTGACTTGTACAAAAGTGACTCCAAAGGAAACAAACAGTTCCTGTCACTGCAGAGCACCTCAGGTCAGGCAACCAGAGAGAGAGAGCCTGCCCCTTGATGCTGAACTCAGCACAGCACATCATGACGCATAATCTCAGCAACAAACTACCGCAGAGAATGTGAAAACTAGAACTGAACTGGATACTCATCTGGTTTTTAAGTACTTTTCTAAGCAACAGGACTATGACACCAGTTCACAGCATTAACATCACCATAGGAAATTTATTTTTAAATAATTTAGTTTCTACCTCCTCTATCTTATATTACAGAGATAAAAGTTATGAATAAAAACCTTCATACCAGTTACTACTGTCACCAGTATGTCTGGACAGCTACTACCTCAGCAGAAGCCAGAAAGAGCAGAATGTGCCTTATCATTGCTGTCTAAGGAAGATGTACTACTTTAACCTCTCACAGTTCCTTCCCATTTTACTTTCAACTTAATCTCTTTTCTGTTAACTCCACTCAGTCCACCTACACATCTTTCTGTGCTCCAAGTGAGTGTACTGACCACACTAAAGACATGAAAAGTAATTATCCTGCTGTACAAAACATTCTTGCTGCTGTATTTCAGAAGACATCGAGTCTTCAGAATTTCTAATCCAGCACAAAATAATGATAAAGCCTAACCTGTACTACCATGGCCATATCCATCTTGGACAGTTTTTGCGTATTAATCATTTTGCATGAAGTCAATACAGTTTTCCCCTTTCCAGTTCCACTAACATTTGCAAACTTTTACATCTTACTTCTGTCTTCTCTAATACTAGGTGACTTTTACAATTCCATATGGTATAATATTTATATTTTTTCATGTCAATGAAAATGGGATTAAGAAAACTTAAAAAAAATTTTAAAGCCACCTGCATATTTTCTGCTAATTCAATAGATTAGCACTTCCTAGTACCTTCTCTTGATATTATTATGACCAGTTTTCAAGTCATCTCCCAGTATTCCTACCCCAACATGAAGCCTTTTCAAGAAGACACTCTAACAGATAAGTAACAAAAATGCATATGTATATCTGCATTTTCCCCACGTATTGATACAGAGTAAAATAAAAGAGCATGAGTGTAACCCACGCCTTAAGGTGCACTGGAAGAATGGGGGGACCTTCTCACCTGCTGCGGGGTGTGGAATGCAATTGAAATTAAACCATCTAAGGAGAGGGCACAGGATCAATCACAATCCCTGCCCTGGACCCCAGCACTGGGCACAGCACACAGGCACCACAGCAGAGCTGCAGCCGCCGAGCTTCTCCCTTCGGCTGCTCGAGCAACGCAACAAGAGTAGCAAACAGACAGCAATTTTAACTTCCCAAAAAACTGAGCTACAGTTGCTTTACACAGCATAATTAACCTGGGCCACAGGCAAGGAAATAATCTCTCTTGCCTTATCACCCTTCACATGTGAAAGAGCTTCCCAATGTAGGACTGTAGGAAGACAATTAATCTTCCAAATAGGTTTTTCAAATAATTGTATCAGCACAAAATTAAGTCTGTCTTCTGCTGATTCCAGTGCAAGGTAACTGACATCATGTATCAGTATTGCCATCAAAACACAGAAAACAGTGGTCTATCAAACTTCTTAGATTTCCATTATTTACCTATTTTTAATTTATTTTATAAAAATTCCAGCAAAGTCTCCTTAAGTAGACAAAGATTACCAAAATTCTCTTCTTAGGAGAAGAATCTGCCTTTTCACAGGCAACATCAGATCCTTTGCACATTTGTTTTGTTTGAGCAGTTGACTAATATTTTCTGTCTTTATCTTTCCTTGGCACTATATTCCTTTAAATTTTATCTTTTTTAGCTTACAGAGGAAATGCTCAGCAGATACAGTTCTTTTTAAATATAGTCAACATTCAAATTCAATCTAGCACTTCCCAATCAAATCTGTCATCATCTCGAACCCTTTGTGCCTCACATTGAGCACCAAAAAGGATTGTGGGGGTTTTACCCCACCCAGCCCTCAAGCCCCGCGCAGCTGCTCACTCACTCCTCCACCTGCAGGATCAGGGAGGGAATTGGAAGGGTAGAAGCTAAAGAACTTGTGGGTTGTGATAGAGACAGGGTAATAAGAAAAGCAAAAGCCACACACACGCACCAAGGAAAATAAAGAATGAATTCACTTCCTCCATAGGCAGGCAGGTGTTGCAGGGCCCCATCACACACAACAGTGACTTTGGGAAGACAAACACCATACTCAAAAGTCCTTTCTCTTCCTTCCCCCCACTTCATATACTGAGCATGATGTCTGGAACACCCCTTTGATCATTTTGGGTCCTCTGTCCTGGCTGTGTCTTCTCCCAGCCTGCCATGCACTCCCAACTCCCTCACCAGCGTGGCAGTAGGAGGAAGCAAAAAGCTTCCATAGCTTGGCTGTGCTGGCANCCTTCTGCTGGCAGTCTGTAGCCAAATCTAGCAGGTAGATCATCAAATGTCTGGGTTCCATTTTCAAGGTTATACTAAGAGAAATACATTTTTAAGAAAATTAGGTTTGCAACAAGACAGAAATAACAAGTATAAACAAAACCAAACATCACTGTGTATATTTTTAGATGAAAATATTTATCAGACACAGGACATCTTGTGACCATGTGAATGAAATCACAAAATTGCTTATTCCACCTGTCTTCTAGTCACATGTTAACATCACTCTTTTCTTATCTAGCTGTCAAAACAAGAAAGTAAGCAATAGATATTTTGCTGAACTATTTATATGGTAAATCAATCTTTCTACGTCTAAAATTCAAATACTATATGTGCACAACAGAAACTACAAACAAACCAAGCAAGCAAAAACCTGAAGCGCTGGGACATTTGGATGTGGAGTTTTCTTTGGATGGTAGTGGTGGGTGTTTTGCCCTGAATGCGTTTGTGTACAGGGAAAGAAAGCTTTTAAGTGTTGCTTTAATGTAGACAAAAAATAGCCCCCATATGCCATCCCTTCCCAATTCCCTACTATACATTCAGATTAGTAGCTGAAAAGTATCTCTACAGTTTTGTTTTATAATAACTATGAGCTTTAATTTAAGACAGAGGAATACTGTAAAAGACCCTAAATATGTGCAAGCTTTGTTTCCCCTTTCTTTGTTCATGTTCTCTGGCTGTATAACATGCCTGACCAACACAGAATTCAAACACATAAAAGTGCTGTGTATATATGGCATATTTTTTCATTTTAAAAAAGTTTCCCGCAAAAGTTCTGAACTCTACAGTTAACAGACTTGAACATGCATTGATTGTTTTATTAAACGGTTTAGTGAGTCAGAAATGTTTGTCTATTCATCATATCATCCAACTGTTACACAGAACAGCCAAGTAAGGATTGTGTTTGCTTCAGAGGGATGTTTCCTACCAGCCAGGCTTGGACAGGGGAGCTCAAACTACAGTTCAGAGAAAAACACTGCCATGATTTATCTGAAGTCTTCCAAAGGAGCAATGTTTGGAAAGAGCTGTGTTCCCACAGGCTTTGAGGGGAAAGAGGTAGGAATGGAGCCAAATTTCAAGGAAGCTTCTTTATTCTGTGTAACCAACGTGCCCCACACAATCTCTCCTCCTGACCTTCCATCACAGAGTACCAGTGCACCATCTTCCATCCACCTTCTTCAAAATGTCCTGAACTCTTGGCCTACTGTCAGTTCACCCTTGAATCACTTGACAAGCCCCAGCTTAAGCCAGGAGTTAGACAGAAGCCTATTTATTTTTATCCATTTTTTTAAAAAAAATAACCAGTCCTGTCTCACATGCACGTAACAGCACTTGACACAGACATGATCCTTTGAGGCTGCAACTATATGAGAACACAGAAGCACAAAACCACTCCTAAATCTAAAGGGAAAAGAAGAACTTCTTTCCTTGGTAGGAACCCAAAACTTTGGCGAGAGTTTTGTTAACAAATGGTTAATCATTAAATGGTCAAATCTCTCAAGACTTTAAGTGATCTGTACACCAGCAATTCCACATGACACAATGCAAACATTCCCTCTTCTGAGCATCTTTTAAGCATTCCGCTAGCTTCTTTGTATAGCAGTTTAGTGTCTAGTTCATCTCTTAATTTCTTACTTCAAGATATTCTCAGAATAAATCTGCAACTTCCAAATATCCAAGAATAAAAGACGATTCATTTTTTATACAGTACTGTTTTAGAATACTACAAAGCTTAATAGCTTTATTTTTATATTTTTATTTTTTCTATTAGAATAGAAAAAAAAATATCAAACTAAATTTCCAAAGTATCCTATTTTTCTTTTTTGAGGTTAGGGTGGGTTGTTTGTTTTGTTTTAAGTAACTTTTCTAAGAGAGGAAGAAGCAAGAATGAGTTAGGTTTTTATGAAAAGAGGAAGCTCAGACTTGGTGACAGAGAAAAGAGGGGAAAGGGAAATTGTGTTTACAGTAAAAAGTCTAAAATTTCACAATAAAATGGTGATGTCAGTGCCATAATAAAGCAATTATCTATCTGCATTTCTATCTGTATTATCTATCTGCATTTCTTTATAGTTTTTTTCTTCAAGAAGTGTTTATAGAATAGTAACAGCCTGAAAATCCAAAGACCATACTTTAGTATTCATCAACCCCACTTTATCACTAAAGTTTAAAGTATTATTTTAAAATTTGTCTCCAAGAGTTTGTAACTCTGTTCTCCAAAACTGACATGACATCAACAACTCTTCTCCATATCACTAGAACAAGCAAAAGGCTACAGTAATTAGGTTTAATTATTTCAGTAACTTAAGCTTGATCCTACAAAGACATTTATAATTTCCTCCTTAAAATGCCACAATACATCAAAGTGGTAATAAACAGCACAGCAACAGCTTTTACCATTGATCTATGTTCATTATACTGTTTATTATTTTCCTTAATGACAGCAGATATTTTCAGCTATTTAGAAATTGTATCTAGGTGTATGATACACAAAACCCCACACTGACAAGGCCTCTAGCCCACACAAATAAATTATACTAGCCATAAAAGATTATTTAAATCCAGTAGCCCTACAAAACGGCACCCACCACCAAAACTTAAACTGCTGTCTAAACTAAAGAATGGAATTAACAGGGTTATAACATGTTCCAGACATCTGGTCAGAGCAGAACTTTGTAAATGACTAAGGGAATTAGGTGCTTTCACTGTCATGGTACCTGAGCACCTACCATCTGTAAACTCATTTGAAAATGTACAATTTATTGTTTATTAAAGTAAACTGTTAAGGCAGTTCTGTTCCAAGTAATCTGCTATAGTATTTATTGTATTAACTGATTTGTTAATAGAATAGTTGAAGAGATTATTCAATTTCATAGATATTTCATCCATGTAGAAAAATAATAATATACTTACTGCTAAAATATCTGCCTCCACAGGTAAAAGATTCAGGAAGGCAAACAACTGCACAGTCACAATAGTGTATATCTGAGTGGCAGACAACATCAGCATTCCTATTGACAACAGCATATTTTATTAAAAACCTGCAAGAAAAGAATCAGAGTCAAGGCACATAGCAAATATGTTCCTGTGTCATTTCACAGGACTCTTGGTCACTTACAACTTTTCTGCTAAGGAAGTATGCAAAATATTATTCAATGTATACCTTTGAGAAACAAGTAATCTTAAAGTTATATGATTATTTTAGAAGTTATATGATTATTTTAGAAGTTATATGATTATTTTAGAAGTTCCTTTCGCTAGAAGCATGTCCCTCCATGGGAGTGACAGCATGCATAAACTACAAAAACTGTAAGAGTAAGACTTCAAAAGGCTTCAGGCACCAGAAAGCAATGCAAGGGGTACAAAGGGATGATCACTCACATTACATTAATCATCCTCAGACACTTCATTTTAAACTTCCCCTCTTCTAGCACAAATCCAAATCAGCAAAATTCCTGATATACCTCGAATAATACTAAAAGGACAGCTTCCAAAAATACACTTGCAAAAGCAATGAATTACCAACTTGAAGGAACTTCAGATTTCTCTCAGGTTTAGCTACAACATGACTGTGGGCAAGCAACCTCTTAAGAACACAGAAAGCACAAAATATCTTATTCCTGTTATAAACGCTCACACCTAAACATGATCAACTTAGAAAACCCAACAATCAGAATTTAAATATACATGATCCAGTACATCTCATACTCATGTGTACAAAACAAGCACCAATGAAGTGCTACATTCAGCAAAAAATGTAACCACTTTCCCTCCTGAATGTAAGAGAATTGTATGGCCCACAGATGTCTAAATCTCCCTAGAGATTCTTCCAGTCTCAAAGTCAGAAATTACTAGAAATTACATAAAATAGTTGCAACACAAAACAACGGGTCCATTTCTGGGTCCAACATACCTATAAGAATTTAAAAAATTAACAGACAAGTTTCAGAAGTGGACAGTATGCACTTAATGTAATTATCTGAACATCTGGATCTCCTCTAACTTCTTTTACGGGAGTAATTAAACGTACTTTACAAAAAACTCAATTAGGTCATCCAAAATGTTAGTTAAAACAATTTTTTGTCAAAAACCGCCAAACTGTGGCTTCTTATACAAATGGTTTCATGTGAATTTTTTTTCATTTGACTGTAGATATTTCTTCTGAAAACTGTCTGTTGACTTAACTGAGAAATCACAGCCACTCTACTACTTCCTTTTTCAGAATCAAGAAAAAACAAAGAATTCCTGTCCTTCTGACCTACCCATCATGGGTTTTTCAAGCAAAAAGCATTGTCCCATGATGCGAGGTTCTCAACATTAATTAAAGCAAATACCAGAGAGATAGATTTGATTTAAGCTAACATGAAGAATTTTAGAATTAGAATTTATTAATAGTATTTGGAGGAAACATCTGATACTGATACTTTCAACTGTAGTATTGAAAGTTTTATCACTGTTCTCCAAAACTGATATGACATTAACAACTCTTAATGTTGTTAATTAACAACACAATTCCAACTTGGTCAGAATCAGACATATAATGCTTTGTGAAATTTTTGACTGGTTCACAGAAATGAAGTTATACTCACAGGAAAGAAATAGTTGTGAGTCACAAAACTAATGAACTTTTATTACTAAATCAAGATTTATCACCTTCTCTCATCAGCCTGCCCTAAAAAAAGAGGACATCAGTGAAATTGGAAGGATAAAAGAACCATTGTTTCAAAAATACAGCCATTTTTACTATGACAGAAACAACAATACACTTGAAGCTACCAGAGCACCTTAACCAACACAGTAAATCCAGCACAGAGAAAAGCACTAAAAGAGTATTAAGCAAGGTTAGAAAACATAAGAATTAAAGTGGTCCTTCCAAACAAAATGCATATACATTGCACTCTTCCCTCTCAAAGTTACATGCACACAAATTTTTCTGTGCTCAGGATCTGATGCTGCAAATGCAAGCCAAAAAGCCTTACAATTCCTGAAATTCCACGGCTATTTGGAAATCATGCCCCTCTCAGCTGAGGGAGGTAGCTCAGAGCACACAGAAATGCAGGTGTGTGGAAAACACAAACCAAACAAAACAATTTACACCTGATTCTGCAGTAACCTTCCACACTTTGCACCTGATTTACCAGTGTGTATAGACCAAGTTGCCCTTAAATAACTTTGAGTATTTCTTTCCACTCTCCATGCTAGAATGTACAAACTCACCCTCTGTCATGGGTCTGAAATGAGGAGGGGAAAATGTGGGGTGTGCTGGACCAGCATAGCTATGAGCAGCAAAGCTCCCCTGGAGTAAACACACTAAGCACACATAAGATAAAGGTCACAAAGGAATTACACAACTCGAGACACAGACAAGAATTTTCACAGCTTTTGGCAAATATTCACAGATCAAGCTTCACAAACTACACCTAAGTATGACACTTTCAGATATTTGTATCTCAATCAACTCAAAATATGTTTCAGAGCATAATACAACGCGCAAAGCAATTCCATGTTCACATGGTTATGTTTACATTTTAACTCGCTCAATAAAACAGCTTTTCCCTCCCACTTCTAAAAAAAATAACTTGTATACATCTGTATAACACAAACTTAAATTCTATTATTTTAAAGCCAAATGCGATTGTAAATCTTACAGCAATCACAAAAAAACCCATATGAACATACAGAAATTTTGTGACAAATTCCAAATATTTTGGTAGATTGGGCTGCACCTTCCAAAACTCCATAAGCAGAGGATGAACAAAAACTAGACAGCTAATAACAGTAATTCTCATTCACATCCTCTAAGCTCCCCATATCTGAATTCTTGCATTTTGATGCCATCGTATAATTACTGACACAAATCTCCATCTCAGACCTATCACAAAACTGAACACTGACGCACACGAAGTAAGACCAGCATTCACACCTGTTAAGATGCAGGAACAATTCCTTTCAATTAATTTTAAAGTTTTTACTAACAACTTGGCTTTCAGCCAGTCAGACTCCGCGCTACTCATTATCCTACCAGCCCAACCAGCCTCAAGAACCACACACCCGGCAGAGACGGAACGCGCGACCAGGGTCGAGCTTCCACCGGCCCAAGAGCGACGCTCGGGGAGCGCTCCGGAGGCCTCCGCTGCGCTTTGCTCATCTCCCTCCCGCGGTTCCCGGCAGTCCCGGGACCGCGGCTTCTCCAGCCGGGCTCAGCCCCGGTTGGGCCTAAGCCACCCACGGAACCGGGCCCCGCCTCGCCGCTCCCAAGGTGGAGGCGAATAAGCACTGCGCAATGGAGCACCAGGCCTGAAGGTGTTCAGCCGCCGCACGGCCGGAGCGCCCAGGGAGCCCAGCGGCCGCGCCCCAATGCTCACCTGCGGCCCGGGGGACCCGCCCCGCGCTCACCTGCGGCCCGCGGTCCCCGGGCGGCCTAGGCCGACG
>VZRH01004585.1:192149-210778 GCA_013397555.1 Urocynchramus pylzowi
GGCGCCCGTGCACGTCCGCTCGCACTCCTCGCCCGCCTCGCTGCCCGGCGCGGGCGCGGCGCCGCAGCACGGGCACCTCCGGCAGCGCTCCTGCGATGTCACGGACGAGCGGCCGCTGCCGCCGGGCTGGGAGATGGCGCTCACGCAGACCGGGCAGCGCTACTTCCTCAAGTGAGTGCGGCGGGGGAAGCGGCCGCGGCCCCGCAGGGAGGGAGCTGCGCCGTGAGGCGGCGGGGTGGCCTCCGGGTCTGAGGTGTGTGCGACATTCCAGGGGGAACATCCTTTCCCGGTGGGAGGAGAGGGGCGAGGGACAAGTCCTGCCGTATTTGTTGATAACGCATTTCTTTCCTGCTTGGCCACACGTCCAAGACTCTGAAACTTAATTTTTTTGAGAAAAAGTTCAAAAACAGTTATTCCAGAGAGTTTCTGGAACGTGGGAGCAGAGCTCTGCATGTTCGCGACCTGCCGGAGGTGGAAGGGGCTGTGGATGGGTGGGAGCTGCCCGGCCCGGCTCCGGCCGCGCTGTGTCTGAAGCATCCCCGTCTGCGGGGACGCGGCAGGAGGCCGCCTTGTTCTAGCGACGGGTTTTGAGAAGTGTGGTAACACAACTGCCCATATCTCTTCTGGCCAGTCATTTTCGCCAGAGTGTTTTATTTATGACAATTGACATTTGATTTAAGGCCGTTTAATAGCCCTGAAAATATATAATAGCTGTAATAAGTGGTAAGGCAACAGTGCCTTATTTTGGAAGATTCTGTAAGTCAGCTACAGATTAATTGCAAACTAAGTCGTCCTGCATTAACTTGATAAATAAGATAAAATGTTTGCTAATGAAATGAAACATTTACTGATGAAGCATCTACCTGAGGATATTGAGGGAGTTAAACTGCCAGGTCTCCAGGATGTCATTTGCTTGCTCACTACAGCCTTCTTGGTCAGAACAGTAAAATCTTGAGTTCACATATGTTCACCGATGTGTGGGTATTCAGCCATCATAAATGTCATATAAACAATGTGTGAGAGGAAAAAGAGACAAAACTGTTTAGAAAAGTGAAAAAATTTATTTCTTTGCCTTGTGGGTTTGGAAGCTCTCATGGGTTACTCAAGAGCCCAGTCTGTGAATAACTGCAGAGTTTAGATTTTTTGCCTTTTGTCTCTGAGCTACCAGCAAAGCATGTAAATACCTTTCTGCATGTCACTGTATGTTGTTTATGATACTGTGTGCATATATCCCAGGATCCAAACTTGGAAATTTGTTATTAATCTGGTTTATCACCTAAATGAGAAGATCTCGTCTCTGCACTTTGCATGTATTTTTCTCAATAGAACAAGCTACAGTGAAGTAGCCTACTGACAGGAACACTGTAACAGACCATTCATAAATAATTATTCAATATAAATTCTTGCTAGGGTTTGGCCAGGGAATGTTTTCAGATACTTCTGGCTAAAAATTGCATAATACGATCTTTGTATGCTCTGTGTTTTTTGACTAATACCAAAATGAGCTCATGTGGTTTCACCTTCCTGTCATGCATTTCTGACCTAGAGATAGAGTTTTCCAAGTTAATGGATTCTTGTTGCTTAGGCCAAAAATACAAGGCCTTTAGTAAATGAAAAGCATAGATAAAAACTCCAAGTGCTTTTAATTGTTTTTTCCAAATCCTGTCAACAGTAATACTCTGATTAACATCATCCTTTTAAATATAAAATACAATATGCATTGTGCATGTAATTTGCTACCTAAGTTAATATTTGTTTTGTTTCCCTAGTTTTATCTGTTCAATAGAATGCCTCTTGTTTATATAAAAATTAATGGGAATAATACATTTCTTTATATCTTTAATGTATTTTCTTATACCCCGATGCTTTGGGGAGTGATATTTAGCTGTAAAATGCTCACATGTGAATTATAGTATTTTACAAATGGTGTAATATTCTTCAGGTGAAAATACAATTTAAGATTAATTATGGAAAGCAACATTTTAAACTGTGTGCAATAAAATAATAGAGGATTTGAGTCAGGTGATGTGCTAAAAGTCATATTTGATTAAACTAGGCAATACAAGATTACATTTCCCTATATTCAAGGAAAAAAAAAAGCCAGTGCTTTCCAGCATAACGATAAAGATTTGTTTCTTGGCATTAAAAAAAAAAAAAAATAAATAAAAAGAGAGAGAGAGAAACCAATTAAAAGTAAATAGCCAAATTAGATCCTATTAAAGCCTTTATTATCTGTTGAAGTTTAGAATGCAATTTGTTGTATTAAAACATATTTTTAAAATAATTATTTAACAGAAGTACTAGTGTGAATTTCAATGAACAGTGAGCTAACCTTGTTGATGGGGAACCAGCTACATCTTGAAGCAGTTGCAGTCCTGCATGTCAGTTCCTGCAGAGATTTTCTGGCTGTGACTGGAAGAAACATAAGTAGCCTGGGGACCACTCCACCCTGTAATTAAATACCGAAGCACATAAGTGGGGGCTGGAAAACAGGCTAATGAACACACACTTGCAGCAATGTTATCTAAAACATTTTTCTGTGTGAGCATGTGTGGAAAAAAATGTAAGTGTGATTTATTTCTGATAAAAAGCATTTCTGTAGAGACAGGCCTGCTGCCTGCTCTTATGCCTGTGAGTGGGGAATGTCACTTGCATATTGAACTACATGCTGGCTATGCATACATATTCTGTCAAAAGAATGTTTCAAGTATTACTTTATACCAGTTTGGGTTTAGGTGATACAGCCTCATATTGCAAATGAAGACTGAGGGTTTCATATTTTCTCAGTGTGTGTAGAGATCTTCTTGGTCAGACTCTCATAAACAGATTTGTGAAACTTTTGCCATTGTTATCTTTATCACTGTTATTTTTAAAATGTTACAGTAAACATTTGCCATACCAGGACATATTTGCTAGTAAGTTCTGCTCAGGGATAAGGAGGCTAATTACTTACAATATTTCATTTACTCAAAATGTTCAGATTTTTTCTTACTGGTTTCTGTTGGAATAGAGCTTGATTTAACACATGATCAGTTTTATATAACTAAGTGTGTTCAACAGGACAGCAGAAGAGTAATATAAATAATATAAATACTATAAAAAGTAATACAAATACAATGAAAATTTTTTTTCTGAGAATGACAAAACAAATTATAGATAGCTGAACTGCTGAAGTGATTTTCTTATATGATCTTTCCTTGAAAAACATTTGTGTTAATTCTGTAGAGACTGTTGTTATTTTTTATCAGTAATTTACATTGTGCTTGGTCCTGTACAGCGTTCATCATAGAGAAACTTTTCCATCTTGGGAATGTAGTTACACAGCTGGAAGTGGGGGAGGAGATGGACAGTGCTTGAGGAGGTGACTCAGGTTCTGGTAAGAACGTGGAAGGCACTAATGCCTCTGCCCTGCTGTGCCACAGGTATGACCTCCTCAGTCACACGTGGGTGTGATGGGTGTCCTGTGAGGGGGGCTCGTATGGCTTTGGCTTTCCTTGGTCCTTGTAGAAGAGTGGTGCAAGGCAAGAGGCCATGCATCCCTGCTGGCTTTGGTGTGGGGCAGTAGAGAGAGAGACGTTTCACAGATTCATGTGGCTTTTGGAGCATTTAGTCCACACCTTAAAGGAATTTTTTTGTTCCCTTTTTCCTGGTTATTCCTATGGGACTCAGAGCCAGAACTGTTCCCCTTGCCAGCATCCCTTTATTAAAAATAAATTGTGATAGTACCAAGATGTATTACTGCCAATGGCTTTTATCCAAAATTGTTGAATGCATTAAAGAGTTCTTAACAGGCAAGAAAGCTGTGATACACCACTGAAGTTCAGTTGTCAGAAATTCAACTATAGCTCACATTTATGACTCATTTTAGAGATACTTAGGAAGTTCTGAGATTGGAATGCACACATCAAAACTAAATTTTCAACCTGTAATTGACAGCATTAGGCGTCTGTCTGATTGCTCCTCAGGTGCTGATTTAATGATGATGATGTTGAAGTTCCACTTAAAAACTACCAAGTATCCATGAGCTGCTCTTCTCTGAATTTGGCAGTAGAACCAGCTACGGAGTTTCTGATGAAGGCTGGTATTTATTAATTTTCTGGTCCAAGATGGTGTCTTTCCATGATGAACATACTTGTTTTTTTCAGAATCTAAAAATCATGTCATCAGTGCTGCTTTAAAGGATTTGGTGGTTAATGTGGATCTTAATAAAATCCGAGGACAGAAGCAGATATGGAATAAAATTGCTTCAGGGACACATTTGATTTACAGGATGTGATCCAGTTCCCTCTCCTATTGAGTTTTCTAAGTTAGGATACAAGGTACATGTTGGATCCTAAAGCATCAGTGAAGCATCAGAGAAGAAAGCTTTAAGCAAGACTGCACTGACCCTTGAAGTATTTACAAGAAGAGTTTCCTTTGAGGGAATATTTAAGAAACTTCTTGTAAAGGGCTGTCTAGAAGCAGAATTTAAATTTTGTTGTATGCATTTATAAATTATTTAAGGAATCAGTGGTAACTGTCCTGTACAAACTACTGTGTTGATGTAGAATTTGACATATTGTACTTACGTACAATTTTAAGATGATAAATTAATAATGTGCGCATGGAATTATTGGTTTAATGAAATTTGTCTTAAGTTAGTCCTTTAGTCATAGTGTTAAACCCAAAGTCCTGGAGTACTTGTGCATTAATGGATAATAACTGTCATACATTCATCTCATTAGATGAGCTGAAAATACAATGGCTTTATGCATTAATGATTAGGAAATAGTAACAATTAGCATATTCTTAGAAAGATATCTACAGAATCGATACAGGTGTTAATTAAGAATGCTACCATGAAAACTAGATATTTTCTCTGAAACCATCTGAAAGGGTTTTGTCTTTACAAATGGTTTGGGTTGCACAAAGAAAGAAAATGAATAATAGGTTTATTTTTATCGTGTTTCTGAACTGCTATAGTCAAGCTCTAAAAGCTGGTCTGCCTGTCCATCTTTACTTTATAACTAGTAAATGACAGTGTGGAGAGCTGTCTGCTTCTGAAGGTTATGGATGTGTTCAATTTTGAACAGGCTTGGCAATATAGAATCTGCAAAGTCTTACTTCCAAGCTTTTTGCTGTTCACTCCTTCAAATAGTGTTGGACAAGTCAGTGGTTGGGCTTTGGCTTGTTTCCTTTTGTATGCTTTGCCTGAAGTTGAAAATTCTGTCTTTTTGATGTTGGGGCCTATTACAGGACAAGAGCTTCTTTGTAACAGAGTGTTTGGTGCTCAGGGCCTTTGCTTGATTGGCAGATACAAATTGTATCAAAGCAATTAAATCCAAAGGAAATGTCATGTGGGCTGAATTTCAGCCTAGAGACTGGTGGCATTTTCCCTCTTCATTTAGGGAGAGAGAGGTCGGCATGATGTAGGGTGGAGATATTTGGGGTTTATTTGTTTGTTTGTTTGTTTGTGGATCTTTTTATTTTCTTTGATTAACTCAAAGTCCAGAGCTAGAGAGCTCTTCAAGAATGGAAAACTTGGGAACACTGCACTGACCTGCAGTTTTCCCTACCTATGACTATTTTAAGGGCATATGTGATGGAAGCTGCACTGCAGAGACAGACACAGACTTCCTAAGAAAATTGAGCAGAATGTATTGTGTTAAAACTGAAATAATTGCTTAGAGTGTCACCAGAAAATAATGCAGTATAAAGGGAGATGTGAAAGTGGAGTTGGCTGCTCGCATGTCCTCGTGGTTTGCTGCATGTGCATCAGCAGTCACAGCACAAGCATAGCAGAGCTGCAAGTTCAGACACAGCTTTTCCTACAGTGACTTGTTTCTCTGATCATGTGCCTGCTGACCCCTCTCTGTTTGCATGATCAAAATGTTCCTTTTTGTTTGTTAGGTATTGATCTGTCCCTGATAATTTTTGGATGCATTATTCTGACCGTCTTCCAGGTTTGAGAATAGCAGGATGCTTCTGTGGTACTTTTGAGTTTTTTCTTGTACCACAAGTAATCATTTTTTCCTACCTGTGATCAATTTTCCTTGGCTGTCTACTGGTTTTTTTATTAAATGCTTTATATTCCTGTTTTTCCATGATGGATTGGTGAGCAAAGGTGTAAGCATTACGAAATGCAGTAATAGTCCTCGATCAAGCAATTATTGAAGTTGTATTAAAGTGTCTTGTTTCCAAAACCAAAGGTAGTGTTTGAACTGTGAGCCTTAAATTTTGTGTGGGCTTTTAAAGAAGTTCTCAAAACTTCTTGATTGATGTATTGTAGTCTTCACTGGCACTGTGACGCCCCTGAGTACAGCAGCATCTGAGCAGAAGGAATCACTGGGAAGCGACCTAGGCTGAAGGAAATGGCAGCGCGGTTCCTGTTGTGCTGCCGAGTGTGTCTCTTCAGAAATCACATAATTTGTCTGTGCCTTCTTTTCTGGGCTTCATTTCAGCACCTGTTCTTGTCCATGAAAAAACGTCTGTGTATTGAAACAGGCAGTGTACAGTAATAAAACTTAAATATTGCTTCGTGGAAGTTGTTTCTTACCATGCAAGCCTACACCCTTTTGTGTTCCAATGGATCAGCTCAGACTTTATCACCAAAATATCACAGGCAGTTGCTGGTGATTCCTGATTGATTGCTGCCAGCAACAGGGGTTCAAAATCCCTGAAAAGAATACAGATTGCTCTTTGAATACACTTCTGCTGCCAGCTTGTTCACAAAAGCTAGCTATAGTTTGTACAAACTACAGCAACTCCCCAAAGACTTTTGGAGATAGAACACACAGAGGTTTGTACAAGGCACCTTACCCAGCTGGAGTTTGTTAGATTTTCACACCATATTTCCAAAGGTCTCTTCACCTGGTAAAATCATCTGACCAACGTGGGTTGTAAGTCACCTTTTTTAAAAAATAACAAAAGAAAAAAAGAACAAAAGAGAATTGTTGGGTGTTGTTTGTTTGCCTAAGCAGTTTTTTGTAATCTTAAGGTAGAAATGCCAAAGTTGTTTTCAGAAGTTTCTTAAAATCCTGTATTTTCAAATGTTTCAGGAGTAGAAGTGATTGCCATATGAGAAAGGCTTTGGATCGTCTGCCTAGTCAGACTATTTGGACAAAAGCAGCTTTTCTAATTTTGACATGTGCTCCATATGGTTGATCTCAGAGCACACAGGCAGTTCCATCGTGTGGATGGCCATCTTTGCAGCCTTCTGCCAGTGCCCTCACCTACATTAGGTGTCTCTGGACTCAAACAAAGCAGGCTTTGCATCAGTAAATCAGTGCAGCCTGTGCTGTGTGGGCATCATCGTGCAGCTCTGTGGGGAATGTAGAAAAGGTCAGCCTTTTGGAGCTGACAACCAGAATTTTGTGTGGGAATTCTTCACGAAAGGTGTTTTTATTTCACATTTGGTTTTGATACTGCATTTCCCATTTCATGTTTTACTCATTCTATTGTATATGTTTAAACGGAAATATAAGTGCTTTTGCTTCAGAGATTGGGAAAAATATTTTTTGCAAATGAAGCAAAATGAATAATGAAGAAAAGATGATGAAAAGAAATTCCTACTGTTACTTAAAATGTAATTTCTAAAGGTATAAAGCAGGCTAAATTTCTAAAGGTATAAAGCAGGTATTGGCACGTCAAAACTGAGGGTTTGGTGTGAGTGAAGTTAATGTGAAAATTGTGGATCACATTTTCATTTTGAATGAATGTGTGTCTCTGCAACCTACAGCTCTAACTGACATGGCAGCCTTGCCAGCAGGAGGGGTACAGTGATGTCAGTGATTCTTGCTATCCTTTCACACTGCAGAGGATACACCTGCTATAATGCTTTGACAGCCCTTCCTTTGATGAAGACTTTTCCAGAAAGTATTTTCAGAGATGCTGCTATCACTGTCTCTCAGCCCTGACATTACCAACAGTAGGTTATAATATTAGATAAAGCTTAATTTTTATTAGAAGTGGTGGGGACTCCACTTCTTTATTCAAACTATGTTCTATAGTTAGCATTTTGATTTTTGTCTGTTACTGGAAGACTTTGTGGAAATGAAAAATCAATGAAATTATGCTACTGCAAGAGAGCAGACAATGTAAAACTTAATAACTAGGGTAAATGAGACTTCTAGTGAGACAATTTACAACTTACTGAAAGTGCAGTAGTAAATCATTGATATGTAAAAGAAATTAAGGTTTTGTTAAAGATTCAGCAGTGAGACTAGTCAGTAAAAGTATGTATGTTGTAAACCATACTTTTTCATAGCTAGGAGAGGTCCTGGTTTGAGATTTGTAACTTTATAAAAACCTTAGCAATTTTAGTCCATAAGTCCTAAATGAAAAAAGTAGCTCTTGGTGTTAACCATGCTAAAGCTCACCCAAATATATGAAGAAATATTATTTTAACCAGTCATCTGCAGTGACTGGATAATTCACATTATTATGTTTATTTTCTTTCTGTGGTAGTCTTTCTTTGAGGACAGAGGGAAGATCTAACTTTGATTCCATAAACTCCGTGTAGTTATTTATATCTTGTGACTTATTTGGCAAATTTGCCATGATGTTCCATTGCCAAACATCTGGATGAAGTGTTGTGCTGCCATGGCAGGTCCCTGTTTTGTATTGCAGCGTGGAAATGAGTGAGCAGTCTGTTGTAACAGAAGTGGTTTCAGGTGCTGTACATTCCAAAAAGCAACTCCTGTGCTGATTCTCTTGTCAAATAATTGCCAAAACTTAGGCACTGGAATGATCATGCTGTTTATGCTGTATATTTATGGTCAAATACTGCTCAAAACATTCTTTAAATTTTGAGGTTTTTACATGGTCTTTTTTAGCAATCATGACAGATCTTTCTTGTAACAAAGAGTTGGACAATAAAGGGCGAAAGAGCATAAGTTTGCAGATAAAACAAACTGGGATGCAGTTAAGACACAGGAGCACTGTCAGTTTCCATTTTGTGCTACTTTTCCTGCAGATACAGACATGTTTGCATTTATTTGAGTAGTTTTGTGGTACTGCCTGGTTTGCTTTACTAAAAGCATGCCTTCTACTGAGGATATTGTCTCATGAACATTTCCTTTTTCTGTCAGGATGGCTTCTACTAGAACAATATTTTCAGTGGTCTTTTTTTATCTTAGAGAAACAAATGTCTGATTCATTTTTCTAGAAAAAACAGGAAGCTGTGAAGTAGACAGACTGGAAAAGAAATGCATGCTGTTGCCTAAAATGTAGTTTCTAAAGGTGTAAAGCAAACTGGAAGTAACTCTTTGATAGATTCTAAGGGGATATTACAATTTCACTATTTTTTCTCCTATTAGCTGAACCTTATGTGAAGAAAAATTTAAGATGATCTTGTTAAAAAAAAAAAACCCAAAACCCAAAAACCACCTACTCATATGAAAACTTCAGATAAAAGCAGTTTCAGCACAGCAGCATGTATTTTGAAAGCATGCAGCCTCTGCACCTTTGTGAGTGATGTTTTCTATGCCCTTGTTCAGTATTGCTGCACTGGCTCTGATGGATTTTGACCACAAGTAACTACTTTTCAAAGCAAGAGAAAAGAGCCAAATGAGGAGATAGAACTCCCAACTTCATTCTGGCATGTATGAGGTTGAGATCTTTTTTAAATGGAATGACATGATTAATGGATCAAATGTTCCAATTAATTTTAATAGACTGAAAAGCCCTGCATATTCATAATCAGGTTACTAAGCATGACTTTTTTTTTTTTTTTTTTTCATATAGAAATGATTGATCCTAGAGGCAGATTATTCTCAGATTTGCATGCAGATCTGTTATTATGACCTTCTTGGGTGCTGGAAATATCTACAGACATTTTGCACCTGTAAAAAGCAGAATGACTACATGTTGAAAGGGAAGGGGAGCATTACAAATCCCATACCACAGTAATCACTGCAGTAGGGTTATGGTTCTAAGTACATGCAATCCCAAGTATTAACTCAGTGGTGGAGTGTTGATGCTGTGCTGTATCACTGGTTCTAGTCTTGACCTTGCTGTGAATAATCTGGCCCTCCATCCCTGTACCTTTGTTACTGTTCTTTTCTCCCTGTGGGCTGTAGTCTTTACTGTTGCTGTAAATTCAAAAATTAGAAATTATTGAAAAATTATTCCCTTAGCACAAGCATTCTGAAAATTTAAAGATTTGTTCTTCATGTTTTAATACCCATGGCAGAGGGATGCATCCTAAGGAAAAGTCAAGCTAAAAGATTTCTGTTATTCTTACACTTTTGTACATGGACACATAGGGATGAACTTCCTCAGAACTGTAATGGAATAGCTCTGTTGAAAATATGTGAAGTTCAGTTTTGGCTTCTGCAGATAAGTAAAATACTGTGTAGAAAGATTATCTTGACTCTATTTATAAAGCAGCTGCAAAGTGCAGAACCATCAGCTATGCCTCCATCTTATTTGAAGTGGTGTTTTTTTACTCTTGGGGCCTTATGGAAAGAACATATCACTGCAAGAATTCCATCTGATACAGACCTGAATTTTTCCTGACTCTGTTGGGCAGGTCCCTGTTGCAGCTTGTGTTTAAGGTACTGGCAGAAGGGAAATGTTTTCTAGTCATTCAGTTTCCAGGGTTTTTTATCAAAAAGAAAAGTTGCAAAGGTGTTTCACCATAGGGTCTTTGAGACAAAGCTATGTCAGTTTTTAAAATTTAATTTGTATGTGACATTTTACATAAACCACAGCTTTTAAAAGTTTTATTTAATGTTAGCTCCTGAGAGTTTGCAGTTTACAACTGAATTATTTCTTTGAGACATTTGAATAACTATTCCTTTGATAGTGTAATTCTAGATGGCATATGCAAGAGTCTTGACCTGCCAGATCATCTCTGCTAGGCCTAAATAAATCTTGAAAATAATTAATTGTACTTTCCCTTCATGCTTATTATTTAAAGTAATCTAGAGCAAGAGGATGATAATTTTAAACATAGGTGAGGCATACATAGTTGTTCTTCAGTTCACACAGCTTTTCTGTATGAGGTCAAACCTCAGATATCTGGGTTAACTGTGCCATGAAAAGGGCTACAAATTTAAATCCAGGGTTGATAAATTACATACCTCCTGTGGCTTAATTTGGTGCAGTTTTTAGTTCCCTGTGCAACTTTTATTTTGACCCCTTCATTTTGATTGGACTCAGTGTATGCACTGACAGACTGAGCCTTCCATGAAAATAACAGGTAAACAATATCTTAGGTATTGGAAAATACTGTGACATTGGAAATAAATAATACCAAACCAAGCATAGTAGTTGAACCCAGTGGATGAGTAAGATGAGAGCAGATTTTAAGGGAAATGTAGGAGATAATTTCCCCCCTCCTCTCGGGGGTTCACTTGGCAGAGGCCCACGGGCTGCACTCGGGTTCCTGATGCTCTGGCTCTCACTTGGCTTTTGCTGAGTTCCTCCCTGGGAGGAGCAGAGAGCTGGCCCTGCCTGATCTCCACTCCTGCTTCTGCTGGAGAGAAGGGGCTGGAGAGTGGCTCCCGCTGCTCTTGCTCTGGTCTGGCCCGTCAGAGAGGCGGGGAGGCAGCTCTGCCAGCTCTCTGTCCTGGCTCAGGGTGTGCGAGAGCACAGACAGCTGCACGGAACTCTGCCACAGCAGCCAGGGCAGCAGCCCCTGACTCCACCTGCACTGGAGCTGTGGCTTTAGAGGCATGAATCTGATGGGTAGCTTGAGTCCCAGATCAGTTGTGCCCAAGAAAAAAGACTCTGTGATTTTGTTTTGGCTGATGTAAGCTGAACTGAAAGTGAAAATAGACGATGATTGCTCTTACTACTCAGGTAATAATCTGATTATTTTAATTATTGGGAATTATGAAACTGTCAACATATAGTTAAATTTTACAAGATAAATTTTTAATAGGATTGCTGTATTACTCTCCCCTGAACTCAGTATACCAATAAAACATCACAGATACTCATTAAGATGAGAGAACACCTTGCAGGTTGTATCTTAATTTGCATTCTTATGAAGTTTCTTCTGCCTCCTAGTTGTTTATTTTTTGGTGAGAGGTTCATTTTCACTTACTGTTTGACTTTGGATATTACAAAGTCTTTGGCCTCTGTTGAAAAACCATAAAGGATTTTAAGTCTTTGAATATTAATAAAATACATTCTAGCAAAATATTTATGATGTGAAATTGTAAAGGAGGGCGGAGATACTGGATTTGTGCAACTTGGAGAAGAGGATGCTCAGGGGTGACCTCATGCTGTGAGTTCTTCATGGGGGGAGCAGAGGGAGGTGCTGGGCACTTCTCCCTGTCCCTGGGGCTAGGACACCAGGGTTGGCTGAAAGCTGTGTTGGGGAAGCTCAGACTGCACATCAATCTAAAGCTCTTCACTGAGAGGACAGTCAGACACTGGAACAAGCTCTCCAGGGAAGTACCCCCTAAGCCCATTGTTGGTCCAAAAGTGTTTGGATGACTCTCAGATAGCTGTTTTAACTTATAGGTTGCCCTGTGTGGAGTCAGGAGTTGGACTGGATAATCCTCATGGGTCCTTTCCAACTCAGGATACATATGTTTCTATTAAATAAGTCTGCATTTATTTAATAAGAAGTCCAGTTGAATTATAGGGAGACTGTTTTTCAGGTATGAAGCTGGTCTGAAATACTTATTTCCTACTAGATTTTAAAAAGCAGATGTTAGGTATCAGATTTTAAATGGTGTATTAGGGTATTTTACAGCACTTAGGACACTGCCTTTTAAATAATATTTTTCAGTCAGTATCAGCATTTTTTGTAGCTATGATGCAACATTTGAGTATTAAAAAAAAATCACACCTTTTCTGACGGTAGCTAAAGTTTTTCTCCAACCACTCCATATACACACACACACCCCACACTATTCCCCAGTCAAAATTTTATTTGTTAGCCCAGTTAAATGTCTAGGCTAAACACTGCCTGATCAGTCATTCTCTTGCATTCCTAAATAAATAGATTTAGGGACTACATCTGACTTGCTAATAATATGTGTGATTTGTGCTGCCTCCATTTCACGGCATTATTCCTTGTCAGTACAGCACAGTGTATTCCTGTGACATGTGCCCATCTTCTCATACCAGTAATCCTCAGCAACGTGTTCCTTGCACCCCATTAGAAATCAGTAAGGTGCACCTACATTGCTAAACATCTGATATTTTTATACATTATTCTGAGCTTAAGAGAAGCCTTGCTTGTCAACATTTGTACTTAAAAATATTTCTTTTCATACAAACTCTGTTTGATTGGAATATTACTTCAGTGTCAGAAATGACAGGAATTCCTTATGTTCAGCTAAATCTTATTTGAAATTTTGGTCTCATTTTTAAATTCTCATGTACAGAGAACACCAGTGTGCAGATCTGTCACCCTTCCTAAGCTCAAGTCAACTGTCAGTTTTGAGACATAGTTTCTTTATTTTGGAAATGTTTTGTTTGAGAAAAGACTTGGTCTTTTAACAAGCTCCTGCTTTTCATCTGTTTTTCATGGCAAATGATCACATTTCCCAACCATTTGCAAACAGGGATTGTCTGGCAGGATTTCCTGGATACACATTAGTTTTGAGATTTGAGTAGAAGGTCAACTTTCTGAACTCTGGCAATTAGTGTGGTTATTTGTCCTGCCTTTTCTTCCATGGGAACTAATCAGCTCACATGGAAGGTAGAAAGAGTGTCCAAGAAAAATCTATCTGCTAGCTAATCACCTCCACCATGAATCATAACGAAAAAAATAATTCAAGTAGGACATCTCGTCACCTTTGTATTCTAAAACTTTCTGAACAGCTGGAACCAGTATGTTTGGAGTCAGAATTTTGTAAGAAGCTTCTGAAAAAGTTATTCATAACCTGATCCCATTTTTGTCTCTTAGAGTGAGGTACTGAGGCCCTCGCTGCACATAACTCTGAGTTGTGTGAACAGAGGGAAGTTGATAACTAGTGCTGACTGTGAAAAGAACCATTTCTTTTAGACCTTTTTTTTTTAATATTCTAAGCTGATCTTCAAAATTAAGAGGGTAATAAAAACAGGTAAACCAGCAGATGTTTATAGAAATTTGACCAATTTTAGTTTGTTTCTTGTGACTCCACTAAAAGAAGTGATGGGATTTTTCTCATTTGCATATGCCATGTAAGAGATTGAAGCCATGGAAATTTTTCCATGTTGTGAGGGAACCCTCTAAATGGGCAGTAGGGAATAGTAGAGAAGATGCTGATGTTGATAAAAGACAGGGTTTTGTCATTATTTGTATAGAATCCATCAGACATTTCTTCAGGCCCTGAAAGTGAGGGGTATGTTTGAGTATCAGAAGTCCTAACGGATTTCTTAATCCTATAGGGAAGAGGAAAGAGCCAAGCTCCACATCCCTTAGCTCCAGCAGTTGAGTTTGGTTGATTGCTTTCCTTCTCCTCACCTTCTGAGGACTTAAAAAGAGGGCAACATTCTTTTCTACCTTTTGGCTGTTTAAGAATTATGTATCTCCTGAATTGTTTTCCTTACTGTATTCTCAGTAGTGATTAAATGGCCCAAATGGAGGAAGTAAGATAAGTCCTGATGCATTCAAGGTCATGGTTGTCTCAGCATTCATTTAAGTGAAGCAGATTTTTTCCTATTGAATTTATTTTGCAGAGGAAATGCCAAAGGCATCCTGATAGCTGCTTTCTCTGCCCATGGTGTCTGGAGCCTTTTTTCTGCTGTAGGAATGAGATCTGAAAGTTTTGGATTTGTAGGGTTGGGGCTGGAGGGGAAGAACAAGCAGCTTTGTTGGTTGTTTTTTAGATAGGTGTGGATTCTTACCCCCTCTGGTGCCTGCAAGAATGTCACCAGTGCCACTGACTGGCAGGTGTGTCAGTAGCAACCTGAGTGGAAGGTTTTTTAGACCTTGCAGAAATGCTTGGGCAGAACAACTCCATCAAGTAATCATGTGTTCATGTCCTTATGTACATACTGCACATGGAAAAGAAATGTGTAGTGTTTATTTAACTTTAAACACATAGGTTTGAAACAATGGTTCTTACGATTCTGTGAATACTATGCACCATATAACAGTTGAAAGGATAGCAGGGACCAAGAACCCACCAGAATTTGTGGTTGAATAAAAATAGAAGTGTGATGAATCATGAGCAAGTGAATAAAACTTCAGTGTTTGCAGATACCAGTCACAAAGTTGTTCCTGATGATATTTCAATAACAAATTATTTTGTATAATACTGAGAGATTTGAGTGGCTTGATATTTTAAATAATTCTATCTACCTCATAACCACTGTTGAGGTAGATAAATATAGACCCAAAATAATTTTATTCATCTAAATAGTTATGTCAGTTATATATTGAATTAAATTTGTTGCCTAAACAATATTTTTAGTTGGTTATCTTGTAACTAAATCATAGAAGAAAATGCTTTTGCATTTGCTCTTTGGCAGACCAAGGTCCTATTTGCAAGGTGTAAATCTTGGTCTGAAGAGTTAGAGATTTGGGTCATGGAGGGAAAAAAAAATAAAAATCAGTATCTAGTTTGGCTCTGCATGTCTGTTGTGCTACTGGCATTCATACTAAAATATAAAATATTGCTGTCTGTGAAGTTCAGTGAACAGAAGTTATTTTGGCCTTTTCGCAGCTTAATAAATGTACTGACCTGAAAGCTGAGGTTGTGAGAATGATCTCTGACTGCGAGCTGCAGTACCAGGAACTGCTTTGCACAAATGTGTGTATTTTGAGCCAGTGTTCAGTTTCTAGTGAAGGAGGATTGTCTTTTTGGGAAAGGTATTCCTCAAACCAATCTGTTATTGTTTGGAAATCCTGACCAGGCAGTTCAAAAGCTTGTCATAGGAAAAAGTTAGAACAACTGCTGTGCATTTGTGGAAAGAAATTCTAGAGACTGTGGTAACAATATTTTGTTGTCTTTTGAAGAAATGCTGTTCTCTGTATGATTTCAAAATCAGAAGGTAGGCAGGATTGCAGATGAGCCTACTTACGGAGTAGAAAATAGTTTTATTTCTGCAATAAAAACCATTTACAGACGTGTACTTGAATATATTGCAATGATCTGAAGCTCTTGACTAGTAATTCTTCAAATTACAAAGGAAAAACAGTGCATAATTGTTACTTAAATAGCAAAATAGAGTCTTATTGGCATTATGACAATAATTCAACCCTCTAAATTCTCTGATTAAAAAGGCATCAGTACTAGAAAAAAACCTCTTTTAAAATTTTTTCATTTTTTAGTGAATTTAATTTTTTTATGTTAGTGAACATGCCAAAATGCACAATGCCCTGGAAACATTAACAGTCATTTTCTGACTCAGAAACCAAAACATGAAATAAAAATTTTGATTACAGAGGAGAATTCTGAGACTAAATTCTGTGGAGTCATACATTTCTCTGCCTGTGGCCAGTGCAGTAGAATATAATGTTAGGTATTTTTTCAATAACTTCAAAGGTATTTTGTGTCCTGTTTTGCTCTGGGTTGTTTTTATATCCTACCATCTGTTCTTGCCTGGGGAAGATTTTCAATGTGTCCTTACAAGGGCACTCTGCGTAGTCTAAGGGGGAGTTCTTGTTTATGTATTCATATCTACTAGAATGCATAATATGTTAAAGTAATAACAGCTTAGAACAGTCTAGAAATGCCACCTTGGCAGTTAAAGACTGTTTATTAGCTTGGGCCACTTCTCCCATTCTTGTTACAAGACAGCACAAATTTATATTTTATGTATGCAAACCCTGATTGTTCATAAATATGGTCCCTTTTGACATGGCTTTTATACTGGTAAAGTGAGACATTCACAGCAAGACCTGGTGAGAGCCCTCTAGCTTAAGTAGAGGACAGATAGAACCTTTCATTCTATAACCTGTTCAACATTTTCAGAAACTGCACGCATCTGAAAGTGTAATGTATCGCTCACAAAAGAATGCTTTGTCTTCAAATTGCTACGTATTCCCCTAAATAAAATAAACATGGTTTTAATAAAATCATTATACGTCTCTTTAAATATGAGTGCTACAGGCACTCATCAAGTAAACAAATGCATTAATGCTATTATATACTGTATACTTTAAAAAACCCTAAGAATGTTCTATATAATACCTTCATTCAGTACCTTTTTTTTCTTTCTCTCAAGAATTGGGATTTCATCCAAATTCTAAAGGTTAAGTTGTCAATAGAACTCAAAGGGTGCTTTGTTTCCATTTGTATAACTAGTTTAATGTTTTTTAAGGCCTCCATGTACACCAACAATGGAATCAGTCAGCTACAGGGGAGCTTAGCAGGACATTCCCAAAGTTCTCTTCACAGCAAATTATGCTGCAACTAATTCAGGAAAAGAGCAACTCTCTTCACTGAAGGAGTTACTTAGCATAGTGTAATGAATATTCAAATACAGATGTATGTTCCAGCTTCAAGATCAGAGATGATGATGAATACACAGCAGGAGAACAAAGTCCATGGTTCAATCAGTTTAATAATTACATTGTGGCTCCTTGTTAAAGCTTCATGTAATTTTCATGAAACATTATTGCTGTCTAAAAAAGCAAGTGCCATGAATTTGATTAGCTCAAACTTGTGAGCTGGAGTACTGCAGAGCTTCTCTTGAACTCCTACAGCAACAAGTGGCTGAACTACTGAGTGTTATCAATTTCTACACGCTAAAGGAAAGTGATTGAGAAATACTGGATTTTATATTTGTGTGCTTTTAGTGATGTAAGGAATGATATATTCTTATTCTTTCCAACTGTTAAACAGCAGAAATGGAATCAGGAGCATGCATCTCTAAGGTCTTCCACCTAATAACTGTTTTAGTTTCACATGTATATAGTGAGTACATGATTTTTGCAAAATATTATTAACATTTTGGTTTTGAATAAGGCAAAATTTTGTCCATTCCTTATTAACAGTGAGTATTGTTGGCATATAAATAAATTGCTGAGGCAGCTGTTTGGGCTGAGCCACTGGTTATTTTGAGGTGTCTGTGGGGGTTCCTTGAGTGCTTTGCAACAGCTGTGGACACACAGTGGCTGCACCAGGTTACTCTGAAGTGCCAGCAAGTGCTTTGGAAGTGCCTGAAGAATAGGCAAAAGTCTTCCTTTTCAGAGAGGGAAGTTCTTCATACTAAAACCTTAGTACAGCATGTGCCTTTTGATGTCTGATCTTGGTGTAAAATGAAAATACTGCTGTAGATTTTTTGTTAATCTCTCCCATTTTTCCCTCCTCTGTCAGAAATCACAAGACCAGAACTGACTGAAATAGGCTGACACTGTCCCAGCCATTTCACAGCTGATGCTGTCCTGGCTAAAGGGCACTGTTGAGAGCAGTGGCCTGGCCCTGTCCTCCTCTTTCCATTTTTCTCCATTTTCTTCACGTGGGGCTGCAGGCTCAGGCAGATCAGCCTGTTGATGTATCTGAAACAACCAACAGGATTTGTTTCTGCAAGTCCAGCGAGCTGGCCGAGGTGTCCATCCTTCTCCTCTCGGCACCCGGGGCTGCTGGCAGGAGCAGGAGCAGGAGCAGTGCCCGTGGCACTGCCGTGACCGCCCGTGGAACCCCAGTGACCGCCCGTGGCACTGCCGTGACTGCCCATGGCACCCCTGTGACCGCCCGTGTCACTGCCGTGACCGCTCATGTCACTGCCGTGACCGCCCGTGGCACCCCCGTGAC
>VZRH01004585.1:220194-325068 GCA_013397555.1 Urocynchramus pylzowi
TTTTTGTACTGTAGGACCTAAAGGAAGTTTTTCTTTTGAAGATGTGCCACTTAAAAGAAAAGGATTTAAGTATTTTGGGTCTGCACACTGGTCTGCACTTCCAATTACTAACACATGTGTTTTTCTTGTACTTCTTTTGAAGAGGAGGAAAATATGGTTTGTTTTGTACAGCTTGTTGCTCTGCTTTATAAACTTCTTTCAGCAATATTTGTTGGGAATTGTACAAAGGCACTTACAAACATTTTATCAAAGCACAGAGTGGGACTTAGTGATACCAAATCCTAGTACGCTGTGTTGGAGGCATACAAAAGCATATAGTAAAAGTTGGTTGAAGTTAGTAGTCATGCTTTAAAAAATCTGCCGTATTTTTCTAGCTTTTCTCTTACTATGGTTTTATGTTGCCTATTTATGAGCTATAAGTGAACACTTCATTAGTGTTAGTTTTCACACTAGCATTTAAAGCACTGCCTTTTAAATGTTATAGAACAAAGGCATCGGGTGTTTTTTCCTTTGATGCATCTTGTTGAATTTACAGGAAAGTAATATATGCTAGGCAAATTTCTGTGCTCATTTATGCACCACGACTAAATTCAGTGACATTTCACAAATGAAAAGGAATATTTGTCACATAGATTGAAAACATGTTCTTGCAGGTTAGCATATATTTAGACTTGTTCAATTTGTTTTTTCTTAACATTTTACCATCGTTCTTCTATGATTTGTAGATGTATGTACTAAGGAAAGCACAGCATTAATAGGAATGTTTTCAGTGTATGTTTTGTTGTTGGAAGCAAAGGGAAAGTAATCAGCCTCAGACTAAAGACAAGCAGAAACAGTGTATTTCTTGTATCTTCAGAAACGTCATTGGCCGTGATGCTGATTCTGCAGAGATCCTAATTTTCTGCTCATTCTAAAAGAGTCTTTTCCAGCTGCTTAGTAAGGTATTACCTGTCTCTTGCCAATCAGTTATTGCAGTAGAATCAAGGGTCATTTGTGGAAGGAGGGGTTACTCTAAATCCTTGTTTTAGTTGTCAGGCCGAGGTCCCTTAACAAGGAGAACGATCCACAGGGACCCGCTGTGCCTGAGAGGAAGGAGAGAGCAGCTGCAGTGCACCAAGCTAAGGGTCACAGTGCTGCCTCAATCTGAGCTACGCATGCCCTTCTGTCTTCATGGCATTCCCTGCTGTCAAAAGATTGTGGAGGATGATTTTGGACTACATGTAGCAAGATTTAGAGGAAAAATTAGGTCATTACAGGAGTTTCTTTTGCAAGATTTTGTAAATTAAATGCTACTTGTTTTGTAGTCTTTCTCTATTCTACATTAAGCAATACTCAAAACCATTGTTATTTCCATCCTTCTCCCTTCAAAGTGTTTTAAACAGATTTGTTTTGTGATTGTACTCTTCATCCAGTGGGTAAGCACAATCTGGTCTTCATTTAAATATTTTCCAAATTTAACAATTTGCAACTTACTTTGCCATAAAATAATGAACCCCTCTTATAGTATTTACGTTTTCTGTATAAGTTAGCTTGAATTTATATGTGAGTTCCATAAAAAGCTCTTACAAAAAGAACATACTATCTGCAAAAAACCTCAGAAGACTTCTTGCCCACCCTGTGGCACAGCTGGATGTGGGATTTGGGCCTTGGAGCAAACAGCAGTTGCGAGACACAGTTACTCTACGTCCGGTGTGAGTGACAGAAATGTGTGTAAAGCAGTGCCCAGAGTTTGCTGGTTTGAGAGTTTTGGGAGCTGCCGCTTTGTGAAAGGCCTCTGAGTTTGTTTGGGTGTGGATAGGGGCTTTCAATTTATCTGACTGTGGTTAAAGTTGGTGTTTGGTCTAACTCAAGCTGCCAAAGCCCAGCCAGGTGGGGTGTCCCTGATGCTCTCCACTGCCCGGCCACCACTGTCCCCTTTGCCTTTCTTCACAGTGGACACTCCAGCAGCAGCAATTACAGAAAGGTGTGCCTGGTTTTACCCCTTCTGGTATAAAAGAGAACTTGTGTGATTCATCAGACTGTGCACAGAGATGGGATTGATGGGCAGAACGGGTTTTAAATGCTGTAGTTACTTATGACTACATATGGCTACTTACGGCTGTCAGGGAGGGAGTGGCAAGGTCTGGAGCTCAGGAGCAAGCTGTGTTCATGTGGATCTTCTACTTAGTGCTGAGCCATCTTCTATTACCCTCTCTGTTTTCTCCCTTGCAATGTATTATTTTCCATGTAAGTTTGGACAAGATGGTCTTTCAAGGTCCATGCTGACTTGGGGCTGTTCTGCAAGGATGGTTGATATATAGTGTCTGTTGGCCCAGATAAGGCTGCCTTTAGAAAATGTACCTGGATCACTTTTAATTCTGTACACTGACATAGTAACATATAAATATATATTCTCTTAGGTTCTGCCAAAATGAATTCATTAATATGCACATTTGCAGGTGGAGGGAAAAAAAAAATCATAGTGTTACAGTTCCTGAGATTTTCAGTGTTCCTGTACTCTAGCTATATCTGGAGCAGATTGTATTACTTTATCTCTGTGCTACTGGTTTGTCAGCTGTCTGCTAGTCACATCCTCAAGGTTTGATAAGAACCTCTCTAAGATGTAGGACATTGAGTATTACAGATTAGAATTTTTTATTGTGAAGAGCCTCTGATGCCTGTTGTTTGATAGAAAATCATCCATGAATCTACGAAGTTTAGCTTTCAGCTGTATTGGTAATGGTATTTCAAATGGGTCTGGGCAACTGGGAGTTATAGCACTTTACCTCTGCTTTCATTTTTTTTAACCAGCCAGGAAATCCAGTCACTAAAACAATGCCAAAATCCTGTCTAGGAACAATAAACACATGAACCAAAGTTTCCATATCCTGCCGTGATAAAAGAGGTGTAGCTACTATTGTTTAAGGATGATAAAAGGCAGTTTTGGTTACTATGTCAAAGCAGTCTCTGGAGATAAGAACACAGAAACTCCCAAAGTGTTCAAAACCAGATGATATGCATTTTAGTGTTCACTAATGTCCATGAAGAGTGTTCACTAATGTCCAGGATTTTTCAAGTCGTGGTTTGCCTTGGCTAGAAATGTGTGACACTGAGAGGAACATGTTTTTCCCTCTCTGTAGTCCATACCCTCATACCACCTGCGTGGTGGAAAGGCTTCCTGTTCCAGATCATTTTTAATTACTGGATATCCTGAAAGAAGCAAATACAATTCATTTGTGAATAATCTTGGCACCTACTTCTGATGATTACTTTCTGAGACCTGAAAGCATTATAGAGGACTTGCACATTCATCTGTAGGAATGAGTGTTTTGTGATGCAGCTCTCAAAAGAATGAGGGGATTTTGGTAGTTTGCAATTAAAACCTCTAACAAGTGATTTATCAGGCAGATTTCAAATGGAGTAATTTATTTATGTTTAAGGATAGTGGTTAGTAGGTCCAGAGTCTAATAGGAAGTAACTTCAGTATCAGGTAAATTAAATCAAAGGACATACAGCTTTAAACCAGCAACTGACCATCTAGTAAATCTGAAATGCTAAAGGTTGATGTGTTCAAGAGAGATGTTGGCATATTTTCAAATTCTAGTAATTTTTAATTTTGACACAAAGAAGTTCCTGTTGGTATAAGCATTTCCCCTCAAGGTTAGTAATCCAAACATGTGCCAGCGCAAGAGTGGAGGGTCATTTCCATAGTTTCAAAGTGAATGAAATGTAATAGCTGAGGATTGCATGAAGCAAAAGTAAAAATAATTTATTAAATATTTTAAATCTAACAGTCATCAGTAATTAATCATTAGCATTAAAGCTGTCTGTCCACTCAAGCAGCTCCCATCGTCACTTTTTGTTACTGATTTATTGTTAAAAGTGCTTGCAGAGTAAATCTCCAATCTTTTAAATAACTTCCTGCTAAATCATAGGTTTGATGTTGCACCTGCAGATTGTTTGTATTGGTTTTTTTAATCTTAAATCATTGAAGACAGGGAAGACGGGAAAGATTAGTTAAATGTGGATATCACAGGCCTTAACAGTTGAAAGTGTTGAGAAATTTCTATATAGCTATTTTCAGCTCAGAAATCTGAATAAAGGAGTCTCTGTGCACTGGGATAGTGCAACTTTTTGCTTTAATACTTTACAGATTTTTGGAACAAAATGCACCAGCACTGAAAAGCAGCATTTTTTGCTGACCTTGTTAGAAGGCTAATGCTTCTTTCTGGGAAGTAAATGAAACAAGCAGTTCTTTGTTGGATTGAGTGAGAAAAGGAGGGGAGCCCAGTCTTTTTTCTTTACAGTGTCATGACTAAGTCAGAACTGTAGTATGGCTGGTTTTTCAGTTTTTGGGTTTTTTTTAACCTTTGTAGACATTTGTTTTTCATCAGACTGTGTTGCATGAGACCTGGCTTTGGCTAGTTCATCTGAATTTGGGTCTGGGCTGCCTATAAACAGAGCAGAAAGACCCACAGTTGCACTTCTGACACTTAAATAATAAAAGTGTCCAGACACTTCTGACACCTAAATAATTTAAGTAGGTGCAATCAGTTCAATGCATATGTCAAAAATGATTGATACTTGCTTGTTTTGGCTTCTGCAACTTGCATGTCTCTTGTCCACAAAATAATATCTTTGCCTAGTATATATCCAGCAAAGTCATCAACAGAAAGGTCTCCTTCAATGTCAGAAAACCTAATTCACTAGAATATTATTATTAATTTAAAGGCAAACAAAAGCAGTAAAAGATTTCTTTTCTTTTTCTTCTGACTGGAAAAAGAAAACCACATAGGTCGAACTTGATGTAAACTAAATAATTGTAATTTCATGGACTGCAATGGAACTGTGGTCGAGTAGTTCAGGTTTGGAACTTAGCTCCATGATTTTACTTGGTTTCATTTGGGCTGGATAATTGCATAATGGCTGTTTATTGAAAGACTTACTTCATTTTGCAAAATAAATTTAGTTTTCCCCAAGAGAACTGAATTTAAGGCCTGTCTGCTGTAATGACGATACTTTTCTCCTCTTATGTTAGACCCAGTCTCCTTTACCACAGAGTGGTAGATTTGAGCTTTTGAATATTTGTTTTCTTTGCAGAACTTTAGAAATGTTACACTGGAGTCCCAGACCCTGCCAAGTGAATTGAAGCTTTCTGAAGATCAATTGTTTTTTCCTTTCGTAACTTTTTGACCTGTCAAAACCAGCCCAATGGTCCAGAGGCTCTGCAGAGCTCTGGCTGAGAGGAGCTGTCAAGGGTCCCTGGTGTGTCTGATGGTGTCAGAGTGGGGTCTGTGTTGGGCAGTCTAGCTGGAATGTGAGCTGCGGGTTTTTCTTTTTTAATCCAAACTCCATTATGTTCCTCATACCATTCAAATACAAATTCAGAGCTGAAATATAAATTAAAGCAGGCATTACTAAAACCTCATAAATAGCACAACAGATGTGCCATATGATTATATCACAATGAACAGAGATTTCTAGAATGTCATTGTTTGTTAAGTTACTCACTGGGGCTGACACAAGACATTCCTTTCACTGGGCTTGTTCAGACCATTGGTGACAAGAAGTTACCAGCTGTATACCAACCCACTTTTACTGCCTGGATTCAGTTCTGATTCAGTTGAGTAGTTCCAGGAAAAGCATTTAGGTAAAATATTTTTCACAAACTGAGCTCAAGTGTATACCACAAAGGTAATTTGTCCATTGTTGGGATTCTTTTTATTCTACCAGTGTATTTAAAGAGTCACTATTAATTTGAAGTCTAGACAGTATCAGGCCTATCAAGCATGCTTAAAAGTATTCCAGATACGATATTTTTCCATTTTCCCTATGCATATAATTGTAACTCTACCATTAAGAAAAGCAACTTAGTTGATTTATTTTTTTTTCTTGTTGTTTGAAAAACTGACACAGTGAAAATTGGTAAAGCAGTAAAAAAGTCTTAGTCCTGTAATAACTGTATCATCACACTTTGCCACACTTCTTTTGAAGAGGCTGGTGTTCTCCCTGGGTGCTGGGGCTTGCCCAGGTGTGTAGGGTTGCAGGACAAAATCTACCTGACATTACCTATGGTGTTGCATATGAAATTGTATTAAGATCTAGCACAGATCTGATAGAATTGGAATCATCAAATCATTTGGGTTGGAAAAGCCCTCAAAGATGATCAAGTCTAACCATTAACCCAGCACTACCAAGGTCACCACTGACCCAAGTACTCAAGTGCTGCAACCACAAAGCTTTTAAATTCCTCAAGGGATGGATCACTGTCCTGATCAGCCTGTGCCAGAGCTGGACAAACCTTTTGGCAAAGAAATTTTTCCTAATCTCCAATCTAAACCTCCCGTGGGATGACACACTGGCATCAATCTGTGCAGTACTCTCCAGAACACCTGCTTCTGGAAGCAAGTTGTAAAGATGGTTTGGATCTGCCTGCATGCTTTCCACAAGGTCCAGAAGGATTTATTAGTGTGGGCTTTGCACCATCTACAGGTGGTAAAGCTGCCCTTAGATCCAGACTGGCCCTGGAGATAGCTGAGGACTGATTCTCACCTGGTCCATGCAGCTAGGCCTGATCTGCATCAGTAATAAATCTAACCTGGGTCCTGAACAAACCATACAGTTAAAATGTTGAAAGTTCACTGTGGTTCACTCCTGGCTTGTCTGGAGGATTTCAATGCTGGATGCTATTCTTAGCACCATAAACAGGAAGAAATTTGTCTTGGTAAGTCAGGAGTGATACCTGCTGTCTGAGGTGACAGGGCATTCTATCAGCTTTAGTGACATGTTGGCACCAGAGTGACACACAGAGAGCTACACAGACTTACAGTTTCTTTCATAACAGTTCTGTGAATAAAATGTCCATCTCACAGAGAATTCTGCTCTGATTTATAGTTTCTGAATTTGATTAGAAAAGATGATGCTGATTTAAGAAACATTAACCTTCTAAGCAGCATTAACTTGCTAGCAACAGCCTTCTGTCAGCAAGTGAAGGGGTTTACCTGGGTATAACTCAGGTTTGCTTACTAAAGGTCCTGTTTCTAACCTTGTCATCTATGATGTTCTTCCCCTGTCAGCCTTGAGAATATCCTACCAAAGGTGGGGGACTGACGGGTCATAGCCTAACAGAAAAGGTTTCAGTTGTTAATTGGAAATTACTTCTGGTAATAATAATAATAATAGATTTAAATCTGTCAATAAAGAAAATGTTGAGTTGAAATATTTTTACTAGCTTACTGCCTATTATAGGCACACATTTTTAGGAATTTTCAGTTTTAAAAAATGTTATTTACTACTTCACGAGGTAAATATTTGAACATACCAGGATAAATATAAATACTTGTTTTATTGTAAGTATTCCTGTTTGATACACTCAGAACATTAAAAAACATTTATTAAGCAATTGCTAGTGCAGATCTTGCCAGATGGAGTAGTTCTCTCAATCATTTGAAGCACAGTAATTCTAATAATGCATTCCTGTAAGAGAGCAGCACGTGTCCTGGGCCCTCTGTTATCTGACAGTACAGTTCCACCCAAGGTGCCACGGGTTCTTGTCTTTCCCACAGTGATGCATGCCCAGCCGCAGCTGCCCCCCAGCACAGCCCTGCCGCAGCAGAGCCGCCCCCCGCAGCCCCCGGCGCTGCTGACCCTGCCCGGCGCGCTGACCACGCAGCAGCAGCACCAGCAGCAGCAGCACCAGCAGCACCAGCAGCAGCACCAGCAGCACCAGCAGCACCAGCAGCACCAGCAGCAGCACCAGCAGCAGCAGCAGAAACTGAGGCTCCAGAGAATCCAGATGGAGAGGGAGCGAATTCGGATGCGCCAGGAGGAGTTACTGCGACAGGTAACACCAAAGATACTCTTAGTTTGTTCAAGAGCTTTTAGTTCAATGCATCCAAATTTTTAACAAGTACACTTAATAGCTCTGTTACCTTATGTCAAGACTAACTATGGTTTTACAGAAGGGTAACCAAAAAGCTAATATAAACAGATAATTTCATTTTTCTTCTCAAAACTAGCACTGAACGGAACATAGCATGGCCATCAGTCAGAAGTTACAGACCTGGCATCTTTCTTGCCAGTCTTTCTTAATAGTCATGTAAGGGCCAAATTCTGTTCTGTGTCTGTCCATAAGCAACTAGGGCAACTAACACTGATTCACGTGCAGTTTAACTTGGTTTGCATAGGACACCATGTTCATACTTCACTGAAGATAAAGGAAGAATATATGGAATTGTTCTTGACTCCAGTCCATACTCTCTTAATTTGCACCCTTTGCCTTTTAGTTAAAATAAAATCACATTCACATCTTACATGAATATCTCTGATCTGAAGACTTTTCGAAGTTGGTTATTTGTGGATGTTTTGCTTATTTTTCTATTTCTTAAGTTTCAGCTCTATATAATGACTCATACTGTACAAAGTAGATATGTAATTTCCTTTATACTGCCTTAAGAAAACAAAGTTTTAAGAATTGTGTTTCATCTGTTACAGACAAAGTCCACTAGTGGTGTGTTTGTATGGCATATTAATCGGATTCCTTAGTGGAAAAAAAAAAAAGATAATCTGTTTCTCTCAGAAACAGCATGAAAGATGTACACTTTATGAAGAAACATATCATTATTTATGCAAATGCTTGCATATGCTGCAGTTACCAGTTTTAAGCACCTTTAAAAACAGCAACTTTCACAAGATTAGGGTGGCGGTCTCTGACATGGGCAATGGTCTCAAGTCTTTTGTGTGGTTTCTCCTTTCCCATGAGGAGCTCATGACAGAGATGGATGTGAGAAGAGAGTGAGGGTATTTGGTACGAGCTTAGTCATGATTGTCATCATGCTAACAACATGTTTAGATATTTTTACTCTCTTTGGCTCTTCTTGATTCAAGATGAGCAAATTAGGATTCAAAAGAGTTGTGCCATTAACACAAGGGAGGGTTTTGCTGCTTTGCTGACTTTGAAACCAATACCAAAATCTCTTCTTCCCAACAGAATGTTGTGAACTTCCTTCCAGTAACCTCAGAATCCTGAGCCCTGGCAGCTGAGGGTGCAATTATCCTCTTGGGTCATCAGTGTCCAAGTACAGTTACTCCTGTCCTGACCCTCCCTTGCTGTTTTTGCTTTTCTAGTGTAACCTATCTAAGGGAAAAATGCTGAGTAAGGGTGTATGCTGCTGCTAGCAGCTGTGAGGAGGGGCAGAGCATTTGAGTGAGAGGAGAGGGATTCTTTGCAGGGTCACAAACCTTTCAACCCAGTAGCAGCTGCTGGCTCCCCACAGCCATTCCTGGCAGCAGCTGCTGGGGTGGAGCAGCATGTCCATCCGGGAAGAGGTCATAGCTCTGGGCTTAGGGAATTTCTTTCCTTCTTTGTCCTCCTCTTCATGTAGTTGCTAAAACCCTAGAACTGTAGATTGAGTACATGCCAGAAGGGCAGCATTCCAGAAAACCAGTATGATAGCATCTATTTAAAGGTTTCCTTACTCAGTTTTATCGTTCTATAAGGTGTTAATGTTCTTTTATACTAATTTGGTTTTGCCAGCTTTCCAAAGGAAAAGAGAGAATCTGCTTGCTACTTAAGAGCTTCCTGGAAATGGAAACAGAAATGGTAGAGGTCATGTCAGAAATCTCTGAAAGGTCCTGCAGAGAAGGTGCCCCAGCACTTCTCTGTGTGCACCAGGGCCGTTATGCACTGTACGTACAAATGTGCATACATTTGAAGGGTACAAATAGTCCCAAAAAGGCAACACTTCTCAGAGGCTTCTTTCTGGTCCAGAGCTTCTATTGCATAAATTGTCCACAGAAGGTTACAGGGGCTTAGAAGAGGCTGAGGAAGCAGTGGAGGAACATGCAGAGGAACATTTATCACTGTTTTGTCCTCACAAAATAGACCTTTACTGGCCTGCTACAACCTGAAGAGAAAAATGCCCCGCTGTGCTCCTTCCACTGCACAGACTGGCCGAGGGTGTGATTTACTGGTGGCACAGGCGATGTCTACATCTCTTGCTTTCCACCCTAAGTTTGAGGACAGGCAGAAGAGGAATTGCATCTACCAGCAATGTAAATGCACTATAAAAATGCTCTCACTCATCTCCCCCAGCTGGAAATGAGGGTTTGGCAACTAAGGGTGTAACTCAGGTCAGTTCTGCCGAGAAGAGTTCCAGGAAATGTGACTAGAAATTTCTGTGCTTGTCTGGCGTACAGCTAAAGAAGGGTTTACATCAGAACTGTGTTCTGAGGCAGTGAATCATTCAACTCACTGTAATGCTGTGAAGCTTTTAAAATGTTTTGAAGATAACCACTCATGAAGTTTTTGACATGACTTTTTGATATCAGAATACTGTGGGGGGTTTTAGTTTATTTTATTTTGTTACTTATTTTGAAAGTCTTCTTTGGGTTTATGTGCATCCTAGTGCCAAGCAGATCAGTAAAGGCACTTGGTCCTTTCTTAGCTGAATGCCAGAGATGGTCTCTGCTGGCCAAAGTGGAGGCACCCTCCTACCCTCAAAGACTGAGAGCTCACTGGCGTGGCTGAAACTGATATTGCTGCTCACAGGGATGTGGGACATCTCTGCCATTTTTTTGCCAGACTTTCATCCTAGGGTAGGAGATTTACAAGTATTCTTCTTAAAAACCTGGTAGTCATGCTTAGAATAGAGAACAGGACATAATAGGGTATCATAAAGCTTCGGGTATTGTGTAGTTGATCCATTTCTCCATTACCGTTGCTGTAATAATGTCAAAGGAGCAAAGGAATCTGACATCTACAGCAGTACTAAAATTGCAATGTGACTCCTGAACAAATGACCTACAGCAGAAGAACATATGTCACATATGGTGGAGCCAGTACTCTGTCTGCTTCTCTAGCCAAATCTGACTCCAGTGTGCAGGAATCTGTTCTTCCACATTTTAAAAGTACACACGGAGTTAATATTACAAGCAACAGGCAATATGTTGAAATAAAGACATGGGAGGTGAGCCATTCCCCAAGGGAGAGTCAATCAAGTAACTCTATAATGAATATGGTATTTTTTTGCAACAAAGAAGAGACAGGAAGTTAGATTATGTAACTGATAGTAGGAGTTTTTCTTTATGGTGTTGCAGGCTTTTCCACTTACAGAAGTTTTGCTCTGGAAGGCCTGTCTAAATCTCATGTGGCTGTAGATGTCATTCTTATATTTTAAAAAAAGTACTGAAAATATCTGCATCTAGACAGCTAAAAAAACCCACCTTCCCCTTCTCTGAGGTTTGTACATTTTCACTGACTCCAGCTGATTAAATTCTAATTAGAAATGTCACCATTAAAATTGTCACTTGACAAATTTAATCATAAATCTATTATACATAAGCTATTAAGAATCTTAAGAATGTTTGTTCTTAACACTTGCTAAATACTGACACCATCTAACATAAAATATAATTTATCAATGAATGTATTGATAATTTTGTTATAAAGGAAACACTGTTTTTAGGGGTACCAATATGTGTTATGTTATTCACAAAGAGACCAGACCATTCCTCCTCAATGAAACAAATAATTGAAAACATAGTAAAACATCATATTCTAGCCTTGAAAACCTGTTAATCCTTTCTGTGCTGGGGAGACCGAATGATTGAGTCAGAGGACAGAAGTTTTCTACTAGGATTTAAATGAAATATTTACTTTGCTTGTTTCATTAAAAAAGTAAGCTGATTTAATTGTGGTAAGAATAGATACAGCTTTATTATTTTAAGGTCTTAGGATTTTTGTTTGGAACATCCAGTTGGAGTCAGACAACCTCTGTATAGAACTCTGTACCACTAGATGTCGTGTGTGTTTCACAGAGATAATGCTGGGAGAATTTATCTTTCAGGAAGAGTTGTAAAATAAGTTTCCTTTGGCTCTGGTTGCTTGTTTGTCATCCTGCAGATAGCAGACATGAGACAGGTCGTTAAGCAAATGCCTATTATCAGGCAGATGCTTATTGTTGTTATGCAGCAAATGCTTATTATTATTATTGTTCATTCTAAAGATTATTGAATCACAGTCTTGGTTCCAGTGGTTTTCTTGTAACGTGTTAAGTAATTTGTGGTAGCTGAATTACAGGCCTGGCTTCCAGACATGGTAGAACTGACAGCTAGATTCTGTGGTGCTTTAAGCCAGCACAGGTGGACATGAAAGACACTGTCTGTCTACATCATGGTTTTCTTCATAAACAAATACTCATCAGTGACATCACTCAGAATTACTTTCCTTCAGTGTATATGTTATGTGTTCTCTTGTTACAAGACTACAGTATTTCTGAGCTGTTGGAATAACCCTTCCCATGTATTTATTTGTCTTTTCAGGAAGCTGCTCTTTGCAGACAACTTCCTATGGACTCAGAAAACATGGTCCCAGTTCAGACAGCTGTGAGCACCCCTGCCATGACACAGGACATGAGGCCTATTACAAATAATGGATCTGATCCTTTCTTGAACAGGCAAGTTCATTCTTCTTCATTAGGCAATTGTTTCTGTTGCCGTCTCTAGACTGTTACAGCTGTCTCTCTAAAATAGTCCCTATGTCATCTTCTTTTTTTACTTACTGTAAACAGGGGATATGGCTGAGTGGCTGGCCTGAAATCTTTCAGTTTATGCTTCAAGAAGGAATCTTAAAAAAAGCAATAAATTGTAACAGGTGGTTTTAATTCTATTGTTTGTGTATGTAGAAGACTAGGTAGAATAGGTACTTTGCCTGAGTATAAATACTGCAACTTTTTAGGCTGTCACAACTGATTTCAGCTAGAGAGTTATATATGCATGTGTGTATTTCAAAATTTAAGAGTGACCTCACTTAAATTACTTTGTTGTTTGGGCTGATGTGACCCAAATATGATGTTGGCTGATCAGTGGCCAACAGTTACAGGATGAGGCTAAATGACTCAGTATCTATTTCTGATATGTAACCTCCTGTGTTCTCTTCTAACATTGTGCTCAGAAACTGTGCCTATCAGAGCATCTTTACTGAGTCTTTTTCATGTTTCAATTTGTAGTGGGCCATACCACTCCAGGGAACAGAGTACAGACAGTGGCTTGGGATTAGGATGCTACAGTATACCAACAACACCTGAAGATTTCCTCAGCAACGTAGATGAGATGGATACAGGTAGAATACTCGGATTTAGCTTAAAGTATAGTCCATGTATTATGACTAGTAATGGTTTGTAATTGCATAACTGAACGATAATCTCCAGCTCTCCTAATCAAGAGAACCGACCGACATTGTAGTAGAAAATGCCTAGAAGGTGCTTAGTGCCCAGAAGGTTTTCAGCTTTAACTTAGATCCAGATTCTGCCCTTTTACCTCAGACTGATATTGAACAGAATAAATGAAACCTGGAAAATGCAAGCTTTAATTTCTGTTTTCATACTATTGTCCGTGGTAGGGTGACTAAAAAGCTTGTTATGGGTTACATGTACAACTCAATACATTTTCTAACTCTGGGAAATCAGTCTTGTAAGTTTTTTACATTGGCAAAGTTGCATTTGCCTTCAAACAGAATGTATTTAGCTAGTTTACATTTTGATACGTATTTATTTTATGTTACTGCCCTCATGGTGTTTAAAATACTGAAATAATTTACAAGGAAATCAACGTTTTTTTCAGACAGTGAAATTCTCAGCACTTCCTCACCTAAACTTCCTTTTGAAGTCATTAGATATTCAGTATTATGCAGAGAATGAAAGATTTATCTATTAAAGGTTTTCATGTTTATTCTTACTAATTTATGAAAAAAAAAAAAAGAGTAATATTACAGAACTAAATTGCTGTAAAGCACTTTTTTCAGTTATTTCCTACAGACAGCATTGCCCCTGGTGCAAGGATCAGGATGGAGGTGTACATGAGGGTCCTTTGCTGCTTCCTGGGCAGACCAGGAAACAAACTTGAAACTATCATGCTTCCCAAGTGGAAGACCAGAGCTGGATGCTTTGAGCACTGCTGGAAAGGACCTTTTGTGCTTTTGAGATCAAAGCAAGGATGTGAAATGTATTCTTAGGAGAATATGTACTCTATACCTAAATGCAGTTTTGAGATAACATTTGTGTTGAGTAGGAGTGCTCCCAAGTGCTCATGAGAAAGGGGGAATCAATTTTTATGTCAATTCAGTTATTTTAAATTACCCACAATAAGACTTTGGTACTTCAAAAGTTCTTCTTTACTTTTCCTAGGAGAAACTATAGCGCAGACAACAATGAACATAAATCCACAACAAACACGTTTCCCTGATTTCCTCGACTGTCTTCCAGGGACAAACGTTGATCTTGGGACTCTAGAGTCAGAAGACTTGATCCCCATTCTCAACGACGTGGAGTCAGTGCTTAACAAAAACGAGCCCTTCCTTACCTGGCTGTAATCAAGCAATGCTTGTTGGGCCTACAGTACAATTCAGATTTCTTTTTCCTCTTGAGGTAGGCATAGAATATCTGAATATCCTCAAGAGATACAACATACTGCCTTATTGACTTTTGTTACATCATCTTAATGGTCAGTTTAATATCTGTCTAAATTTGATTGATACTAATTTAAGTATGAAATACATTTTTTTATATATATATATATACACATACATACATGGATATATATTTCTTAAAAAAAAAACCTACCACTTTACACATCTGTGTACTTTTTTACCTTTCCAAACCAGGCAGAAACGCTTCATTTTTAGGACGAAAGTGGCTGATGTTTGTGCATATCCCTGACTGATCTCCTGGGTACTGATTGATATCACAGACCCTTTGTGAATCAGAAAAGCTAACTCCTAAGTCACCTGGTTCAAAAAAAGTGCAAAGCATCAGGGCATGAGAGCAGTTTTATTATTATGTTTATGACCATAGTATCAGAAGCTTTTTTTAAATCAACTTACTTAAGCATTAAAAAGCTTTTTTAGTTCTTAGTGACTAACTGTTCTCTATAGAATACAGTTCAAATATGATCCATATCAAGCATAATAATTCCCATTATATATTTGTGAAGGCACAAACAATACTAGAGCAGTTTCTTCTTTTCAGTAAATTACTGTATAGTTTTCAGAAAATAATTACTTCTAGTCTCAAAGTACCAGAATTGTTTAGCAACATTTTTACACTACAATATTGTTACAAAATAAACCAGGCTGGTACTGACTGTTGCCTTTTAAAAACAAAGAAATGTATTATAAACAAACATTTTTTAAAAATTCATAGATTTTTTAGTTTATTATATTAAGCACTACAGTTTTGTAACTTAACACATGAACAAGCAATTTTTTATATATATAAAATCTGTGGCAAGTATCTTAAGTGCAAAAATATTCTTTTAAAATCAGTTCTGGAAAATGTGGCACAACTTGTTAATGTCATACATAGGGGGAGAAAAACCTTCCTCATACTGTTTTCAGTGATGTTTTTAACTGACAATGTAAAAATACATGTAGTTCTATACATGAAAAAGAACCAGGACCTTTATGAGTGCACTCCTAAAGCAGCACTGGGACTCACCTGGTAAAGCTGCTTAGTTTTTATGTCTTTCACTTACCATAACTGGTGCACAGGACACGAGGCATGTGCTGTGTGTTTTTGCCTGTTATATATCCTACATAACTTCCTTATCAGAGGTTTGGGACTGAGAAGACATCATTAAGCCTGCAGTTCCCCTGAAATGCCAATGAAGTCCTGAATATTCTTAAGTGTTTTGAAATTATCTTATTTATAATTAACGGCTATAAGCATTTTGTATTGAAGAATAGGTAATTTTATAAAAGGCATTATAACTTTTCTCTAAGCTTAATCCAGGCTATGTAAAGAGAAGAAGAGATGGAGCACTAAGTGTAAATGTGTGTTTGCCAGGTCTGATAACACTTAGCAAGATCTTGCTGATGCATCGGAATATTGACCCTTAAAGACTTTTTTCCATCTGGTTGGGTGAAGGTAGGTGAAAAGGTCAGCGATGAAGTGGTGGGAATACAGAGTAGATTTGGAAGATGAATGGTGAGGTAATAAATGTAGATCCCTGCTGGGAAGGATTGCTGCAGACAGGGATGCATAGCAAATTAATCTCCAGTGTTCAATGAAAAACATAAGAGAAGCACTCAATAAAGTAAGTGACCATGTCTCTGATGAACTTCTAAGTGTACATGGTGTCACAGGATGAAAAATAGAAAGCACACACACTGAAACTTTGAAAAAAGAGATATTAGGCAAAGACCTACAGTTGTGACATTTTATGACATAGTAAAAAGTAGCTTTTTAAAAATGTTTTTGGGTTGGTTTTTTTAATAGAAAAAGAGATGTAACAGCAGAGTTGTGTCTGCACAGAATTTAATTGCTGAATGGGCATTGTGTTTCTTTTGTTCTTTTGGGGCGTTATTAGTTGGGTATTTTTTTTATTCTTGCTAGTTTTGCTAACTATTGAGATAGCATAAATTTCTTTTCAATAAACAGGGGACCCGGCAGGGCTGACCAATATTACTGTAATTAGTTTTAATCTCTCTCTTTTAAGGATTTCTTCAGGTTGTCAGCCTAAATGAAAAACAGATGGTCCTAAGGCTTTGTCGTTTAGTACCATGAACTGATGTTGGTAAAGAACTGGAGATTTTCTGGCCAACTTTCAAGGCCATGTCACCAGCACTGCTCATTTGGCATAAGGAGCCATTGGTGCTGGAATGACCCACAGCAGCTGTGGACCTGAGTGCTGGTGTGATCCAGGTGATAGTGCCTATCAACAGGTTATGTTTAGAGAATGCAGTTTGTTAATTTGCTAGCAACTCTGCACCACTGAACATGTAAGTTTGTCATCACAGAAGATATTCTGAGCAGGTTGGCACGCAGCTCTGTGAGATAGCTGGTGCTGATTCCTGCCCAGCCTCGTGCATTGCTGTCAGCTAAAGGCTGTTCTTTTTATGGGGAATACTAATGGAACTTTCGAGTGAAATCACATCAGGTATTTATCAGAACTGGGAAGCTGCAAGCTTGATTCCTTTTTTATTTGTGTTTCTGGTGGTTGAGTGTCTTGGTGCAAAGACCTTAAAAGGATAAAGCAATCATAAACTGTGTTTCTGTGTTACTTCCATAGTAAATCAGCAGCAGATTTGAAACAGGAAGGTACTGTGTGGAGCAGCACTTCAGGCTGAAACAGCTGCCAGAATCTTAGGTTAGATCTTTACTCAGTCATGAAACAAACCTTGGTTAAATTAAAAGTGATTCTTTACACTGTCAGCTTTTAATTTTTGTTACGGAGATAATGTATCCGATGAAGTGCAATGACAATAAAATCTATTTTTCAAAGTTATCTTTAAAAAAAGCTTCTGGCTTTAAACAGGCTTATGGCAGAATTTTTCAGTATTCAAAGCATATGTAATATGAAAATAAATTTATTGTTGACAATATTTCACTGTACTGTTTCAGGTTTTGAGCATTTACTGTACTAAATTGTACACTGTCTACTTGTAGTATAAATACAACTAATGTGCCAGCTGGACAATTTTGCTGTGACCATCCCTGAGGGGGCATATGTAAGTCATGGTGATACAGAAGTAATGGGACATGGTTAATTACAGTTTGTATTCTGGTAATACTGTTAAAATGTAACTTGGGGAGGGATTGGGTTTGACTTTTTGTCAACAAATGCTGTTTGGGGGAAGGGAAGGATTTAAATCTCTATTTTAATTACAGAAAAATGTGGGTGGTTGTCCAAATAAACTTGTTTCCTAATACATACATCCATGTACATGCTAGTTCTTTAACTATTTTATTTACTTTTTTCATTTTTTATATGACTTGTGTGAGCATTTCTTTTTAATTTTTAGTAACCTTGCCATAGATTGTACTAGAGGCAATCAGATCAAACTTTTGTATCCTGGGTTTGATTCTGTTTTGGTTTTTAAAAATTATTTCTTTGATCTTTTACATGAAAAAATACAAATGAACTTAAAACATTTTGGATGCATATTGGTTTTTTAAAATAATTTCTTTAGGGGAAGGGGTGGGTTTGAGGGTTTTAGTATGGGCATCCTAGGGAACTGTAAAACACTGCTTAGAATAAAGGTGCGGACATACTATTCTGTGAAAAATGCATGCATTTTGAATTTAAATATTCAATTTTATATTGTATAGACAATTATTCATATATGTATATATATATATTCAATTCAATATACATTTGAATTAAAATATGGGGACAAAGAACTCACCCATGTCAGTGTGATGGAAGAAGCCAGCCTTCCCACCCTCTGATAGCTGGAATGGCTCCAGGGTTTGACATTGTTTGCCTTGCAACTGGTTATACTATGAGTGATGTACAATCCTTGAAGAGGGAGATAAAGTTGAACTGGAGACAGGTGATGAACATTCAGGACAAGAATGATGTGGGAAAACATCCCTTGTTCTTGGCTAAGAAAATATTTTTTCAACATTATATATGTTACTGCCCTCCTTTAGAGAAGAACCTTTTGCAAAGAGTCTCCAGTTAATGCATCATTCCCCGAAAGATGACACTGTCTTGTGGTTAATGTATCATTTGTCTGCAGTCTATTTATTGAAGACAATCAAAAAAGATAACTAACTGTATATAGTTCAGCTGTGCAGGGGCTTAACCAATTTTGTCCCGCTGAAGTGCATGGGCTCAAAATCACATGCTCATACTCCATATGTTGTAATCTGAGTTGTTAGATAACCAATGTGTATCCTTTTATGATAGTTCTCAGCTAAAACAGTGCCGTGCAGTGTTGAAGTTCCCATGCTCTCAGCACCCTGCTCACCCAGCAGACAATTTTAATGGGTGAATAATGAAGCTTCAGCCAGCATGGGTATTTCTGAGATTTTACAAAGAATACTAATATTCTTTCTTTTGGCTACTATTTTTAATCTGGATTAGTGTATGTTCATATTTCTGCACACTGTAACACAGTGTGGTCTTTAAGTTGGTCAGGGTTCCTGAGGTCTGTTAACACTTTCAGTTATCCCTGTTTGTGGCTTCTTTCTTACCATCATCTTTCTGTCCCTTCCTAGCACTGTCCCTTCTCTTTATCAGCGCCTTCTTTTCAAGAATTAACACTGGCTTTTTACATCATTCTCTGTTATGAGGTTCTAGGATTAATTCCTCTCCTTCATTTTACTGGATGCTTTGCTGAGTAAAAACACAGAACAATCTCCAGTTACTGCAGAATTGACACTGGAGATGTGTGATTCGCTTGAAATTAGGTGCTAGGGGAGAGCCTCAGATGTTAGCGTTAACTGAATAGATTTTGGAACATCATTGTTGGCACTCCAAAGTGTGAGTTCAGCTGGGCTGCTGGTTCTGGTTCATTTACCCTTTTTCAATATACCTGAAGGCCAAGGTGTGAATGTGAAAAGTATGCACCTTGTATCAGTTATATATTAGCTCGTATTAGAAAGCCATCATGTAGCTGGGTGTCTCTTAGAAGCAGTAGTTCATTGATTATGGTTTTAGGTATCATAGCTTGCTGCCTGTTATTTCTTATCCCATCTCCCACAAAGATTTATGTACTCTGTTTATTGATATATCAAAGCTGTACACTATGCAGCTACCCATCCCTTTGTTGAACGCTGATGAGAAACATTCCTTGTTCCCAAAGGCTTCATAAAAATCAAACAGGGCAAATGTGAGATGAGGTGCAGGACAGCGGCTCACCACAGATGAAAGAATAGATGTGACATGGTTGCACAGTGTGTGTTGAAATAAAGGGTGCTCTCAAGTTCCTGGGAAATGCAGTAGAACAGGTGGGACAGACAGCTGTTTCTGAAGAGGTTTTTTTTTGCAATTTATCATCTTGTACAACATAATTCTCAGTACCTATACCAAACTGTTTAATATTTCTGCATAGTGCTCAAGAGCTTCCAGAGCTTTCAAGTACTTCTAAATTCTTCATATCTCCTGGTGCAAATACACAGTACATGAAATACATTTTCTGAAAGTACAGGCCACAGAATCATTATTTCAGGAGGAAAATTTTAGAGAACAGATATGGCCAATATTGAGAAGTGTTGAGACATGCAGCCTGGCAAGCTGGTTTGTGAAAATTTGTTTCAGAATTTTTTTAAAGAAGCATATTAGGTTATTTGAATCCCTCAAATGTCTCTAATCCCTCCTATTTTCTCCTAGATTCCTTTGGGAAGTAGCTTTTTCTTTTGAAGTTTTAAAAGTTCTTTCTAAAAGGTATTTTTGCCTTTCAGCTAGCTCTCTATTGTCTTTCCTCTTTCTTTCATAGCACTGTGCCAAATACAGCTAAATTGAACTTCTACAAAAAGATTAATAAACAGCATTTGTGTTCATGTATAGATTGGAAGCTTTGAGGATTTACAAGCTACCTTAATGACCTGAATAAAAATTGTAACCCAAATTTGTATTTTGCCTGAGAATACCCTCTTTTTGGAAGCTGTTTTACAAAAATAAATATGAATGTGAGAGTTGTATTTCACTTATTTTATTCCATGATGAGGGATTTCAGGAAGGCTGAAAAGGGAGTCAGGGCTTCATAACACTGGTGGGAGGAGGAGCCCTTCATTCTCATCTTCTTCGCCAGAGCCAGTGCATCTGAGGGCTGCTTTGTGGAGCAGCTGCAGAAGGGATTCTCCCACAATGAGGAGAGTTGTCTGCAATATTCCTATTCGTTAGACAGTTCCATCTCCCTGGAAGAATAAAAACATGGAGGTAATTTCCTGGCTGCTGTTGCTGTGACTTTCAAAGGCTTGTAATATTTCCTAATGGCAACAGTGTATGGTTTTGGCAGTATGTTAGAAAGAAAACATGATCATGGAGCTGGAGGAAGGCCAGTTTAGTTTCTCTGACTGTCAGCTAGAGGTGTGTATGTAACTCATCAGTACACGAAATAACAAAGGAGAGCCATCAGTTGCTCACCCCACAACATCCACAGCATTTGCAGTCCCCACAGATGGTTCCAAAGAGGCCGTTCACCACCTGAATGCCACAGAGCACTCCCTGGATCCCACTCATGACCAGCAGCAAGGAGAAGAGAGTCAGGTGCCATGGGACAATATTATCAGGTGATGTACACAGTTCCCACAATGTGTGGTCAGCAAGGTAATTCCTACATGAGAACAAAATAGTTAGGAAGAAGATTTTATTAACTCACAAAGGAGTGTCTCACAACTGAGAGGTTGTCACTGCTGCGACATGGCCGAGGCTCTGTTCACTTTGGTAAATTTCCATTGTCACTACTTATTGATGCTCCTTATCTAGAAATTGACTTCACTTTAGTTTCTAGGTAAGTTGAAGCAAGTGATTTGGAAAAAACAAGACATCAGAAGGGAGCAATTGGAGACAAGTGTGTGTTTGACACAATTGAACCATTTTTAGTGTTTTGGGAAGAAAATATCTTAGCCAAGCGTGTGCCAAATGGGTTTTATCTGTTCCAGTGATCCGTCAGGGGCATTTTTGCTGCATTTTTGCTTGGTTACACCATTTTTTTTTGTGGGGGGGTGGGTGGGGGACTGTGATCAGGGCATGTAATCCAGTATCTTGAAGTACAGTTGAGAACAAGGGTGTACATTGTAATCAAAACAACTGAATTATCAAAACAAGTAATGAAATTATGCAAGTCACCTCTTGCCCACTGAGCTGAAAATAACAGCTTTTGCTGTTCTGGATGCCTCATCTAAAGTAAAGGTAATAAGTTCCATAATTTTTACCTTCACATTTTGATTTAATTGTAAACTGCTTAACCGCTGGCTATATTTCATCTGCATATTCTTAGTGCTGACTTGTTTGTGTTCTTGTCAAGTGATTTCTGGACTGCAACCAAAACTATGTATGAAGCTAACTATGAAGCACATTTCCAAAGACTCAGAATGAGACCAAGGGATTCTGGCCCTCACTGGCCCATGAACAAATAATCCCCTACCTGTACACTTCTTGTTTTCTTTCTTTTTTTTTTTCTTTTCAACCTGAAGTCAATTTTTTTTTGTATATTATGTAAGAAATGCCAAGTCACTCTTGGCTGAGGCAGACTGCATTAAAGGTTGTGAGGTAATGAGGAGTTTACTGCAGCCCTTGCCATTCTGTTCTGATCACACCTGCTCTCCTCAGTAGCACATTGTGCCCTGTTGTTTGTTGAACTTGTCTTGACTTCAGTCTGAGCAGTGGGATAGCTGGGGTTAAGTCCTCCATGTGCATCATCAGACCTTCTGGGCGGAACTGCTCCATGATCTTCCCAGGCACAGAAGTGAGACTGACAGGTCATGGTTCCCAGGGTCCTCTTTTCTACCCTTTTTAAAGAGGGGTATATTGTTTCCTCTTTTCCAGACACCTGGGGTTCCACCTGACTGCCAGGACTTTTCAAATATGGAGAGTGGCTTAGCAATTACATCAGCCAATTCCTTCAGGACTCTGAGAGGTGACTCAATGTGTCATTGCTATTCATCGAAGTGGAGTTTAATCCCGGATGTTGCTTATCATCCCAAGTACAACCTAGGAAGAGGCTGTGCATTTCTCTCTATTGGCCCCTTTGAAACTCAGTAGTTTTTATTGTACTTGCTATTCTTTACATCCATGCTCTTGAACCTTATGAAGTCTTGTTGTGTGCTGCAAGCACTTCTAAGGGCTTGTATAATTTAGACAAATGGTATCATTCCCATTTTTATACAATGGATTTGGAATTTGAATAATCTCACAAACTTAAAACATGTATATATTTCTTTTCTGATTGCCTTGTCTTACCCAGCCTGGAAAGGGTAGATCCATTGTTCTTCACTTTTACATTTAGGGCCTTTGTTTAGGGCTACTGCTGACAAAATAAAGCAGTATCCAGCTCCCAGAACTCCAACGGCAGCAAATATTATAGAAGAAAACATCTGATGAAGAGAAAAATAATGTTATTTTGGTTCCCTAAATTCAGCTGTTCCCTGAAACGTTCCCTAAATTCAGCTGTTAATAGTCAAATAGTCAACACCTGAACAGCTGAAGTCTATTACTTATCATTGCATAGTAAATGTGTAATGCATACTTGTATTGGTATTTTAAAGCTTTAGCAGCGTTAGGCCTATATGCCTGAGGGGGAGAAGGCAGAGGTTGGCAGCAGACGGCACTGCTCCCCTCTGGGGCCTCCTGCTCCCCTGTGGCCAGACCTTCTCAGGACACTGCAAGCAAGACTGAAGTCTTGGACAACTCAAGGCATTAAAAAAAATTCTGCAGTATCCTTTACAAGTTAGCTTTGGTATCTTGGTTATATTTGGACCAAATAATTATAGTTTTCCTTCCCAAGTCTCCCCTTAGGTTTCATATTAGTATACTTTATCTCCTCACAGGTAGTTATCAGTATGAGCTCTAGTAGTACAATTGGAATGGATGGGAAAGTATGTCTTTATTTTTCTGGTTTTCTATTACAGAGTTTTCCATATATACTAATATGTAAGTAAATAATGCCCTGCTTGAATTCTGAAATACTTGTAGCCATAACAGTTGGTAGGTTAAGGTTGTGTCCTTTATTGGAATAAAGTAATACAGGTGAAGAAAAAAACCCAATACTTACATGTCATAGAATCATTTGGGTTGGAAATGACCTCTAATATCATCAAGTCCAAAGTGATTTTTTTGTTCAGACCTCATCACAAGACTCTTGCCTTGAGTCCTGGCATGCATTTTTATGTTGATATATCTGTCAGGGCTAACTTAAATATTATGCTTTTCTAGTAGATGTCATAATAATGGATTTCAGCTAAAATACCATATTTGGTTCTCAGACATGCTGATGGTGATAAGGCCCATAGGACTCTTGTAGTACAGTGTACTTGGTACTCTTGACTGTATTACTATTCCTACTCAGCTGCACTCTAACACGCTGCCAGCAGAGAAGGCAGGTTGCCTTGCAGGCAGCACCGCACACCCGCGGGCTGGCTCCCCCTCGGCCCGCGCCGGCCGCGGTCGCGGCGTGTGGCCGTGGTCGCGGCGTGTGGCCGTGGTCACGGCTTGTGACCGTGGTCGCGGCTTGTGACCGTGGTCGCGGCGTGTGGCCGTGGTCACCCCCTGGCTGAGCAGCAGCAGCACCGCAGGGCTGGGCTGCTTGTGGAGTGGTACGTGCTCCGCAAAACTCAACTGGCTTCTCTTCAGTGCTTGCAGAAATAGGACCATGCAGTGTGTTGTAAAGACAAACAGATGGCTCCACTTCCTCCTTCTCAAAGTTCAACCTGTTTTGTTAGTATTGCATGAAGCATCAAACAGAGAATTTAGGGAAAGCTCTTTGGTCAACCTCTTAAGCGTGTATCTTTTCCTATTTGTTTTTCTTTCTCTTTTTTTTTTTTTTTTATTCTCGGTGGAAAATCTGTTCCTTTATTTAAAAACTGTAATAATCTACTTGATCCAGAGAATTTATTTCAAAAGGAATTTATTTAAAAAATTTTCCTACTACAAATATTTTTTTTTTCTGATTTGCTTTTTAAACTAAAATGGTTGAGATATTTACTAGTGTCTGAAAGTATTCTTTGGAAATTTTTCTAGTGTGAAAGTAAGCTATAAATTCAAAGTGGAGCCTCACCCACACTGCTTAAAGTAGGAGGTTGGATTAGGTGATCTCCCAAGGTCTATTCCTTCCTGAAATTTCCTGTGAATCTAATGGGATACTGCAGGCCCACAAAATGAGCTGTGAGTTGGGAATGTAGTGTCTAACTGCCAGGGTGATTTTAAAAAACAGCTGATGAGAGGACTGTTGTACTCAGCGAAACAAAGTGTATGTCTTTCAGCAATGAATTTTAACTGTGATCGTAACTATAAGTATCTTGATATCCTGATAGCAAAAACCAGTGAGGCCATACTGTTGTGGTATCTGTGGTAAAACATCAGAGGCATAATACAATTTTTACAGCCTGCTATTTCTACTTCCCAGCACTCAAACAAATGGCAGGGCTGTTTGTCCCACACTCAACAAAGCCTCTATCTAGAATCACAATGACTGTGAGAGGAAAATACATATATCAGTAACAATTTAGCTTTTACTTTTTTTGCCATGTTTCCTTTCACTTACCGCAAACCTTTTTCCACAGCTTCGATTACCACAGCATCCACAGCAATCGTTATTCTGAAGGCCCAAAAATACCAAGGCAGGGAAGATCATCTACGAATAATAGAAATATAGTTTGAATTGGAATGAATTCAAATTACATTTTATTTTAAATAGAATAATTCTATGGGTGTTTGTTTGGTTTTTTTTTTCCCCTTATCATTAGGTTAGGTTACTTATTGCCAAATCTTTGGATGGCTTATAACTTATTTGTTTATCAAAGAGGAATTTGCAGTCCTGAGAAAATTCAATAATGCAATTCATGGCTGCAGGTGGGGGGGAAGGTAGAAATATCTGAATTTAGACACTTACCAATACGCCCGATCCCAAGATCCCTCCAAAGTACCAAACTTCATTTGTAATGTGTGTACTGTCTTCAGCCACTTTTCCTCCAGGGAAAAACAACAAAATATTAGCAAGGGTGCAGAGCACAGCCAAGGGGATGAGAGTACTTCCCAGGCACTTGGCACAGCCACCCGTGCACATTCTTCTTTAAAGGAATTGCAAACACAATTGAAGATAAAATAAAATCTCTCAGATGTTCTCAGAACTGATTTATAAAAAGAAACTTCTCAGTGTACTTTGCAAAATCCAGTTTCTGTTGTGCCGTTAGAGGAGTTGAGCCTGTAGAATGCTCCTGTCAGTGTTCCTGCAGTCAATCAAAAATGCACTGGGCTGGCTTTTTATATGTCCTTGCAGCCGTAGTGTCAATTTTCTGAACGTCCGTAAATGAAATTACGTTTGGGGCAGCCTCTCATTTTACTATGACAACCCACAAAATCTGTTAATATTTTACTAAGGTGGCTGACACACTTCATAATCTGGGCTCAGGTCACGGGTAGATACTTGTCTTAGTTCTGCATCATCATTGTTACAACACATGATCCTCATACTAGAAAACACTTCTTTTGCAAGGACTGACATAAAAATGCGTAATGAGTCAGCTGATATGAATTACATATTCATAGTCCAAGTTTTTACATGCTGTGAGACAGTTCTGTAATTGAAACAGTAGAGAAACTAGCTAATACAAAGATGAGCAATTTTAGCCCAATAAAGATACACATCCACAAACCCAAGAAAGTTCTTGGGTTGCAGCTAGATGAGAAACACTTATTTATTGATGTTAGGTAGTTGGACTGTGCCTAAGGGCATGCATTTCTTCTCTGGTTTTGGGATTAAAAGGTTGATTTTATATTTATTTTGTAATTTCATGCTCTACATGATGGAAGACTGCAGGAAAGACTGAATTAGAGATGCTCTAATATTTAATAGCCCTCTTCACCAAATATTAAGCTATATGATGAAGATGAATCAAGACCTGATCTGAGTATTTTCCACAGATTGTATTTTGAAATTATGGCATATGCCATCTTTTACGATAACTCACACATTTTTTTACTTTCATAGGAGAATATTTCATATTGCATAAACTTAAGCTTATTCAATAAAGGATGGCAAGAAATTATTGTCACTACTGCCAGTCATATGCATTTGTTAATATACTAGGAAGACCAGAGGATGATTTTTTTGTGAGAACCAGTCCTAGGAGTTCCAGTGACTGTAGTGCTGAGCAGACTCGTGATTTCTGAGGAAAAGACACTAGTTTACTTTGTAAAAGGTTTTATTCAGGTATCTATTAAGACAAATTTTTGAGTGGCTTCTCAGTTTTGGCATATAATGCAACACGAATTAAGCTGACAGGTTCTTGGTATGAAGTGCAGATCTAGCAGAACAGCCTGGACAGTGACAGTGGTTGTTCCTGGTAGACTGGAAGATCCCCATGAATCACAGTGCATTCCATGCTGTTGCACAGGAGCTTGCAGCTGATGTTTTATCAAACAGCTTCTGGAAGTTGTGCTTGTTTTGTTTTTCATGTATCATCGTGATTCCCCTTAGTGTTTTTGCTAGAGTTACAGGTGCTGTTTGGTACTGTTTGGAAAGCATGGCCCTTTGCAGCCCACACTGCTCAGCCAGAGCAGCTGTCTCTGTCAGGCACTGGGAGCTGCCAGTGTGTTACCAACCATGTCTGGGTGTTGGTGTGTCTGACCCTGCTGTTTCTCTGCACAGAGTAGACAATGCCCGAGGTGTTGCCACTGGTTTGTTGGTTGGTCCCTGAAGGAAAGAGGAGCCTCTGGTCCTATCTGTGTAACAGCAACATTCACATGGCCCCTGAGGATAGCATTTTGAAAGGCACATGCTCATAAATTTAACTTTTCATCTCAAGAAGGAAGCTATTATGCAATCAAAGAACAGGCAGAGAAAAAAAGTCCTGAGAGCACAGCCTACGTGTGATATTCAATAGGATGTCAGTTGGGCCAATGCAAGCAGTTTTCATGGCTTTCAACAGCCAGTTATTGATTCTCTGTCAAAGATTCAGAACCTGAAAACTCTCCATTCATCACCTGATACATTAAATAGGCTTTCATAACATTCCCATTTGGTAGAGAACATCTGTAATTTGGCTCCTTCTTACAGTGGCTTGGTAACAGGCACAGGGAAAATGTTTGCTGTAGCTGGAATATAAGTCTTAGTTGGCTTTCTTCCCCTTCTCTATCTGACTACAATGTGGCTTTTTTTTTTTTTTTTTTTTTTTCAGTTGTGAATTGGGGCTTGCAGTAAAGAGAAGTTTTAAGTTGTATTGCATCCACCACCCTGCCATCCTGATTCACAGCAAGTGGTTCAAAGGCAGATGCTTCCATCAGGTTGTTGCCAGGTGTTCACAGCACTCCTGCACTTTCCCTTCCTCCACTCACTAATATTGCTAGTGCCACTGAAGTCTAGCAAGACCCCTCTGTTCAACTATACTCACTTATGCATGGAGTTCTTAAGCTATTGCCAGCTTTTATGTGAAGGTATGTATTTTTTATATTTTATGTAAAATATTTTTTATGTAGCTTTATGTATTTTAAGCTACACATTATTTTCAGCAGGGAAGTGGCATTCAACCTGAGCTGGAAAGTAGCACTCAGATTGAGTCAAGTATTTTCCCCAGGGAAAAACTGAGTGGCTTGCACACTCAGCCGCTCTGAAAGAGGCTCTTCCCTTCCTTTCCCACCCATGTTTTCCAGCTCTGGCCATCTATCCGACAGAAGTGACCCATTGTCAAACATTAGCCACAATTCTAGTCCTGAAATAAATGCTTCATCTTGGAGACTCTGATAACTGGGGTGGAACCTGTCTTTGAATGTTGTGTCATCCTGTCCTCTTGAGCAGCATGTTTCTAGAAACTTTGGTATCATAATGGAAGGTACTCCTTTCTGGTGTACTTTGGGAAGGTGTTTCCTTCACTCCTCATCTCCTGAGTCATAAAAAGTCCATGCTGAGCAGAAAGGTGAAATGACATATTTTCTTGTGGAAAATTACAGGACTATCCGGCCACTCAGTTTTTTGTAGTTTCAGGAGGATGTAAGCAGTGCTGATACCTTTCAAATTTTGTATTTTGATGTATCTAGTAAATTGGAATTGTTGATAGGTTTGTCTTGATCAGTTTTTTGTGTCAATTTCTGAACTCATTAGACAGTTATGACCTGAGGACATGACTCTTTGTTCTTGTGATTTGTGTGACTGCTTCCATATTCTAAATGTAGTTTGGATACCTGGAGCTTGATAAGCTTGTGACAAGTACTGACCATCCCTTAAATTGAGCCAGGAGGGAGTTGGTTGGCACAAATGTATAGGTAGGATGGGATTTTCACTAGCCTAGCAGAAAACAGGTCTGCTCAAGCCTCTGCTGTTGCTAGTAAACTTGTGTGTGTGCAGTTACATATATACATATATAATAATTTATAAAATGTATATGATGACTCATTGCTGTCAATCAAGAAATACTGAAGGATGTTCCTGCATCAAATTGCTCTTAACACATGTAACAGCATTCACGCTTGGTGTTCTGCAGTTCCATTGAGGGCTGGAGAGAGGCTGGTAAACTGTGCACCAAGTTTCTTTCTTTCAAGAGAGTGCAAAGGAGAATGAGCTGAAAAATGTGACCCAAATCTTCATTGCAGTGAAGGATTACTTTAGCACAAGCTTTCTTTGGAGAACCCTCCAGACAGCCCTCCAGTTCTGACAGCTGTGTAGTAAAGGGGTACATCCAGTGGGATGTGCTGAGGGGGCAGACCCTGCTCCTCTTGCTGGAGATTCAGCCACTCCTTCCCCATGAAATGCACAGATATGCAATGCATGTCAGTGAGAAGCTGCAAATGGGGCAATGTATGTACAAAAGTAAAAGCCATCATTGCACCCATATACATAGCTTTGGCATGGGAGAAATTCATTCCCTTTCCTACTTCCAGGCTCCTCTGTCAGACCTGGGGGCTGGCTGTGTGTGAGGCACCTGAGAGCAGGGAGGGGTAGATGCCTAAGGAAAAGCTAGGTCTCATGGGTTTCCTCACAACAGATTTTCCTGCCCCAGCCGCTGGACTCTCCCAAGCTCTGAGGACAGACTGTTGGTGTACACAGTATTTCCCTCATATCTTTTTGACCTTTGTCAAAGCTCAGATAAGAGCTTATGGCAAACGTAGCTTGGACTGGGTGGTGTCCTCAGTGACACATGGACATCATATCACCATGAATACAGAAAAGCCAAGTATGCTGATGACGAGTGTCTAGGAGAAGTGGGCTGGAAGGCACATTAGAACTACTGTATTCAATTGTACTGTAACTCAGCTTTATACTTCTTTGCTGTTCTGTAGTCATGTTCTGTTTTACATGTCTCTGTTTTACATGCCACTACTACCCGTTCGCCAGCTTTCCCACAAATGCCCTTTTTGACATGAAGCATGTTCTGTAAGGGTTTTAGTAAAATTCCTTCATTCTCCTCAAGACATACTCTTAACATGAGTCTAAAAGCAATTGTCAACCAGTAGCAAATGGGCATGTGGGCTCTAAGCAATCTCTGATGCTTCTCTAATTTATATTACTTTAAAGTAAGCAAAAATTACATAACCATATGTATGTAATACCTCTCTTTTTCTACTGTTACATTTCTTGAATCTTGGGATACTTATTTTTGTTCATTTGTATGAAAGGTGTGTTGTTATGTATTAATGAAATTGCCTTTTTTGTAATCCACAATGTCTGGAAGAGAAAACAAAGGAACTTCAGAATTGCGGTGGACCATTTAAGCACCATTGAAGTACTTTTAATAATGAGGACAAAAATTCCACCTAAGATATTTTCAAAAATGAGAGAACAATGGAATTGTCTCCTTTAGGGTTACCTGTTATTTATTTATCTGTGGGGCTGTGTGCTCTTTATTGTCCTGTTACAAGTTTTTGCCAAGTCACATAAGTTATTATTTACAGTAGTTATACAGCATTTGCAGTTTTATATTTTTCTTGTCACTATGCATGCTTAAGTGCACAACTGTCCATCGGGTACCATCATCCTCTTGCTGTAATTAAGTTTTTCTTCTTCCTCTTGACTTTACAAAGGCAAGCAAACAAGCAGGAGATACCTGGGAAACTGCCAGTTGCTTCCAATTTTAGAGACAGATGAATCTGCCTCCTATTTTTACCAGATGCATTTATTCTTTCCCTGCTCTGCAGGGAAGTGTCACAGGATGCTATCACTGGGCTTGGTTTTCTGGAACTTCTTTCTCAAAGTGACCATTTGTCACTGAATTATGTCTTCAGAGCCCAGTGTTCATCCTGATTCATTGTGTCTCTGAAGAGTGCAGTAATATACAGTGTGTCTCCATGTGTATTATCCTCACAAAAACCCAGTGCTTTTCATGCTTTGGTCTGCTTCTAGTTTCATTTTCTAGCAGTCAGCGTACCTGATGTTTCACAAGAAAATTTCAGTTATAAGTAATATTTGTACAAGGACTCTAAATCTTTGAACATATGAGAAATTGAAATTACCGTTGCTTGAGTGAAATCTTGGCGACAACTTGAAATACATCATGTTCAGGGAGGGCAGATTTTAATTCTTGTATTGTTGGTTTTGACAGGCTTTTTATATCTGTATTTTGAAATTATCCTATCTCTGTGTCTTTTGCAACAACAAACATCTTTAAGTTTTCACATCACATGCCTGGACCTGGAATTTCTTTCTTTGCTTTTGTAAGCACTCAGATTCTTATGGTGTGTGACAGGGCCACACACTATATGGGGCTGGCTTTTTTCTCTTCCACTCTCCTCTCAAGAGCTCTTACAGACAACCCAGGGTTTTACCAGCCTTTCTGGTGCAAATATCTGGTAGAATGCCAGGAGTGCTGCTGTGGCTGCTGTGGCTGTGGTTGCTGCCTTCCCTGTTTCCAAACCATCAGTGCTGGTGCAGGTGGAGATTGCTTCTGTCTTTACTGGGGTGCAAACATCAAGTGTACACATAGCCTTAAGGGAAGGTACGTGCCAGAGATAAAGCCTGTGCATTCTTACCCCTTGCTAGATATCAGTGTAATTGAGATGGAAATCCTTTTGTTAATTCCTTAACTCACCATAGCTAGGAACCTTATATGGCCCCAAATGCAAAACAGGAATAATGCTGCAAACTTACATGAAGTTGCTTTGCTTTCACCCTGGAAGATAATACTTACATCTCATCTTTCTTTCTAGTCTTGGAGGAGATGGGAGTAGCAGGGAACCAGCTCTTTCTTTCTTCAGCTTGTTTGTGTTGCTGATGAACAGCTTTCCCCATGTGCTGGTTCCTGTGGTAATGAGGAGATGCAAGCTGTACATCCGTCAAACCCAGTCTCTCTGTCCAGTTTCATCCCTGCTGCTTTGCTTCACATTCTCCACTTGTGTTGTCCAGCTGAATTGTTCACGTGCTCCATGAAAATGACATGATTGGCTAATTGGCTCTTTTGCTTCTCTTGCTTCTCCAGAATTCTGTAAGACATATGTCTGCCTTAAGGCTTGTATGTTGCGTGTTGTATTGCCTTGTAGGGAGGCAGAATAAAGAACAAAAGGAAGGAAGGCTATCTTTTCAGTGGAAGTAGAACTGTTTCCATTTTGGGTCAAATCTGAAAAACTGTTACAGTTTTGAGTGTGTTCAAAGTTAAGGATAGCTGTAGGTCATTCCAAGCTGTATGTCTCATGTACTTAGATGCAATTCTGTACGGCTTTTGATTGACAGTAAGAATGTTATATACACCATTCTCTTTAATCCATCTGGTGAGAGACTGGGATGCCTCATATTTATCTTACTCATAACTACAAACATATCTCCAGCTGGCTAGTCCACCTCCTGTGCTGATTTCACCCGGGCATTTGTTAAGAGTGGGATCATAGTCCAGGTTTACAATTTATTTCCTCTTTAGTTGTTTTCTTTGTTATCCTCATGCTGTAGTTCTATTACAGAAAGAGATTTTTCAAGGCTGAATAGTATGTTTTTCTATGCTGCTCTCTCTCCTCTGATAGCAAGAATCAAGAAATTCAAAAGGAAGCAGCTGTTTGGGTTTTTAGCTGTGGAATGCCTAAAACTGACTTTTTCCTCATTTTCCCAAAATAAATAAAACATTTAGTTTTTAGTTAATACATTAAGAACCTAGTTGCATACCTTGGATGTATCCATGGCTCCCTCAAACTTCTGTGGGAAGCCTTGCTGTAGAAGAAATGAGGAATTGTCTTGCCTAAATCCTTCTTCATCCACAATTTAAATGCTATTATTTTACCCAATATGCTCAAGTTGCTGGTGGCTTGACCTTGGAGTTCCTATACCTTGGTGTTCCTGTTATCAACAATAGACTCCACAGGCTCATGAAGGGCAATGTGAGACTACATGTTTGTGGCCTTGCCTACAGTGGATTTATTCACTAGTCACTGCAGTAGTGGAGATCTGAGGCTGAGCATTTGCTTTTGCAGCATTGTAGTAATTCGTCGATTTCTCAGTCAACAAATAAATTTAAAAACTGAGACAGACTATGCAACGTTGTCTAATTTCCAACAAATTTTGTGAAAGTTTGTTCTTTTTATGAACTGGTTGAAAATGTGTGAAAACTTGGGGTTTTTGTGAATTGTATGCTTTCTATTGACAGCCCCAAAGACAGCTCTCCAAAGAAAAGCCCACAGAGCAAAGACATGCCATGCTATTCCTGTTATCAGACCATTAGAGCTTTTCTCAAGCTTGGATTTCTTAGCCAGAGTTTCAGAGGGAAGATGGGACACTCTCTATACCTTCTTCCAGCATCTTTGCCCCTTCAGTTCTTTCTGTGCTGTTGCAGCTCTGAGAAGCTTGTCCTGTCCCTGTATCTGGAGAATTCACAGGAGTGGGAGTGCATGTTCCATGCTGCTCCCTCACCCTCCACTACATCCCTTTGCAATCATGAAATCTACATTAGGTACAGCAACAAAGTGGTTGCTCTGTAAATAGACATCCAGATGGTCTAAGGCAACTGTTTTGTGTTAGACACTGCTTGTGCCTGGTGATTATGGATTAGTTGCTATTAAATTTGCTAGGCTAGGAGTAGAATTATACTGCTGGTTACAGTATCCACATTAAGCTTCAAATGAACCTTAGCAATGGAAATCTTGCCTCTGGGCATGCCCTGTCCCTTCTTACAGTATAATTCTTGTAATTGTCACTATGCCGTATCTTTGTCGGGTTCTGTTGTTGAGTTGTTACTAAACAAAAGGACATTCTAACTCTCCCTTCATTTGATTGTACCTTCCTGTTTGTCCCAGCTTGAAACCAAATTAGCTGTTACTCCCTCATTGAAAGCCCCTATGGTTTTTAGGTGTAGTATGTTCTACACAGAGTTGGAATGCATTAACTACTTCACAGATGTGTCTTTTATTATACTCTATAGTTAAAAGTTTCTTTTATTTTCTGAGACTTACATGGACCATTTCATTTTGTCAACATCGTGAAGACAGGCATGATATGTGTTTCCAAAAGAATTTGACACTTCTGATTTCAGAAGTGAAAACAAACTTTAAACTTGTATTTTAAATCAGATCTTTTTGTTTCAAAACAAGTAAAAAACATTTATTGTCAGGAACAAGTTATATTCAGTGACCTTCACTTGGATTCTCAAAGTTGACACAAATAATGAATTCCTTTTCACCACTTCAGTTTAAACTCTACTGTGAACTATAAAAAAGTGGTGCAAGACTGTCTACTCATGCCTTTCTACCTAAAGCAGGAAATCTACAGAAGAGAACAACAGGTTTTTCTTGTTGCGTCACTGAAATAATAGGTTAACTAAGGGGGGTCTTTCAGCAGCTTTTGTTAAATTGGTTTTATTTCCATGGCAACTCTTTCTGCTTCAGAGACAGCTTTGTGTCAGTAAGGCTGAACAGAGAGTAAGATAGGCCTTTCTGTGCAGTTTAAGTGGGCAACTACAATAAATTTCCATATCATGAACAGATTGTTGTGTAGGAAATGTAATGTTGCAGATTGCTGAGAACCAAATGTCAGCAAAAAATAAACAGGTAATTGAGAGCGAGCCTGTTGATAATGCAGGTCCATCCAGGCTAAAAGCTCATACAGGATCTTAGCTGCAGTAAACATAATGCAATGGTCTCTCTCTCTCTCTCTCTCTCTCTTTCTTTCTTTATCTTTTGTATTTTTACTTTTGTTTTGTGTTTAGGAGTGTGATAAAGCCAGGTAACTATTAGTCTATTCTGAAAAATAACCTCTTGCTTCTGTTTCAGTTTGATGCTTCTGCATCAAACCTGATGTTGGCTACCATGCAGTTGGAAAACCCAGAGAGACCTTTACCAGAATGTAGTTTATTTTCGAGATTTATCATGTAGGGGTTAGTGGTTTATTTTATTTTCCAAAGGCACAGAAGTAATCCAGTTTGAATGCAAAACACTGGGTTTTATGAAATTGTTAGAACTGCAAGGTCAGGGTTGGTTACAAAATTTTTTCTTTTCATTTTTTTTCAAGCAGCAAAATAAAATTTGGATCTTTTTCACTCATATGTTTCCTCACAAAACTGTAATGTAGATGTTTTATGACAATTTATGTGCTTAGTCTTGATTTATTAAACTTTTTTTTTTTCATAAATGGTTAAAACTGTGGTCAGAGTTGACTCACGTTGAGTAGATTAGTTATCACTTGTGTTAATATTTAATGGTACGGTACCAGGCTGTACCCTGCTCCTTTCAGAACACTCCCATATTGTTTTGACAGATAATGGATCTCCTGCATTTCTACCAGGGACCTGGGATGAAATGTGCTGTATGACCTCAAAGGTGCAGTGCTTCTGCTGTGTTTATCTTTATGTAAGGGCTGCCGTGGATCCTAACAGTGCAAACATTCAGATTCCAAGAGCCTAATTCTGGTCTTACAATGATTAGCAAGAAATTAGAAATAATTTAGATTTTTTTTAAAAAAGAGATCGTTTTAGTTAGTTTTCTGTATTTCATTGTGAAAAGTATGCTGAGCATTTGAGGCTGGCCTGAAGTCAGGAGACCGTGACAGACCTTCGAGTTCACATTTTCTGTTTTTCCTGTCTGTCCCTTAAGCTGTCTTTTCTACCATCTCCTCCTGTCACCAAGGCCAGAGATCAGTTGCACCCCTGAGATGTGCTGCCGGCTGCTGCCACTTCCCCGTGGCCATGGCTCTGCCTCCTCAGCTGTCTCCTGGCCATTCCCTGTGTCCCCATGCACAGCACCATCACCTCTGCAAGTGAGACACTCTGATGCAAGGAATACTGCAGCAGGTGCCTCTGTTCTACAGAAACAGGGATCTGAATAGGTATCACAACAATATACAGACTCATCTTCTCTGGCACTTTAAGACTCTCCAATTTCTTCCCCTGCTCCCTTTGTTGTGCTTTTGGTACTTCACCAAGAGGACAGAAAGCACATTTTTGGTAGTGAGGAGTGCCTTGGCTGCCCCAGACTGCAGGGCTCCTGTCTGTGGCCCAGGCAACAGAGCTGGGCCTCCTTGTGGCTGGGGGCACAGCAGTGTCCCCCTGAGCTTCCACCAGCACCCAGAGGAGCAGGCATGGTGCTGGGTCCTTGGCAGCTGTGCCTCTGCCCTTTGCAGATGGGCTGGTCTGGCTGAACTCAAGTGGTTTGTAAATTTGTAATTTGTAATTTCCACCACTGGGCTAGTTTTCATCCTCATTAGTTCTCTGATCCAGTGCAAGTAGGACCACAGGAATAATAGGACCAATATCAGGGAATGAGTGTGAACAGGATTTCAGAAGAATGCAGGGAGTTTACTGTGGGGGGCTGCACTAGTGGGCTGGGTTGCATCCAGCTGTTATTGACAAGAGAAATCCCTGGTTAGATTAAATGCAAATAGTTTGATTAAACTCTTTTTGAGGTGTCTCTCTGTTTCAGTTTCCCCTCTTGGACTTCTAGGGTTCTGGAGTGATTTTAGGACTCCAGAATGAACTTACATATGTGGTACGAAGGGTCTGTTTTAATAGGGTTTTTTTTCAAGTTCAATGGGTAGGATATTGCTATATGTTTGTCAACTTCTTGGTAGCCAATTCTCACACCATTTAGAGAAGCTGGGAACAACACTACCTTTCTAGAGTGGGGACTAAAATTATTTTTTAACTGGTGAATATGTTTCAAAACCTTAATATACCTTTACAGCCTGGTTGTAGCAAAGTAGGTTCTTTTAGATCATCACCAGTATGTGTCATTGTACCACTCCAGGCTGCACTTAAGTGGCCTGTCAGGATTCTCCTTGGCTCCTCTGATGGTTGTTGCTGTATGATCCTGTGCAAGGGTTTCAGCTCCTGTCACACCCTAGCCTTTTTTTCAGTAAAGTTATTGTATACTCTTGAAATATACATATCAATATTGGCTCAAAACTACCTGACTTGCTACATTAATTGTCATCTTAATACAATGAGGTCTTTATTTCCAGCTTCACCTTTGTATTTTGCTGGTTTTACTGACTTATTAGTCTCTTTAATTACAATGTAGAGCTCATCCTGTGAATTTGACAACAGCTTTGAAAGTGCTAAGCCCTCTTATATGTTCTTTTGCATGGGATAAAATTGCCGTTTCTCTAGCTTTGAAGAGCAGAAGCAGCTCTGGCTGAATAGCTGTTTCAGAGCCACGTTTATGCTCACAGGTAGAACCAGTTTCTCCCCGACACAGCAGATATACACTTTGATTTTGTCAAAACTCCTGGCTTTTCTTAGTTTTTGTCTGTCTTTAAATGAAAGTCACTGAGGGACATGGGTTTTTCTATTTCTGATTTCTATTTAGGCGACAGAGTAAGTGACCTGAATTTCAAGATGCTGAAAATCACAATACACTAGCTGAAATCCCCTTGGGGTTTGGTGGGTAAACTGCAACCAATTTGCAGCACAAACAACAATTCAGCAGGAACTTACAAGTTGTATGTCTTTCCAGGAAACACACGTAGCCCTCATTCAGTGATCTTCCTCTGCAACTAGTGGTGTTAGTGCCTGGCTCTGTGTTCCTTCACTGTTTCTGTGCAGTCCCTGTGCTGTGCTGCTCACACAGGAGCATTCTGTTTCCTCCCTGAAAACAATGCCCTTTTTGCCTGATGCTCTTTGGGACAAGCTCAGGTGGTGACTTTCTGTCTGAAGGTTTGACTTCACAGACGGCAGATGTATCTGCTCTGCCTTCTCCCTTGTGGAGCCTGTGGGAATCACCGAGGAATTCCCATGCCTGTTCAGCCGTGTTATGCTGGAAGCAGTCAATAAAAATGCACTGTGCTTTTTAGATTTAAATGTTGAGAAATCTGCCGCTGAACTTGGTGGTGTGTACTGAGTGGGTATTTTCCCCTGTTCCACTTGAAAACCGGAAATCTTCTGAATAGTGCTGATAGACCTTAGAAATGATACTTCCTTAGTGGTGGTGCATTTAGGTCATATTTGTAATGATGTGGAAACAGGTGTTTTCAGAACTTCTGTTAGTCTTTAAAAAGTAACAAAAATGGGAGTTTTAAGACAAAGGCTTTTTTAAAAGTGATATCTGTTTTATTGACTGTTCCAATCATTATCCCTGATAACAGGCATTTCTGCTAAATGTATAAGGAGTGTTACAATGTAGTAAGTATATTAGGAAAAAAAACATAAAAAAAGAAGACCAATATGTTTAGTTCTACATAATATTCTGGGGCATTTGATACACAGAGAGTTTGTTCCCAAGTTATTTTTCAGTTGGAATGCTTTTACCCAAAAGATGTAGATACGATTGAATGTCTAAGTATGCCTCATAAGTACTATACTTAGAAAAGTAGAGTTGCATTTTAAATTTTTTTATTAGATATTTATTTCTGATTAGATATTTCAGTTTTGCCTACTTATTCTTCCTAATATTCCTCATACTTCTGAAAACTTTTGCATTTCTGTTTTATAGAGTGGCTATATAATGATAGTTGGGTTGCAAAATGTGTAGGAAAAGGGAGGCAGTTTATTAGAAGTTATGAGCTGCATTTTCTCAGCAGGCAGGTCAGCATACTCTGCACACCTCCCTCTTAGACGCAGTACCCTGTAACATCAAGGGTGAGCATTCCATCTAATCTAGGGCTCGCAGGAAAAAGTACTTAGTCATTTATTCAGTGGCACACACATTGTCTATTAAGAGGTATTTTTAGAAAGAAGCAGAAGTCCACAGCATGGCTCACAGAGACTATTTTGAAATACCTGGCTACATCCACACCCGTGCTTGTAGCCTTTACTTGAGGAAACTTTTTAATTACATCCATGACAGTGGTGTCCAGGTTGAGCAACAGAGGACAGACTCTTAAACATAATGGGCTACCTGTTGGGCAAGTGAATCAACTATTTTCAAAGAGGGAACATTGATGTGCTAAGCAGTACTAAAACCAAAACATCCAGGTACATAGCATCTTTGAAAGCAGACATAAATCTTCACAAGATTTCTGTAGACTTAGCAAGATGATTTGGGTTAGCTTGAGATCAGGGTGATGTATGCTGGAAGTGGAATGGAAGTGCTTGATCTGTCATGACATGGTTTGTAGTGACACCTATAAAGGCACCTCAGAACTGACACTAATTTCCAACAGGTATGGGGATAACTGTGTCAGAGGCTTGCGGCTGGGAGAGGGACTTCCTTCCATTGGGATGGATTTAGCTGGCTGCTTGAGTTTGTTGTTGGCCAGGAGGAGTAAGTCATGCCTTGATCCTGTCAAAGAAAGGAGGTAGATTTTGGAGGCTGGGGCAAATCAGTGGGTGCAGAGGCACATTTTAAAAGTGGAGTGAACATAATTGCTTTTAGAGTACAGATGTAGGAAAAGTTGGGATGCCCAATTCTTGACACCAGATCATTAAAATGCCTCCTCAACATGAGGAAAGTTACAGGCCTTCCTCAGCCTGAGGACTTACTAGACCGCATCTTTTTGTCAAACACCTTATCAGTAAGCATGTCATGCTGGCTGTGCTGCCTTCTTGTGTGCCATCTCAAGCAGCAAAAGGTTTTGAGAGGCAGCCAGTACAGCAGAGCAGCAGCAGCCCAGGGAGCTGTGTCCCAGAGCTCAGGACTAGAGTAACAGTTTTCCCACAAAGTAAAAGTTCAGGTGTGAATATATTTGGCAGGATTTACACCTTGCTTCCACTGATGTCCTCTTGTGAGCAAGCAGAATGGCACTCCAGGCTTTTTTTCTTTGTTCAGAGATCATACGCTGAAGGGGTATGATCTCTGAAAAAAGGGCTTTTCATAAATTTACATATTTCTTATAAATGGTTTTGACTGTTACATATAAGCAAATTTCAAGTGCGTTATGAAAACCACCCTTCTGTAACTCATCTGCAAGTGAAATCTATTCTGTGTGAAGGAACAAGATTTCCCCTCATGTAACAATAATGACAGCATTAGAACTTTCTTACATTGGATTGGGCAAATTGGGTTGCTACTGCAGAACACTGTGCTAATTCATAATGCTTATATCTTATTCTAAAAGATTGGTTTAGAGAAGTGGGGAAAACTACCTTGCTGTTGGGAGTCTGTATTATGAAGAAATACATTCACTCTGCTGGTTTTAATACAAATTTCTAATGCTTTTTTTTGTTTGTTTGTTTTGTTTAAAGCAGGAAGTAAAAGCTTTTTTTCCTCCCTGTAGTGTGTGAATGTTTGGGAAATGCCTCCAAATGGAGAAAGAATCATAGCTTTGACTCTAAACATTTTGGAGAGTTCCAATATTAAAGGTATGTCTTTTATATCCAGTAAGAAATTTCAGAGGCATGTATTTGTTTTTCAAGTCTGATCAACTCTGAAATTATGATTCAGACACAGAAGAATGAATCCATAAAAGATTTCAGCCACTTGCAAAAGAATTATTCCTAGACACAGGTGAAAGGCAAGGCTCCAGATCAAGTAAACTGTACAATGAATAATTTTCTACTTCTAATCGAAGTGTGATTTTTATTGGAGAGAGGTTCTTAGTATAAGACCATTTTGAGTTCTGTGCTGAAAATATTATGTTTTGCAAGCTGCAAAATAAACTTTGAAGAAAATTTCCAGTATGATTTAACTGATTTTTATAAAGAACTTTATACCTTTTCAGAATTTCTCATTGCTAACTACTGCACAATGCTGTGAGCAATATGATGAAATTAGTACCTTGAGCTATGTGAATAATGTCTGGATACACAGTGCTTTTTACTGCTCTTTACTGTATGGCAACATGGGCCATGTTAAAATGTGTGGTAAATCTATTGCAATTGCAGCTTTGCTGCTGCTACTTTCAGATGCTGAGGCTGTGGAATTCAGCTTCACTTTGCTCAGTCTGTGCTGACAGACAAGGTAGCAAGAAAAACAGCCTGCCCAGATCTGATGCTCAGGGGTGATCTCAGCTGATTGACTTTCAGAGATATTTTCTCTTCCCTAGCGTACTCTGTAGTATGAGGAGGAAATCTGTCATTGGGGATTCTAACCATACCTGTACATATGACAGTTATCAGACTTCCCTCACAAGTATTTGAAGTATGTCGCCGTTTAATAATTTGACTAAAAAACTTGTTCGTTTTTATAACATTAGTCCTGGGATTTTTATAACATTAGTCCATGTGCTATGTTAATTTTTTTTTTTTCTGAAAGTAGTTAGAAAAAAGAAAATAACTATTGTTAAAGTAGCAAAGCAGTAAAGACCTATAAGAAACAAGTAATCTGTGGATTGTAAATCAGCTAAAAAGTAAAGAAAGGGAAGAGATGTGCTGATATCTTAACCAAATTTTAAGCAAAAGTTGGAAAGTGTTCAAGTAAAAAAAAATACTGTGGAATGACTGCATGATATTTTCCTCTTGCCTAACAGTAACATAAAAAAATTTTGCTTGGGCAGTCAGAGAATAGTAAAAATGAGAAAGAGTTGGTTTAAACCGTAGATCTCAGTCATCATGATCAGCGAAGCAAATGAATGCTACGGCACAGCTTGGAGCTACTAAGTCTCTGTATCTTTAGGGGTTGGTACCTCTTGGCAGCTGTTCTGTTCAGAGCTGGTCTCTGTCAAATGGGGCAGCATGTGCAGTACCAGCAGCATCCCAGCCAACCTTTCTTCCTTGGGTGGAAGGGAGAAGAGGGAAACTGTCTTCAAACAAAGAGGACTGCAGCTCTCCCAAGAACTCCTCTGCTTTCTGTGGCAGATGTCCAGGCCCAGAGTTTCTGTTCCCAGCTGAGAGCTCAGCATGGCAGGAGCTGCACCAGTGTGTGTGGAGCAGAGCATGGAAGAAGGACCCTACAGTGAAGCTCTCCAAACACCCACTACACCATTCTGCTTCCCAACTAGCTGGCTGTCAGCAGTGATCTTTCTATTTAAGGGTTCTGTTTCATCAGTGTGTTTGAAGGCAGAAATGAAATATTGGAGGCTGATGGGGTTTGCAGCCAGGTTAAATTCAATAAGGTCCATGCTTATTTAGATCTTGTAGCAAAAAATCATCTTAATGCTTTGCATAATGACAGCTTTATAAAAGGAACCGAAGAAAATCCATGAGCACAGTGATTACTTATGCAGAGGTAGAAATTACCATGTGTGTAAGTAACAGGCTGTGTTAGTGTGGGTTTGTGTACTTTAGATAGATGTGTTTACTTTAATTTATTGTCAGGATTGTATTTGAACCTAACCAATTATTAGTTATAAAGTTGAAATGTCTTATGGATATAGGCATTATATAGCTATTGGAGGACTTTGGCTCCATACAACTATTAGAGGACCTTGGCTCCATGTAGTATTTTGTCTTTCATATGATAACACCTATCATTTCCAGGTGTCTATCTAAACCTTGGTGTGTCTCAATTGTTTCAGATTATCATGGAAGTATGGAATCAGTTTATTAAAGCCCTCTGGGACCCTTGAGTCCAATGATTCCCCCAGCACTGCCAAGGCCACCCTAACCGTTGTACCCAAGTACCACATCTACACAGCTTTTTAATCCCTGTGGGGATGGGGAATCCACCATAGGGCTGGTCAAACCTTTTGGCAAAGAAATGTTTCCAAATATCTCATCTAAACCTCCCTTGTCTGCCTCCTTATGGCTTATACTACCAATCTGGATTTGCTCTCCTTTAAGTTCTCCAGTGTTATACTAGTGTGAGGCATCTAATACAGTCCTTTGCTTTAAGAAAGTGAGTATGGATTAGGATCCTATTTTTGTCATTTGCCTGTATGAATATATCCTTTGGTTCCAGTAGGACAGTTCACAATATGGGGGTAAGTTTTGTCTCATAGGTATATTGTAGTTAATTTTTAACTGAGACAGAACTTTAACGCCTGCTAAGTTTTATGTTCTGTGTTTCAAGCAGTAGGAATCTAGCTCTGAAAATGTATTGCCATTAGAATTGAGATTAATTACTTTGCTGTGGTGGATCCTTGAGCTAATGCCTTGAGGCCTGCTCTCTATTCAAATGCAACTGCATGGGCTTTGGAACAGGACTGGTTCCAGATAGCTAAGAACTTAGAGCACACGTAAGAAAGTACTTACCAGTAAAACATGTTCTAGTGTCTGTGAAGACTGTTTGAGAAGATGATCAGAGAGTCCAAACTATACTACTCTTACATGACAAGATAGCTAATTTTCAAATTTTTAAAAGTATGTATTTTCTATTAATGTTAAACTCTGCCCGACTAAAGGAACTCCATTTTGTTTCACACAAAGCCTTCTTAATGCAAAAGGAAAACAGGAATGGAGTTACGGCCTCTTCTGCCTGTTTTCTCATTCTGCAGAGGAGATGTGAAATTCCAGGAGAGGGCTGACTGTCAGATGTGTGCTGGCCGAGTCTAGGAGGTGAGGGTGTTGCACACCTTCACTAGCCTCAGCAAGTCAGCCTTTTGTCTATAGTTCACAGTCTGAGTTCAGCCTTGTGCCATTGTTCCATGCAGAACTGTGCAAATGCAATGTTGGTGAAGTTACTCTTGCAGTTCTTTTGCCATAGCTGAGCCTTTTTTCTTTAAGGCAAGGAAAGATAGAAGTGTCTCTCATGACTTCTAAGGTACTGGGACTCCTTATCATTAAGATAAAGTGACTCCATTAGCAGTGCAAAGTTATATAGCCCTGACAACTGTGCAACTGTGTACCCTCTAACCATTGGTGATTACTTTTCTTTTTCCTCTTTGTGAGTATAATTTACAATGTTAAGGATGATCTTTGAGATCTTTGCAAGATGAGCTTGTAAATTTTAGATCTTCATTTTATTTTACAGAAAAGTAGAAATGTCTTATGTTTTTCAGACAGTCTTATGTTTTATAATATAAAATAATTAAAAACAAAATCCAGATTCTGTCTTGGCAACATTCATTCATTCAGTCATGATCCTAGTGTTATCAGGATTGAGTTACTAGCAATAAAATTTAATGGAACCTTGTTGTTAACATTACTTAGGAATGTACTCTTCAGACACTTGTCATGGTTTAACCCAGCCAGCACAGAGCTGCTCACTGACTCTGCCCTTGATGGGATGGGGTTAATAGTGAGAAAACTGATGGGTTGAGATATGAAGAGTTTAATAATTAAAATAATAATAATAAATCATAATTAAAATTTACTGTAAACTAATTTCTGTTGGGATAATCTTTTCATTCATTACACATTAATCATAGGCTTGGCTGGATTAATTAGCAACCTACTTTAAAACTCTGCATATAAAGAATGCTGTAATGATTTCACAAGATGCATCAAAATTTTTCTTAAGCCCTTTGTATGTCTCTAAGTAGCGCTCCTTTAGTAACCCTATGTCTTCATCTTAGAGCAGAGTGTAATTTATCAAAATCCTGGGAGTCAATGGAGTATAACACATAAAAGCCCAGGGTGTTTTGCCTGACAGGCAAGTACTATTGTTGACAAGGTTGCAATTTTGTCTGCCTGATGGTGCCTGCCTTTTTGGAGGGAAATTCCATCTGATTCAGTGCAGATGCTGGGGAAGGACTGTGGTATTTTGATTTTTTTGAGGGTTTTTTTTCTCCTCACCTTTAGAGAAAACTTCCGGTTTATTTTGTTTCCTTTGTGCTTATGGAGAGCAGAGAGCAGGACTACTTTTCTGTAAAAGAAGAAAGTTGGTTTATTTTCTTTTTTAACTTAACATTTAAATGTCTGTTCTTAGAAGAACTCTTTTTTGGAACTAACACCTGAAATCCCACCTGTCCTGTCAAAGCCTCAAGGTTTGACTTGGTGGGCATGATACCTTAGTTCAGTTCCTCTTCCTGTAAGATGCCTTGTGCCTGGCTCCTGTACCACCAGGAGCTGTTACTGAGCATTGTTGTCTTCCACCAAAGGCAGATGCCTCTCACCTGAAGATGGTATTTCAGTTGCTGTTGTGGGAGACTTGAGAGCTAGAGGTCACAGAAGGCAAAGGCCACAAATGGGCCCAGCAGAACCTGTTTGGTCACAGCCTGATTATCACTAGAGGGAGCTGGTGGAATTCTTGGGGTATTCCATCTCTGAGCACTGGCAGAAAGTCCCATGGGCAGGATCTGACCCCTGGGAGTCAGAGGAGATGGCTGTGGGACAGAATGCTGCTCTGGAATGAACACGTCTGTATTTCTGCAGCACTAAATTACATGTTTTGGTACACAAATGACACAGCTACTTTTAGCTGTAATTATAGTACAAAGGAATAAAAGATTCTAATTCAGGAAATCAGTATTTCCCCATCCTCCAAGCCCATTGCAGTTCATTACAATGGCACCGTATCTGTGAGTTTGAAAACCCGTGTGAATGGAGAAGCTGCAGTAGAGTGCTGTATCTAGTACCCCATGGTAGACGTTTTGTAGATTTACAGAGCATACAGTCTCAGTTGTGTTGTTCCAGTATGTTACCTTAAAAAAAGACTAAGAATTAATTAAATCATAATCAACATTAAATGTTATTTTCTTCTGTTTTCTTCCTTAAATGCTGCTTAGATGAAAAAGGATCCTCTGTAGACTAATTTGATTTTTAATCATGGTTTTTAATTGGTTCATTTTAATTGTTTTTTAAAATATTTTTTAAATAATGTTTTGGGGGTTTTCCTAAAAATTCCATCCTACTAAAAATGTGTGCTACCTTTGTATAACGTTTTTGAAACCACTTGGAGGAACACGACTGTTAAATAATTGGTTTTATCATTGACAACCATTTTAAGGAACATCTTGTAGCAAAGATTCTGTGTGCTGAGTGTATATTGTTAAACGGATTTCAAAATTCCAATTTGAATGATGATAGCAAAGATTGATGGAAGGGTGGGATTGCAGTTTAGGAAACCATCTTTTAAGAGTCTTGTGATCATGTCTGATTTGCTTTTCTGATTCTTATGTCTGATTCAAGTGCTACTGATGCTGAAAGATATGCAAGTAAAGACAACACGCTGGAATATCAGTCATGCTAATGTGAAAGACATGTTAAATTTAAACATTCATTTCCCACCCTGCTGCTATGGAATCAGTATGTAGATTGTTCTCAGCCAAAGCAACAGTTGTGGGATTGTTCAGCAAGTATAATTAAAACATTTAATTGACATGAATTTAGTATTGGTTAATTCCAGATGCAAAGAGTGCATGAGCAATGTATGAAGCATATGCTAAGCAAAACAACCAGGCAAATTATTTGGTGCTTTTCAATTTTCTTTCCTTTTTTTGAACTTACAGATCTAAAATACATGGTATGATAGAGGTAGTCTTTTTGGTTTTTTACTTCTGGATTAGAAGTTCACTACCAACAGAATCACTTTATGAAAAATACAGAGGTAATTAATGACTGACTTTTGCACCACAAGACCCAAAGCCATAATGCTGGTAATTTTTGTTCCATGTTTTCAATGTCTGTTTTTTTGTGGTTGCTGCAGGGGAGGGGAGATATCAGTGACACACTGCAAGCTGTAAGACCATCTGTTCCTTGTACTGTGCTATGCAGACTTTGTATGCTAAGCTGATGCCAGTTTTATGATCCATGCAGCCATTACAAACACACAATGTAGAAGAGAGAATGCTTATAGTATAGTGATGCTAATACCTCATGCTTGTTTAACTTTTGCAAGAACATCTCACATTTAGGGATAGAGTAGAAATTGAAAATGCAAACCTGTGTGTAAATAGTGCAGTCCAAGGGAAACAAACTTTTGCTGGCCATTTTGCAAGGCCAAGGTTTCACCTACAGGCTGTTGCAGAAATAGAAAAAGGATTTGTTTGTCCTATGTCCTACTTTTATCATAATGACATTGTTGGAAGAATTAATGAATGCAGGCTACAGCATGATTTTTCTATGTCACCAGAAAACAGTGTTTGAAGTGGTTTATTTGATTGTGGTATTGCAAGTCCAGGGTCAGTAATAGTTGTTCTTAAGTAAGGTTTATGGGTTCTTCTTTAAAGAGAGGGATTTCTGTACACTCATTTGGAGGTAGCTCTGCCCTGATTGTAAGCTTTTCAGTCTCCAAACTAGTAGGTTAAATGGAAAAACTACTTTTGTTGCATAGTTGCTGACTCCTTCTTAGGTCAGCATTATTATTAATAAATGAAATGTTCTCTGTATGTGTCGATGTGTGTTGTTACATAGAAGTGTGAACACTCACTTCAAGCTGACTTCTATGGTTCAGATCAGTTTTCTGTCTCAAAGTGATGATAGAGATAGCAAGCAAGCATGTGCATGTGTGTTACAGCTGTGTTAGGAGCAATTGCTCTCATAACAACAGGTAGTTGCTTGTTGCATTGTATTAATGTAGTTTTATGTAGTTTTGCAATATTCTAATGATCTGTATCCCATGTGGTTTGCCCCTCCCTTTTCCCCCCCTGAAGCCCCCAGTGTGTGCTCTCTCCCTTGGGTACTTCCCCGCCCCAGACCCTCCTCGCTCGTATCCCATTGTCTGTGATCCACTTCCTGTACTTCCCCTGAAAAACCCCTGGAGAGGAGACTCTCCCTCTTTCTCGGCTCACTTCCCTTGCTACCTGGGCGGTCCCTGAGGGTTTCAGGTGACTTCTACCCACATAATAAAGTAGAACGAGGCGCCCGACGAGGAAGAGCGTTTCTCTGTCTTTTACTCCTGACTATGTGGGATTGATCTCGGGACTGGGGTCGGAGCTAGCCGGGTCTGGACCCCTGAAAACCCCGGATTCAGTGCCACAGTTGCTTGTGCTCATAAGTAGCTCATTAGTTCATCTGAGGAGTTGTGATCTAATTAATAAAAGTGATTTGGAGACTTTCTTCTGTCTGTGGCCAGAAGACCATAGGCACCAAGGGCTTCAAGATGAGCAGTTTCCTCTTGTGACTGTCCAGGTCAAGTTTGTCAACCAATGTACACTTGAGAGATGGTGAGGATAGTTACAGCTGCATCACAGTGCTTTTGTGGATGATTACTGGAAACCATGGGTACTGCATCATTTGGACATTGAGAAATGGATGGGTCAAAGGGAGTTGGAGTTGTCCTAAGGTCACCAGGAGCTCTGACTGCACAACTGGAGCCCTTAGTTTACCCAACAGGTGACCACACATTCCCACTATGTCCCCAACAATTGTCTGAGCTAGCATTGGCCTCCATGAGCAGCAACCTATTAAACAGTAAAAGACCAACGGAGAACAGCTTACAAGAGAACACAAGTGGGAATTTATAACCTGTGTAAATACATATGTTGTGTTGCCCAGTGTTGTTTCCAAATGAGTCTGTGAAGCCCATGCCATTATTTCCTATGCTGTGTCTCACCTGCAGATGCCATATGGTTACCACATCCTGCCAGTGCTTCCTTGAGAGTCACTTTCCTCCATTAACCTTTTTCTGATGGTGGGTGGGACCACCAGAAGTTCTGCAAAGAAAAGTTATATTGTGGTTAGACTTTCTGGTAGAAGCTGTACCATAGGGTGTCCAAATGGCAGTGGCATTAGTGAAGCCCCCTCGATTCACACCTGACCAGATGTTTTAATGTAAAAAAAATTGTATTTGCATCAAATACAATGTTTGTTTTGTTTCTTTCTTTCTTCACATTGTTTTCAAGGTCATTGGAAGGCATTTTAAATGTAGAATTGGTTTTAAATATAGGAAGTTGTCGATGATGTAATTTTTTAAAATGAAATATTTATAAAACCATTATTTAAGTTGTAAATAGAACAAATTTACAATTTCTCAAATATATCGTTAGGGGCTAGGGTTTTAAATCCATGTCCCACAGGCGATATATTGGTGTGGTTGTTGAGGTGGGGGGAAGGGTACTGGATGGTGAGTTTTGGGGAAGGAGTGGTTTGGGCTTTTAGCCCAACAAAATAAAGGAAGTTTTCAGTTGAGTGTCCACCTTCTTCTGCAGAGGAAGCTTGCAGAATAATGTTTGGGGTTGTTTAAGTCATTAGAGGTGAAGCACACAATAATGGCCAGCCTATGTTTGTACAATTGGAGGATATTTCTCATAATGAAGGAAGTCTCCAAGGTTAGCATCTACAATACCCGGAGAAGTTACATCACAAAGCCACAGCTGCACCAGCCTGTTCTCTTCCCCTGCTTCACCTCCCACCTTTTATTTTTGCACACTCTTTCTCAGCATAAGTGTTGCACACATCTCTTGCAAGAATACCATGGTTTTGACTTGGGCTTGTGTCTGCTGTGTTATTTAGTTATTAAACACACCCCACCCCACCTTCAAAAACAAAACCTGAATGTTTTTTTTTTAGTTCCATTGTAGTCCTCTAATATCCTGAACATTCCCAAACTCCATTTGTCTAGCTTCTGGTTTTGCAATGAGAATTACATTGTACTGTGATGATGACAGCAGCAGCAGCACCATCTGGATCTAGTCTGGGCCTGTGCGTTTTAGTTACCTCCTGTCATGTGATGGCAGTAGGCATGGCAGCTCGCACCTTTGTGTTGAGCTGTGTCTGAAGAAAAAGGTTCTGGGCTATTTTAGAAAAATTTGCAAGAGGGAAAAGAAAAAAGGCTAGATTTTAATTTTTATACTGCACTTTGTGTCTCCATTTATTATGGAAATTAATGTTACCGGTACATGAAACACCATTGGGAAACCTTATATATAATCTGTTTCTTTCTTGGCATTTTTATTTTTGTGTGTGTTTCTATACATGATATTTCAGTGCAAGGACTCTCTTTTATAATCCCTTTTTTAAGCAGTATTTTTCACAAGTGTTTGCTTGGTTTAGCTGTTACCAAACCATTTACTAATTGACTATTAATCTAAATTCAGCTTGTCTTATAATGGAAAGAACAAGGTCCTTCCTAAGAAGCTTACCTGTTCCTTTTATTTATTTTCCAACCTCCTGGTGAGGTTTTCTGTTGTTCCATCAACAGGATAGCAAAGTGAGAGGTTGCTCTACATACTTCTCATTGCTGTAGACCTTTTTCTGTTTATATCCAAAACTCTGACTCAGTACTGTTGAAGTCAGCCAAGTCTTTCCCTGGCTTCAGGTTGTTCTGAATCAGCCTATAAACCTAAAATTCAAAGCTGCTTCTAACAAAGAAAACAAAACATTTTTCCTTCAGTTCCTAACAGAATTTGTGTTGTGGTTTAAGCCTGTTGTTCACATCTAATCATGTTCACCAGTGATTATTCCAAGCATCATATGTTTGTGTGAAATCACCTAGTATTCAGTATTTCCTTCACGGCATTTGGTTCATCTACAATTAATGCATTTAAAAAGGGCGGTGGTGTTCTGCCATCCCTGCTCTCTCACTCTGCAATTGGGAATGGTGGTTAGGAAGGGTTGTAAACGTCATCTAGGTAGTTAAGTAACCCCTGGTATTTAAGGAGGTGAGAATAAACACTGATCTTCTTTTAGGTGTGGACAGGTGTGAGATAGGTTAAACCGGACAAGTTGAAGGAGGATTTTTAAAGTTGAAAATATGTGTTTTGGAAGTTGTGCTAGATGTGTTGGTTATAAGTTGCTCATCCTTGCCCTCCTCTGCATTGTTGCCAACACTTTACTTTATTTTCCCAATGGCGAAACAAGATTTGCTTCAGAGCATCACCTCAGCAAATACGTGGAGTGCTTTCATGGCATTCTAGGTGGAGGCTTTCTGGTAAGTAATAACCTAGTGTCTTCTTTCAAGTTTATTTTGGAGGTACTTGGTACTGCTCTTTCTCTACTGATTACCTGAATTTATTCATCAAATATCTTGTCAAGAGGTGTCTCTGGAGTTGTATTTAAAAAAGAGCTATATTATCACATAGCTGTTATTAATTACTATTGATTATCTTATCTGCAACATTATGTCACTTTAAAGATGAAAAACTCATAGGGTCAAGGGCACAGAATCCAAATGCAAAAGTGAAACCAAGTCTCTCAGCAGGCCACAGTTTGCATAAAGGGTTAAATCTTAATTTTTTGTTATACTATTAAACCACTTTCCTTTTAAATGTCCCTAAATAATGAGCATTTAGCTACAATTCCTTAATTTCTATTATCTAACATGCTGATAGGTCACTCTGCCTTAGCTGTTTATTCAGAGGAATTAAGTGGTAGTTGTCAAAGCTTTGCATTTGAGTAACAGGATGCAAGGACTGAGTGTGTTCATTATAGGATGTCATTAATCTGAAGCTCTTATTTTCTACTTTTCAGTTTTGTGGACCACACTGCAGCATATTTAAGACCCCTAACTCCAGGCTTCCTTTTTCGTCTTCTTTTAGAAGTCCTCTTAGAAATAGGTTATAGGTCCCTTCTAATTCTTAACAGTCTATGATTTTATGATCTCAAGGTGTCCGCAAATCACAGGTTGAAAACAATTGCATGTTAAGGTGTTTTGTGTTGTGAGAGGTGCTTACAGCTGTATTACAGTCCCATTGGGACCTAGAGTGGGATTTGCAGACTGGGCTTTACACACAGAATAATACAAATGGAACCAATGGAACTTCTCCTGCAGTGCACTTTTACAACCTCTTCTGGACTTGAAGCATTGGGGCTCAGCAACAGGTTTGAGTAAGGGTTGACAAGTATGTTTCTGTTCAACAGGATCGTTCTTATTCTAGTTTCATGTTAAGTAAGTCTGTGGCATTTGCAAACAACACTCTACCCTTTCTTTATATTTTTTCCAGGGTGTAGAGTCTTTATAAGTGGACACTGTTAAGTGCTATTATTGCTGGTGGGAGGATCCTCTTTTTAATCAGCTCCTTCTTGTTCATTCAGCTCCTTCAGTTCATTCTTGATATTATGCTAAAAACTCCTGAGTATGGATGGTTTATGCTTCTCATGGATAGCTCCTGCTTTGTTACTTTGCATTTCTGTCACTGGGAACTGTTGTGAAATCTTGGAAAAAAGCAGATGTCTGTAATGAAAGGTTTGTCTGAATTGAGTAAAATTTTACTAGACTTTCTACTCTGGTCAGACTGGTTTGTCACACAGGAAATGATTATTGCTCTTAAGTAACAAGTATATTGGCAGTAGCTGTTTTTCAAAAATCTTTATTTTGTAGTCTTCATTGGAATAAAGTTAATGCCCTTTGTTGTTGTTGTTGTTGTTGTATTGATCATCACAGCATTTTTTCAAAGCATTTTATTTACAAATACAGTCTTTAATGAAAAGAGACTTTTTTAAAGCTGAAATACTTTAAATGTAGCAATACTCCAACAGTCTCTTTCTGTGCTTAAGTGCAATATTGCCACAGTGGCAATAGAAACATACCTGTCCTGGGGTTGGTGATGTCAGTAGTGAGATGCCTACTGTGTTAAATAGAAGTAAAGCTGAATCACCTGTACAGGCTGACTGCCAAGAAGCAACATAAATGAATGCAATTTGAAGACTGTATTATATCTGCCCCCTCTGTGCAACCAAAAGGAACAGTGTGGTTTTTTTGCTCCATACCCAGGTACTCATTCCAGCTGCAGTGTTCATTGGGCTTCACAATGACAACTGCTGTGGGTGCTTTGGCCATGAGGGCTGTGGAAAGAGCTGTGCGGTGAGTGAGCTGTACATCCCAGTCCCAGGTAATCCCAAAGATAAGGCGACGGCTGTGCTGAAAGTTCATGTTTATGTCTGCTGTGCAGATGCTGTCCTCAGTTCTGGCAGCCTTTGTTGGGATCCTTGGCTCTGGATACTGTATAATCATTTCAGCACTGGGCTTATCTCAAGGACCGTATTGTCTTACCCACCTAGAAAGAAACTGGATCTATCCTTTCACTGACTCCTCTGGAGGGTAAGTTGTCTGTTCATGAGGATGTTACCTCTTCCTAATGTACACATGGGCTTTATTCCAGTACCTTTCAGCAATGTTCAGAAACCATATACCAAAATCTATTCATAATTTTATCCTTCCCACTTAGAACTTAACAAATGGCATCAATTACCCTCACTGCTAAAGTATAAAGCCAAAGCCATAAAAAATATATATAGGTGATTAAATCTATACATCATATACTGTTCATGTACATGAACATCTCTTACAAAATATAAAGTTTTAGGACTTTGAAGATTTAAAAGCTAGGAATAGTGGTTGTTAAGATATTTGTCTTATCATTTGTGTAAGAGTCTGTTTTGTCAGTCTTGCTTCTGAAGCTGCTTTGCACCAGCATAAAGTGGGCACAATGCCCATATTAGTGACAATGGTATAGAATCTCATAAATGAAACTTGAGAAGATTTATGAGAATCTTTGTACACTGCAGGGCAGAGAGGGCAAGAAGCTCCTAATTATCCCTATTTAAGGTTCTCCTGCAAAAAAAGTCTTAGTGTGCTGGTCTCCATTAATACGCATAAATCCTGATGTGCTTCATATCATGGCATGCATGTAAAGTGTCTGTATGGTTGGCAACCTCAAGGGTGTATCTAGCAACAGCTTATGGCTGATGCTAGACTAGAGGCAGTTGGAGTACTAAGAAGCCACATAAAGCTCTTTGCAGCAGAGTTTGAATTTTATATTTCACTTGTATCTCTTGTATATCTTGTATTTCACTTGTATCATTCCTCCTTCTCCATCCTCCTGACCGTGACTGAGTGTAGAAGAACTAGTTTTAGTCCTTGCTGAGGGCAAGTGCTGATGTTCTGAAGATGAGAATAAGCAGTAACAGCTGAAATACTGCAGTACCTCACCAAATTTGTTCGGTGTTTGGCTCATCCAAGTAAGCATATGAGGGCCCAAGGAAACAACACAGGAAAGTGACCCATTTGCCTCAGATCACTGACTGCTGTCTTTAGAAAAAAGGCCCAATCCTGCAAAGCTCTTGTGGTTGTTTTGAGAAAAGCTTTTGTTCTTTCAGCTTTCTTGAGTTTGTGCCTCACTTTAATCAGCAATAGGAAATTCTGCCTTTATAGCTTAGATTATTTTTTAGAAAGAAATTAAGACAGCAAAAATGTGTGGTTGATATTTCAACATCTTCCTAAACCAAACAAACCTTGCATGGAGTAAACCACTGCCTTTTTTTATTCCCTTAGGAATCTATTTCTAAGGGAACCTAGCCTATTAGGACTCCATAGAGTGAATATCCTCAATGCAGTTACAGACTAGACATAATTTGGTTACAGTATATGGTAAGTATCCTACTCTGACACAATGTTAATATGCTTTTAATTGCTTTGTACAGGTACTTGTTTGAGTATAACAAGTGGTCTGAATGTCAGGAACCTCAAAACATCGTGCAGTGGAACGTCACCCTCTTTTCCATCCTCCTTGTTTTGGGAGGAATAGAATTCATTCTGTGCTTCATACAGATAATCAATGGCATTATTGGAGGACTGTGTGGGTTGTGCTGCAGTCATGAGGAGGTAAGTAGTTTGCAGATATACCTATGCTTCTCAGATGAATATGTAACTTGTTACTTATACTACTGTGGAGTTTTACTCAGCAGTTACTTTATAGGTATTCTTAAGCAACAATTCCCTGTACAGTTGTTTCTATAGCCCTGTTGTGATTAGAACTTTCATGTAGTGTTTGATCACACGCTTTCAGCTGATTCAACTGTCACAGTGATGTTAGTCTGCCTGAGAGCTAGGAGGTAGAGGGCTTTTGTTTGTCCAATGACACGCATGATCACCATCACACTGCATAGGTGATATAACTGAAATACGTATCTCCTGGTGGTTGTGGTTTTTGCCTAAACCATTGTGGCATAGTGTGGTGCTTGTTCTAATTGTACTGTGTTAGCCTTGGCTTTTTTCCATGGCAGCTCATAAGCTACTGACAATATGCTGCATATAATGAAAACTGCAGCATTCTGGCCTTGCATAGTGGAAGTAAGATAAGAGAAATAATTAAATTGCAAATAGCTAACAAAATTAGCAGACAGATCTGGAAGATTTTTGAAGGTGGATTGATTTTTTTTTTTTTTGAGTGAGGAAAGGAAATTTTCTCCAAATTTCTTTAAAGCATTGTTAACTAGTTTGGACATATACCCAAAATCAGTATCAGAGTGCTAGTGTTGGAATAACCATGGCTTAAAGTATGAACCAGATGTAATTTATATCACACACTATAGGTAAGCATGTGTTTCACATTTTTAATTGACACAGTTGAGTGCTGGGGCTCTTTCAAAGCTATTGCTGTTTTCTTCCTCCTGTCTTCCTTGCTCTAACTCCAGTATAGAAGAGTAATGCTATGGTTTTCTAAATGTGTTCAGGTTATTTTTTGCATTTTTAATTGGATACAGTATTAGCATTCTTTCCATTAATATGTTTCTTTCTTTTTGTTCCCCCTCCCCCGACAGACATATGTTTGCTAGAAACCTGACATCGGTGCATGTGTGTGCTGCAATGAATATACTGTGGATTTTTTCAAAATATTCCAGGCAAACTGAAATACGCATTGTTGTCAAACTGTGCTCTTGCCATGAATTTAACTGACTTCGGGCCTTTGTTGTTGGAGTCATATACAGGTTTTCCACTAACCTGCCTGAACTGAAAGGCAAAATGTATCCTGAATATCTTTGTTCATTTCATCTCGGTACAGACAACTGCCTTAACACGTCACCGAAGTGGCTTTATTTATTTTTCTCTTTCTACTGACACAACAGCTCTGTACTTTGTCCTGTTTTCCCAATAAAGTTGCTCTTTCATTCCGATCTTGGAATGAACACAAACCAAATTCAGCCTGGCCTGGATAAAAGGTTTTGGTCAGCTGGACCAAAACCAAAGCAGCAGTAAAATGTGGATGATTGAGGACTTTTCAGGATTTTTCTGAACTTCCCCTGTATTTCACAAATAAAGATTTGTATTAAAAATACCTAGGAGGTGTCAGTGATTCCTTCCCTGCCCATGCTGAAACACTGCTTGCCTGGTCTAGGAGTAAAGGACAGTGGTGGCATGAGAACATGGATTTAATGCAGTCAGGTTATAACCTGTTTTTCCTCTCCAACAGGCTCTGCCAGAGTGGGAACTACTTCCTTGCTTGGTTTGGCTCATTTAACTGAAACAGGTGTTTGTTCATCAATAGGGGTTCAACAACAGCTCTGGGTCAGCTACAACAGCACACGTGGAGACTTAGTCCTGGGTCAGGGCTGGCAGTTCTCAGCCAGGGAGCTGAAGGGGTCCTGGCACATCTGAGCCCAGCTTAGCCCCTCCTGCCCTCCCAAGGGGGATCAACTCCCGATTGCTCCATTACAGGCCTGAGATAAAACAAGATGTGGGCATGACGCTTGTTTTTTGCCTCAGCTACCCTCAGGCCTCATGGCGTTCAAGGAATACAGTCCAAATTCAGGTCAGTAAAGACAGATCAATCTGAAGTACCTGTCTTTACCAGTTATCAGCCTGAAGGCATTACTGTAAGGTCCTGGGTAAGAACCTCTGAAGTGTAGCTTGTTGCACATTAGAGTGAATGTTTCATCAGAAGTACATCTGAATAATATGCTGCCAACAGCATTGCTGGCAAAGCCAGCATGCCAGCATTGCTGCTGGCAATGGCATTTTTCAAGTGAAAACCAAAATGTGACATGCTGTTTATTTCGAAGGAATGAGGCTCAGTTTTGGAATTTAGCTGTTCATATTGTCTTTGAAAACAAGCAAGTTAGTTTCTATTCATGAGAGAAAAAAAAAGTTCCTATGGGTGCCAGTGCATCCTTAGGCTATTTGTAACTAGGAGGGTGGTCCTTAAAGATAGCCAGAAACTTCACGTGTGTCTCAGGCTGTCTGCACAGTTAAGTCTGCCCTGTACGAATGCATATCTGAAAAAAAGACGTGAACTGTGAAAGCAAAATTGTCTATGTATATCTACACCAGCAAAAGAATTCTCAGATTAAGGGAGTTTGTATCTAGAATCTCAGGATACCTCAATTTTGCAAGCCTATTTATTCATACCTAAATACGTAGAAGTAGTTGAGGGACTTTAATGTCATTTAATGCCATATCTTTACAGTGTCTATCCTTGTCCTGCCCTGCTATGGGAGGGAGGAAAGAGAATATGTGCCTGCACATATGTACACACACAAAATTCCTTGCAGCTGCGTGGTACAGTGTCTTTGTGTGTGAAAATACAGTTTTGGAAAAAAAATCTGCAAGTTTAAATGGGGTGTGGAAGGAGAGAAAGTGGAAAAGAAAGTCCTCAATGGAATAATGTACAATTACCAGGCAACTTAAGGATTTTTGCCTTTATTCTTACATAATGGTTATTTGTTTTTCTGGTACACACAATTACTTAAAAAACTGAAACAATTTTACAATATATAGAATTCTAATATATAGAATGATTAGGTTAGGGTTTAGACTTGAAACTTCAGTAGAAATGCATGCAGCACCAATAGATTCCTGTAGCCCTAATGCACAGCATTACTGCTCACGATTTATATTGTCATGTAAAAAATGGCCAGCTGGATTATGTTGTTTTCTGGTGCATAAGACAGTGTTTTGAGAGATTTATCAGTTGCATTGTGAAGAAGTGATTGGTTTAGGTTGTACTCATATCAGCTGCAGAGAAGTCACACAGAGTAAGCATGACTTTTCGGTAACAGGCTTGGAATCAGTTCATGAATAATGACAGGAATGGAAAAGCAGTGCTTGCAACATTTGGCAAGATGCTTGAGAAACTGGCTTACAGGTTTGCTTAATTCTTAGTATAAAGTAGTTGTTTCCTGTTCTAGTGGCATTGTGTGCCAGAAAAATAACCATGCTGTAATTTGGTATTTGCAGAGCTCAGTTTAAAAACAAAGTCATGAAGCAGACTGCTGTACTGCAGAACAAATGCTGTCATCATTTCTCAATTTAGATTCTTCTAATCAGAACAGGCTATAATGGAAATAGCATCAAATTTGATTATAAAATGAGATGCTTGCTACTAATTTTGGCCTTTGCTTTTAAGAAAATATTTCAGCCAATTATATGATCCTTGAGTTCTGTTCTAAAAAAATCAGTCATGGGGATTGGGTGTGAGTGATTTTAATGCTCTCTGTGGCATAGTGTTGATGACATGAGTTCTGTCTCTGTCTATGAGTCTGGAAAGGCAGGTTTGTTACTAATTCTGATTAGAGGAAGACCTGGAAAAAAGTATCCATAGTGGTGAGAGAGTAAAACAGGAAATATGGGACAATCACAAATGAGGACTTCAAAATGAAGCCATCTAGGAAAAGAGAGTCACAGCAGAGAGCAGGTAGAAAAATGGTGTAATTGTGTGAGTACCACCCTGCCCATTTCCTTGTGTGATCTCATGTTAAGCGATAGTATGGAATTAGTTACAACATGCAATCCAAACAGCTTTTATGAGAGGATGAGAGAAGCCTCATGTGTGAAGAGCCTGAAACAGCTCACAAGGAATAGCAAGGAAAATATGTTGGGATGTCATTGCTTCTAAAAACAGCCTTCCTGCTTTTGATAGAGGCCCCTTTTTTGTTTGTTTTGTGGTGATTTTTTTGGTTATTTTGTTCTCTGTCTGCAACTTTGCTATTGAGTAAAGCGTAAGGTCATTTTTGAGTTATTTTTCTGGTGACTCACAGGGGCAAAAGACTGAATGCTTGGGTTGTGCTGCAAGTGTTCAAACTGCCCTGGCTCTGTGTTACTGGGATAATGTTTAAGAGGCCCAGGGGTTGGGGAATGATGACATTGACTATGGGAAAGCTGTCTGACTTTGGCTTTGCACAGTGCAAACAGCAGGCATTTCAAAACAACAGCCAGACCTTTTGTCCTGCACAAGAAGTCACGTGTACATAGGTCAGGTTTGTAGCTGTGCAAGCTCAGCTATAAGCACAGAATGAAACAATTGGAGAAATAGCAGGATTTAATTTGCAAAGCACTGGAGCCACATAATGCTGTGGGAAAGAGTAATTGATTAAAAGTGTGAAAATAAGTCTGCCTTGCAGGTTCTAACCAGTGTTATTTGGGCTTCCATAGTCTCTGCAAGATGGCCCATACTCAGCCTGCTGCTGCAAGTCAGTAACACATTGGTTCCCTCTTAGGGTCCTCTTAATAAATCTCTGTAGTATAAGACAAAATCTTATACTACAGAGACTGGGCATATTTATCTTCTTACAGCCCCCTTCCCCAAGCTGCAATAAGGTTGAAAAACCTTGCTTCTGTCACAAAAACTGTGTTGCAGTTTGTGTTGTGGGGAGGAGGACATTTTTGAGCAGTCACTAGGAAATGAGAGCTTTGAAGTTCCTTCCTGAGTCTGACTCCTATATATATTTCATTTGGAAGATCACAGAGGAGGATCCTTTTGAAGGGAAATGACTACATAAAGACGTGCTTAACCACAGGACAGTGAGTTTACACAGTGATATTCATTTGTTGTTCTGCTAACTGTTAAGCACTTCTGTTCCTGGAATCATACCCCAGTCATTGGTTCCTGTGAATATGAAATAACTGAATCAAGCTGGGGAGGTCAAAACATTTCTTATATTGAAGGTCTTGTAAACTTTTGTTAGCTTAAAAGAACAAAACTTCCAGAGTTCTTGAGAGATGGTTTGGGAGACATGTGGAAGCTGTTTGAGTTGCCTACTGGTACCTCTTGCACTTTGGAGTATTGTTGTGAACGTCCTCCTATACTTTCCAAACGGGAATGCTCTGCATGCTGCCAGTTACCAGCTCCCCAATCACGAGTGGTATTTTGAAGGCATCTCTTTCTCAGGTGTGATGGTAAGTGCTCAGCCTATGGATTTTTAATTAATTGCATTCTACTGCAAATAATATTGGATTACTCTTCAGTAATGTAATTGCTCTTAAAAAAGAGCATATAGATTACTTCAACAAAATCCACCGCAGGCAGAAAACTCAATCAAACTGAAAAAAAAAGTTAGTATACTGAATGACAAGTAACGTATGTTATTAAGTGCAAATGATTTTGAAGGGTGTGTTGGGGTTTTTTTTCTGCTTTTTGTTTATGTGTAATTTATGCTTGTATTATAGAGGCAAACAGTATGTTGATTTAATCACCTATGGAGGTTGAATTAGAGCTGTCTTACCCAAATGAAAAAAAAAAAGAGCTCCTCATAATGGTTCAAATGTTTTTAAGAGCTGTATGCAGTCCACTATTTGGAAAACTGAATAGAATTCACAATGCATCAGGTACTACTGTTGTCAGACTAAATACAGAAAATTGTCTCATTGTGATTAGCATAGTAGGATTTTCCCTGTTACATTTGTAATATGCTCATCTGCAGTAATAAACTACCATGGAGTTGCCTGCTGTTCATACTCTTCACCATGTTCATAAAGAGCTGTAGCCTCAGGAACAGAAAGCAGCTATGTGATCAAAGTACATTGCACACAGTTAGTGCTTCAAAGGGTTCATCTGCATAAGTGAGGGGTTTTTATGTAGATGCTGAACTGTTATTAAAACATTAGACATTCTTTTGAAATTGTATATTCTCTTCAAAGCAGAAAAAACCCCTTCAGTTCTAGCAGAAGAAAAAAACTACCAGACAGAGGATTCAAACAGAAAAACAGTTGCAAATGTATTAAAAAAGTTAAGTGCAACAATGGCACTGATATTTTGAAGCATTTTTAGCCTTAAGATTATTACCAATTTATTAAAAATGCATGTATCATTCTGTTACAAACCAGTCAGCAGCATATGAGAGGATAGTGCTGTGATTCAGGAATATTCTCTTCTCATACTTCCCTTTTCAAACCTGTGCCTCTCTGAATGGCAGTTTGTGGTTCTGGAGCCCAGATCATATTTATCAAAATTATTCTAGGATCAGGCTTAAATAATCCAGTAGTCTGAAGAAATCAGTATGGATACTTGACAAATGAAAGTCCAGGTGAATTTAATCAAATGTCTGCATTACTGACTTTTTATAGATTGAATGTGTTGGTAAGGAAGGCAGTACTCTGATTTGTGTGCCTGTGTCAGCAAGAAGGTGTTGAACTGATGTGTTTTTATGAATAAAATAGCCTTCTTTTCACTGGTATTGATTATTTTGTTTGTGACCTTGGTTTTGTAGTTTCAGCTTCACTGGTGTAGCTGTGTCCAAGGTCACAGCACTTTACTGTGATGGTAGAGGCTGTACTCTTGTCTTTCAAGTACAAGACACAAGTACAGCAGCAGCCTACTAAAACCACTCCACTTTCATGTATGCCTTGAGTAATTGTGCTGTCCTATGGATCAGCTTTAAAATATCAAGACAGCAGAAGAGATGCAGTCCTTGCCTTCCAAAGGTAAAGGAGACTTTGGCTTAGTATCTGCAGTTATCTCACTGACCTCATGATGTCCTCTTACAGATCCTTCTTTTGGCAGTAATTCTAATAGCACTGGAGTGTAGTGTGTTCTATCGGTGCTGCCAGAGTGAGAGCTGTAACAAAACCTACAGGGTGAGTCTGTGTTTTATTTCTGTGCATCACCTTAGTAATTGTTTCCAATGCCTTCCTGCTCCTGCTCCAGCACATCCTGCTGCCCTCTCCACTGCTCTGTTTTCACTTCCTTTCACAGAGGATTCTAAATTGGGTTGCAAGGTCACAGAAAGTGTAGCTTCTTTCATCTGAACTATAAGCAGAATGAAAGAAAATTAGACACAGACTTCCCCCAAATCCTTGTAAAATAAAATAAGAACACAGAATGAAGCACACAGCTAAATAGCTTCATCCCTTTGCCTGTATTATTTGGAAGTGGTTTGTTTTTTCAGAAACCACTCAATACACTCTGTCTGGGATGCAGACATATTTAATACACAGCTGTGTCCCTCTGGTATTTTGGGAAACAACTTTACAAGAACGCAAGTCTAAAAACCCCACCCAAATAATATATAACTTATAGTTGTAGAACTGTCTTAAACTCTGTCTTAATCTTTATTTTGTATGTGTATTCTTACTATTCTTTACCTGGTATTTTTCTTTCTGAGTTTTGAAGACTGGGAAAATCAAATGTGAAATTCAGCCCCAAGGAAGTAGCTAGACAGACTGAATGATCATATTTGCTGTTGACACTATCCCCACAAGGTAATACTTCTCTCTCTCTCTTTACTTCAGAGTTTTATTTCTATTGTACTAGCCCTGCTTGGAATTGCTTTCTCAGGATACAGTTGCATCATTTTTACCCTGCATTTGATTCAAGGCCCTTTCTGCAATTCATCAAGTGGATGGAATTATATTTTCAAAGACACTGCTGGGGGGTAAGAAACATTGGTGTTAACTCTTCTGGAAGAAATTGTTTACCAAATCAATAGTCAGAAACATTCTTCTTACTTCATTCTGGTGTTTCTCTAATAGGTACCTCACAGATTACCCTGCCTGGTCTAAGTGCACAGAACCTGCTAACATAGTGGAGTGGAATATTATTTTACTCTCAATTTTGATAGCTCTCAGTGGATTGCAGTTGATCATCTGCATTCTCAAAGTAGCCGCTGAGCTGAAACGAACACTCTGTGGGACCTATTCTGTTTTTGTGCAGGTAACAAAACATCTGAGGTTTATTTCTTCATCATCTCCTTGTCACTGTAGCTTCAGCAATTTCTCTCCGTTGGGGACCTATCCTTTTGATTTATGCATTTTCTATGCTACGGCATATTTTTTCCAGAGAATATGTACTGATAATACATTTGTTTGTTTTGATTCATCCACATTTTTCTTGTGGTATACAGAGGCTGCTGGCTGCTCACTCTGACCTTTAAGACTAGGACTGAGAAGAAACAAAAGTGGTTAGGAAATCAACATGAATGCCAAGTCCATTACTATTATGTCACCAGAGGTTGCTGAACATCTTTGTTCTAACATTCAATTTACAGACATTCTTACTAATGTGTGGCTTTCACAGCAATGATGAGAAAGATTAGCACTTTTTTTTTTTTTTTTTACTTCCAGGCTGGGATTCTCTGAAAATGGCAAGGAAATTGTTGCTGATTCTCCCCCATCCCCAGAAAAAGAGAGAAATGGCCTCTCCATAATCCATAGCAGTAGATTTGAGTGCTACAAAGAAAAAATGATACCCTTGTCTTAAATCTCTGTCCTTCAAACTTCTTTGTTTTGGATGAAATACATTTGATCTGTCTGACATCCACATTTTTCTTCACCTGTCCTGTTGCGTCTGGCAGGGACACTTCATTTTTTTACCCTGCAACTTGTTGTGACAGTAGGGATATTTAAATATAATGGAACTGCTTTTGTATTGAAATCACCGTATTGTTTTTTTCTTAATAAGCTGCTATAGAACTTCTTTTGTACTCCCTTGTCATTGCTTAGACCATATGACTGTTGTTTAAAAGGGCCTGGTTCAAAGCCTAGTACACCAAGAGGGGTTGTTAGTGAACTGGGTGAAACCATGATTTCTAAATTAATGAATTTTAGTTACAGACAGATCATGATGGCAATCATGGAAGGAGGTAGGCAGAGCCTCCCTTTTATCTTAGAAGTTTGTAACTGCAAAAACCAATTACTGAAAAAAAGTCTAGCTAGTCTTTCTGTGGTAAAAAAGGCACCGGGGCCAGATTGACATATTAGACACACAGGTCTGAACTCAGCTGTGCTAACTGTTAATATTTTATGTTAATAGCTGCACTGGGTTTCTTTTCACTTTACACTTAGAGGCAAGCTTTTTTCTTTTAGTCAAGTATGATGTGACTTGAGGGAACATATGAGGGAACCTTGTGAGCACCCAGTGCTAGCTTATTAATATTCTTCCAAGTATCCTGACCTTGCTACAATGAAAGGCTAACATTCTTGACAATAATGATCAGATGAAAAAGAATAATCTGTTTTAAATTTGCAGCTAAAAGGTATTTTCACTTTCTCAGAGAATGATTTTTTTTAATTCTCAGAGAAAATACAAGGATTCACAATGAAGTGGACACCTGGCTCATTTGCAGTTGCATGGGCAGCATTTGGCTCCCTCTGAACACTATAAGGAAAGAGAAATATGTACTTCAGACTTAAAGTAATGCATGTATGCCTATTACATCAGAACTAGTGCAACTCAGGTATATTTTCATCAAATACTAAACACTAGAAATGCAAACCACAGAATAAGTGTCAGCTTTGGGTAAATTATTCAGAAAAAATTAGAATACATCAGTCATTTAGTTGTGTTTCAAGACAATATTGAGGTTTTGCCTTCATATTCCTTTGTCAGATTGTTTTGAATAGCTGATTTCTTCCTGTAGGATTTCAAGAATGCATCTAAAATTTTAATTGCTTCATTTATTTTATTTATTTTAAGTTGCAAGAAGTATAAAGTAATTAATAATATTTAAGTATGGGGCTAGTCTTTTGGGAGATGGTTCAAAGTGGCATGCATTGTCAGGGGTGCATGATACAAAGGCATGATGATAAAATGAGGACTGTGTCATTGCACACTTGTTTTTTTCTAGGCTTAAATATGTGAAATATCATTTATCTTAAATTATAATAATGGATTTGTGGATGTTGTTTGTGGACATAAGGAAAAGAAAGAAAACTTAAAAATCAACCTGTACTCCTACCAAACATCTCAGAGAATCTTGCTGATTTCTTGCCTACAAACTCTGGATCCATCTTTATCATTTTTTGTGTGATTGCGCCTGATGAATTTACATTTCCACTCTATCACAGACATCTCTTAATTTTGGGGCTTAAATTAAATAAAGAGACATGTAATGTAGTTCTTGTTTGGCTTCCTGATCCTGCAACCCTTTTTACCCATAATCCAGAATCTGGCATCTCCATTACCATAGACAGCTTCAACTGCAACTTGGTGGTTCCACTTTTAAGGGGGCAATTTATTGATTTGAAATTGTTAAGAATACTAAATGCTAACAGCAGGCTGTATTTCCAAATTTAACAGCCAGTTTCACACAGGGCTTTTGGATGTAAGGCAAAGTTAACCTTGATCTAATCAATTTAAGTCCTGAATCAATCCTAAGTATTTTGTCTTGAAAAAGTGGTGCTATGAGCTGTGTCTGGTATCAGAACCAAGATTCCTGCAAAGAATTTTAATTAACTGGCTTGAAATCTAGACATAACCAATGATCCTGATTGTGGTGTTTGAGCAAAGTGACCGTCCAGCTGCAGAACACAGACCTCACTCAACAACAGGGAGAAGTGGCCCTCGGGGCCAGGACAAGGCTTGTGCCATGTTGGAATGTGGAGAAACCCTTCTTTGCGCAAGAGTTCCTGGACATGAAATGCAAATCCTTCCTGCTGAAATCCCCACATAAAACACCCCGGGCACAGGAGGAAGAAAGCTGCAGATATCAGTTTATAAACTCCTGGCAGAGAGGAATTAGTGCTGAATCTGAAGTAAGAGTTCAAGCGTTATTTGTCCCCCACAGCCAGTGCATTTTGGCAGGGTATCAGGATTCTGAGTCATTATAGGAGAGTAATGTCATAAATTTAAAAGACTGCAGGTGGAAATCACAGTAGACATTCAGTTTTGTAGTAAAATACTGTGGAGCCCCATCCACACCTTTGCATTTTAGGGTATATTAATATTTGTGTAGGTAAAAGTGCCTTTGCTAAACTACAATTTCCTGATTGTTCCCATTATGGATAGAGGGGTTTTCCACATAGAGCAGCAGAGGACAAATGAAGCTGCACCAGCTCTTTAAATGGTGTTTAACTGCAGAGGATTACAGGCAGCCAGAGCAGCAGCATGGGCAGCAGGCAACAGACACATATCATTCAAATGTGGGAATTGTGAAATGGTGGGGGTTCAATTCAGCCTCGCTGTGTGATCTTATGAATTATATATATATATATGATAAGATATATATGATAAGCATATCTTATGAATATATATGTGACCTTTTGTCAGAATATTCCATTTGGAGGTTTATTTATTCTTTTCTTTCAAGGAAAACTTTGAAGTAAAATATCGGCTTTATCTTTTCAATACAATTTTGGGGATTTCGAAAACAGTCAGAGTATTTCAGCATCCTCAATATGAGAAATGAGGTACTATGGTTTAAAACAATTAAGGAGTATTAATGACACCAAACTGCAGACTCATAATTTTACCAGTTAAATAGGGTCTTTTTATTTAGGTCCTAAGAGAAGTTCCTGCTTTTCAGACACCCTCTGAAGACAATACAGACTTGAGAAGCTGAGGTACTTTGGTCAGTTTTTTGAGTTCCTTAAGAGAAAGACAAGAGGAGTGTGTTTAGGCATACAGATAATCTGAAAGTTTAGGGGAGGTGTGATTAAAAGCAGTAGTGGAAAATATTGCCTGTCAGAAGTTTTTGTTATATTTTTAAATAAGAAAAGCATTCAGTTCTTTTGCAAATCAAGGAAGAGTAATTTAGAATATTCAGGGGTGTAAGGCAAAGTAAAGTGTATATTTTTACCCTCAAATAAATGTGGAGATTTCAAGGGTATTGCTTGTGTTGTTTTTCCTCTTCCTCAATCAAATGGAAATCTGAACAAAAATTTATCAAAAGCCTACATACTCATGAACAACTTATTTAGGAAGGAGTGACTTTGAATAAAATCATCTTAACAGGAGGTAAAAATTTTCTCATTTTTACCTCACCTACTTTACAAATGGGGCATATGCAACCCTGGTAAGCTGATCTTTACACTGCACTGCTTATCTACATCTGTGGCAAAGGAAAAAAAATCCTTACAGAAATCATTTTGAACATGTGACATCAACCTGTGAAACTCCAGATTTTCGTCATAAATTTGGGCAGATTTCAAAATCTCAGCTTTGGCTTTGTCATTTAGAGAGAAGTAGAATCCTTCATTTAATCCAGATGTGTAGAAATATGAAGAAATTATATATTCTGACAGTGACTGATAGGAATAGTGATTAAAATTTGTGAATTATCTTATACCACAGTCCTGGAGAACAGGACTTAGATTTTTATGTCATTAAAGAAAAACTGCTATATTTTAGCTATATTCTGAATCTTAGTCTTCTATCCAAAATAATCATAGTTTTTCTGCCCAGTATTAAAATAGCTGCAAAGGATATCCTGCTTATTAGGGATAATTTTAAGTTACCATACAATGGAAAATTGTAATTTTCATTTAGAATTAGTATAATTGTGTCAGTGGTTGGAGCACAGATGACATTTTTTAAGAATTCCCAAGTGACTGAAAACACATAGCTTTTAATATAAGTTTGCAGGTGGCTTTGTATGCCTAAAGCTTCAGGCACAACCACCCTGTGATGGATAAATACTCAAAAAAAGTGCCACTGCAAACTTTTAGTTAAGCGGTTTTTAAGTGTTCCATGTTTAAGAGCCAGTTTTGTTCTTATTTTTCAGTGAGACCAATTCAAAATGTTTACTTGAATAAATCAAAAGAAGCCTTTGGCACAGGGTAGTGCATTTAGATAATGGTAACAGTTAAGATTATCTGGATCTTATGTTTTAATCATTGAAGAATGGAGCTTATCCTGTCCGGCAACAGACTAGGAGGAAGACAACATAGCGGGGTCATTTTGTGGAATTTCTGAGCCTCATTTCCTCAATACTAAAACTGCTTGGAGAGGGGATGCAAACCTCCCTACCTCCATCCATGAATAGCTGGTCCTTTCCCTCTCTAGCAATATGTGCCATACTCTGTGCTAAAATTGCATTTCTAAGGGAGCTGTGGTGGGTAGCAGAGCTAACCCAAGCATGCACTGTTGGGCACACTGGTCCCAGTGATCTCAGTCCTCCCTTTTCCGCTTGTGGCACACCAGATTGGTGGTATGAACAGACAGGAGCAGGCACAGCTTGGGCTCCTTGTGTCAATGCAGAGCAGATACATAGGGGGAAAAGTGTCACTTAGAATTTTTCACAGTGTGTTTGAGAAATTGTGTTCTTGTGCCACATATCATAGGATTATTTTCTCAGTAGTATACAAGCTGTAAAGAGAGTGATGAAGATAGTGAAGAATGTAATGAAGCTTAAGTCTGTGAATCCATTTAAATCTGCTTTCAGTTCAGTGACAAGATTTGCACTCTACGACAATCTGAATGCTATTTTGTGTGACTGTAGGTTGGCAGAAATAGAAAAAGTTTCTTTACTTTTCTGAACTGATGAAGTTACCAGAATATTTTGTTTGCTCTTGACACACAGAGACATTGTGCAATAGCTTTTATTGTTTCCACAAAAGCAAACAGAAGCAGGGAGGGGGAGGTAAGGATGTGGGGAGTAGGAGAGATAGGAACATATAAAAGGAAATTGCATGTGCCCGTCCTGTGTTTTTATTTCATGTTTTTCACAAGGTCCATGAATGCAAAATGAAGCTATTTCTCCTAATCTGCTTGCTGGTTTCTTGCTGTTGCCACACTGGGGCAGTGAACCGGGAGTACTACATTGGCATTACAGAGACTGTCTGGAACTATGCACCTGGCAATGCCAGTGCCATCTCTGGGCAGCTTTTTGCAGAAGAAGAGTAAGTAAAGCAGTGCCACTGGTTGAGTTTTATTTTACAGCTTCATCTGGTTTAGACACCAGGGCTGTACTGAAAACCTGGTGAAGGCAGTGAAATGAGTCTTGGTGTCAGTGGATTTTCTGTCAAACATATAAGGGAATTTTGATTTTTTTCCTGGCTTGCTTGAGAACTGCATTCAAATGTTCTGCTAATTCAAAGCATTGGAATATGCAGTAGAGTGTGAATTTGTTGTAATGAAATGTTTACTAAGAAGAGATTAGAATAAGACCCTGAATGTCTAATGGGGTTTAATTTTGAATGTCTAAGGCGCTAGTGCTGAAGAGATTATTTTTGGTTTTAAATGCAGAATTGACAAATTTAAAAACTAATTACAATTTTAAAACTTTCCTACCGAGCACAGGTTTTCTTTTTGGTTATTCATTGTCAGCAGGAATGGTTTTCACTGGTGCAGAAGCACAGCTGGGTACTTCCACCCACAGTGGAGGAGCTGGGTTGCTCGTTACAAGGCAAAGAGGGTCCTGTGCAGAGTGAGAGCAGTTAAGTAGGCTGAAGATATGTAGGGTGAGGAGGGGGAAAGCATTCTGGAGGTCTGAATAATCAATAAAGAAACTCCAGATGTAAAAGGCATCAGAAAAATACTTGAGAGAGGAAAATTGTTTCTTCTCTTTTTTCAGTGCCTTTAAAATTATATAGGACTGTATCAAAGCAAAAACAATGATGAGAGAAATCAGAAATAAGAAAACCAGAAATCGCAAAAATGCAGTTCTCATTTAGTCTGTGGATGAGGGATTACAAGATTTCCTGTGGTTTGTTTTCTTTAGTGAGAGCCTCAGCCATAACCTGCCACTCAATCAGGTGTGAGATGAAGCAGTTAGCTTTTCATTTTTTCCACTCACAAACTTCATGAGGTGTAAGACCCTGCCAGGGATTCAGAGGCTAATAATTCTGATTGGGGATGGAAACAGGGCACCCAGTCTGAGAATTGCAGAGCTGTGTTGTAATACAACAAACCACTGCTGTTCACTGCACTTTCACTGCTTTCCCCTGGTCTGTGGTGATGTGCAGCATGCTCCATTAATTTCAGGTTTTCAGTGGTTGTGTGCCTGAAATGGAGCCAGTCCCTTGTATTGTACTTTCCAGTTTCTGCTTCTCTGATTCCCCTTCTCCTCCTGGACACTTTTTGAGGGTGTGCTTGTGTAGAGATTGATGTTTATAGGGGCAGGGAAAAACACAGTGCAGAAGGAATACTCTACAACTAAATGGTAGCTGTTTAAATGGTCCAAGAAGAGCCATACCATACATGTTCGATTTAGGTTGCAGCTCAAGAGCCTCATGCACTCAGAATTATAGTAACTGAGCCTTTTCTCTCCAAGTGGAGCTCTGGACTGGCATTTTAATTACACTTGAGACTTGCCAAGGCATCTACAATTCCTTCCCCATATGCTCAAACAATACTCCACCTTGTAGAAAATGCTTTGCATTTTTGGGCAGTATTAACTTATTTCACCACAAGGCTTGCATGCAGTTGTTGTGCACAGCGCTGCAGAGACCTGGTTTTTATTTGAGACTATTAATGAAAAACAATATGACAGATGCATTTGTGTATTTTCTTTACAGGGAGGCTGAAGTCTTTCTCAAAAGAGGACCACACAGGATAGGAAACACTTACAAGAAGGCTATCTACATTCAGTATACCAATCATTTATATGATGTGATAGTTGACAAACCTTCCTGGCTGGGTTTTTTAGGTCCTATAATTAAAGGAGAAGTTGGAGATTCCATTACCATTCACTTGAAAAACTTTGCTTCCAGAAACTACACGCTGCATCCACATGGGGTAAGATACACAAAAGAAAATGAAGGTAAGCTTGATTGCATTCTGGATCAGAATTTATCAAAAGTTAACTGACCCTCTGAGTGTAAGTGGTATTCTTCCATCAGAGAGAAGACTGGTCAAGTAAAAAGAGATTTAAATTAGGACACAAACAATTTAAAATAGGAGCTAAGTTTGATAATTTTTTGAGAGTAAAATACAAAGCCAAAAGTGGAATTTGTGAAGGAGGCAATTTTAGATCAACATTTTATCCGAAATAAGAATATTTCTGTTTCAACCAATATAAGGGTATGAAGGTATATAACAGATTCAGGTATGGAGGATATATAAAAATTTGATGCTGTGAGGAAGACATTGTTAAAAGTAATAATGTACTGCTCCAAATTCTTAACACTAACTTTATGTATATGGTATATAAGATACACAAGAATTTCTTAAAATGGGTAAACAGATACTGCTTAGTAATTCGTTTTCATTACAACTAGTATGTGCCTTGATAGAGACACACTCTGTCAGATCAAAACAGTGTATTATGTAGCAGTACATACACTTTTCAGAATTTTTTTCTGTTGCTATCATTCCAGCAACACCTATATTCCTTCAGGGCATATGCAATTTTTTAGAACAGTTTCCAAGATTAATATTTAACAAATGTTTTACAAATATTTGAATTGTTGTCTTTTTACAATAAGCACATAGTCCCCTCTGAATAAATTAAGGACTAACTTTAATGAGCCATTAATCGAAGTACTTCTATGGACTTCAAAAGCAAATGAAAAGACTCCTAAAGTGAAAGAAAACATCTATTCACCCAATTTAAAAGTTGTGGGGTTTTAACCTGTATTCAGATGTTCAGTCCATTTTGCTGCAGCATGTAGTCAACTTTCAGCATGGCAGGTGCTATCCTAACACCCTATTGTGAATGTGTTGTGTTAATGTTGACTGTGTGGAATTCTTCAGGTGCTTTTTATCCTGACACCACCAAAGATTTGCAAAAGCAAGACGATGCCGTGGAGCCTGGAGGCCAGTACACTTACACATGGGATGTGACAGAAGATCAAGGTCCAGCTAAATCAGATGCAGACTGCATAACCAGGGCTTACCACTCCCACATAGATGCTCCAAGAGATGTTGCCTCAGGACTTGTTGGACCTTTAATAATTTGCAGGAAAGGTAAACCATAAATAAATAAGTGAGTAAATAAATACATATGCAAGGTGATTGATAATTATCATTTATAAATATCAGTGAAATAACTTCCTGGAAGAGGAGAAGATTGCAATTGATTTTGAAATAACTGCTTTTGGTCTTCTCAATCAGCTGCCTTCAATAGTGCAGGAAGTAGTTTGATTTTGTGTATGAGAGTGAATATAATTTGCAGAATACTTTGTTCACAAATCCAAATGAGTGAGATGTGCTATGCTAGCAATGTGCAAGGAATTGTAAATACTAATATGAGAAAGAGATTATCATGCAATATTTATTCTCAGTAATTTTATAGAATCTATCAAAAGGGATTCTTTGTTTCTTAAGTGTGTCTGTAAGTTTATGTATACAGTCATGCTCAAGGAAAGTGTCAAAACATGAAATAAACAGGGTCCAGCCCTAGTGAGACTAGAGTTAAAACTGACCAAAAAAACCAATGTCAGTTACCAAAGATTTTGAATAAACCGCTTTATTTTTCAGATACAATGAATAGGGACACTGATCAACACTTTGATGCTGAATTTATCCTTATGTTTTCTGTGGTGGATGAAAATCTCAGTTGGTATCTAGAGGACAATATCAGAACATACTGTTTTGAGCCTTCCAAAGTGGACAAAGATGATGAGGACTTCCAGGAAAGCAATAAAATGCACTGTGAGAGAACATTATATCAATGTTGCTTGTCACTGATCTTGTGAAGTAATATTTTTCTGTCTTGTCTCTTTTAAAGATGAATTGTAGATTTTTTTTTTTTTTTTTTTTAAGTCAGGGATTTTTCTTAGTGGATTAAGACAGATTCTTTTAAATAAAAATTAAAAAATTAAAAAGTGATGGCGAGTATTGTACAATCAAATCTTTGGAGTTGTGATATAAAATTCTTAGAGGCCAAGAAGCTCTTTGCTAGTGTAATTTTCCCAGGCATTCTAAACAGAGTTGTGTTACTTTGTTCTGTTTCTTAGTCCTGAGCTCTGTACTATAATTTCACAGTTTAGAAAAACAGTTCTTACTGTTAGTGTAAACAAATAAGATACCTCTGGCTCTGGCATGTATTCCAGAATCGTAGCTGTGTAGAGGAAGCATGTGTCTGATACTGGCAGTGATTATCAAAGGTGTGGAGCTTTCTTTTGAAGCTCATTCTATTTTGAAGGATAGAGCAATGGTTGTATGATACCTGCATTTGAAGAAAACATCCTAAGGTCTGTGAAGTTAACTGTAATAAATAACATTTATTTTAGCAATCAATGGGTACATGTATGGATACCTCCCAAACCTCACAATGTGTGTGGAAGATAAGATAAAATGGCATCTTTTTGGCATGGGTAATGAAGCTGATATCCATTCAGCCTACTTTCATGGACAGACTTTAATAGAAAGACATCATCGAGTTGACACCATCAGCCTCTTCCCAGCCACATTCATTGATGCTGTCATGGTACCAAGGAGCCCTGGGGAATGGCTGCTCAGCTGCCAAGTGAATGACCACATTGAAGGTACAGTACAAGTTTCAGTGATCAGAATTTTTTTAGCTTAAGAGTTTACTGAGTCACTTTTGCAGGGCTCTTGACCTGGTGATATGCCAGGCAATATTCTCCTCTAGGTAAAAAAAACCTCTCAGAGTAATAGAAATGCCTACAAGTGCATTAGATGGGTTTGAGCCTGTAGTCATGGGAATCAAGGGATTCTTTTCTCTAATGGACATCATCATCAGCTGGCAGCAATTAGCCCAGCTGCATTTTTGCAAGCCTTGCCTTTGGGCAAAAAACCAGCATGATTTGCCTCCTGCTGGAGATAACTAACCACAATTTTCTGTTTGCCAACAAAAAAGTTGGGGATCATTCCATCTTTGACAAGGGGCACAGAACAGGCAGGCTAACTTGCCTGCTGACAAATACATGTTCTGGAAAGTGCATTCATGAATAAGCAGAGATGTTATTTTTTCTTCCCTGTATTATCCTGTATTTTCAGTTTTAATAGCCATATTAAATACTTAGAAGCTAATTCCAGGCTTTTGAATTATCTATATTCCTTTAAGTGAGAGAAGTGATTTGTCACAGAAGTGGGAAAGAACACAGAACTGAAAATCATTCTCCAAGATTTGAAAACTCCAAAATAAAAAGAAGTGTGTAACCTACAGACTCAATTACACAGAGGTTCTAGGCTTTATCAGATCAAGCAATATCCTGATATGGCTGAGGCATTCTGGCCAAGACTTAAACCCTACAAATTGGCCTGATTTATAGCTGTAAAAGGGTTCTCTTCACTATATTATTTGTGTCTCCAGCAAGCAGATTTGCTAACTGCTTCCCTTAGGATGCAGACTTGGGAGTTCCACAATAAGTTGATTATATTTAGATTGAGGATGGTCAGTCTGGTAACATTTGACCTTGGCTGAATGGTTCATGGACAGCACTGTGTCCACTCTACCTTAATCTTCCGTGCCATGCCAGGGTTCTCCACACCACAGCTGTGTTTCTAGATCCTAGCTCAGCTGGCACACCTTCTTTTATAGCATTTATTTTCCACTTTGTGACTTGCATATCCGTCAATGGTGTGGGAATTGTCCAGGGAACAGAAGAGCTGTTGGACGCAGGGAAAGAGAAAACAAAATGCAGTTCCTTCTCCCTAGGTTTCTCTACCTCTTTTTTTCCCAGGTGGTATGCAAGCCCTTTTTAAAGTAGAAGATTGTAAGAAATCCACACCAGGTCACAGTGAGAGTACAAAGATTAGACAGTACTTCCTCGCTGCTGAAGAGATCATCTGGAATTATGGCCCATCTGCAGTGAACCATTTTACAGGACAAGAATTAATTGTTGACAGGTAAATGCCTCTAATTAAAGAAGTTTTATTTTCCAAGAAAAATTGATTTAAGCATGCTAAATAAGGTAAGCCATATGGTAGAACTGACTTTTAAGCATAATTGTTCATTTTTCTCATCTGTGCTTAAATATTAGTGCTAGAATAAATATCAGACCAAATTAGGTCATTTGTTTTCCTTGTAATCTTACCTTAAATTTTGCTGCTATGTTAATAATTTCACTGAGATTAAGATTAATTATTATGTCATATATAGGCTGTGACTCCTGATTATTCAAGATGGTTGAATATTCTGAGTTAGGGAACAAAGCAGGCAATCATGACCATTGCCTTATATGATAAAACTCATGCTAATGGTATCTCATCTAGGAAACAGATTGCATGAGGTAGCTTTGCCCTTTACACTGTGTTTACATATTTAAGACCTGGATACACTGAATGCATTGATTCCTCAAGTTTTTCATCTGCTTGCTCTTCCACAAGCAATGAGGCACAGTTCAATGTTTGAATAGTGCTTGGAAAACACTGAAAGGTCCTTTCTTAAAGAGTAGAAGTGTCGACTGAATCTTCTCACTTTGTATATAGATGTTACATATTCTTCGTGTTCGTATCTGGTCCTGTTATATTTTTGTAACTTCTAATTAAAAGAAGAGTAAATTCAAGGTTATGGAATGTTGACTAGAAATCATCGTTAATGAGTCTATAAGCATACTGGCTTTGTAAGGGCAGCTCAGCACAGTGGCTTTTTTTTAATGAGAAGTTAGTGAAGGATAATGGATTCCTGCACATCTTCTACATCACTGCATATAAGTGTGTGACCATACCACTGAAAAGAAACCCAAAAGACAAACTCAGCATGCCATAGCTCTGAAAACAGGGTTGAGGTCTGACTGCTTTTTGACAACTGAGCATTTTGACTTGAAGTGTTTGCATCTATTGCAATTTCTTTTTCACAGTGAATCTCACATCTTTTTTGAACAAAGTGAGACAAGAATTGGTGGCTCCTACAAAAAAGCAATTTACAAAGAATACACAGATGGTTCTTTCACTGAACATAAAAAAAGGCTTGCAGAGGAAGCACATCTTGGACTCCTAGGTAGGAGAGTCTAAATTTTTTCATGTCAAAGATTTATGAGAGTAAACAGTCACTTCCACTGGTTAGTGAGCAGTGCCCCCACCTCCAAGGACAAGGCCTTAGCTCTCCCTGCCTCCAGCAGTCACTAGTGGCTGTGGTTTCCGACAAGCTCTAAAGAAGCTCTTGAATGCAACACTGTCATGGTACCCAGCTTCCCTGTAGGAGCATGCCACCATCTCCAAAGGTCAGGCTAGGCAGATCTAGTTCTACTGATAACCCTGCTGCCTCATGGCATGGGCGGGAGCTAATGTCTGTAAACCGCTTTCCAAACGGAGGAAACTGTCCTGAAAGTCACTGGGCCTCCACGTGAACTGGGACTGGTTGCTGCTGGGCTGTTGTGTGATTCAGGCCATGTGCCAGGGACCTGGTCTGTGGCCACAGAGGCCCAGGGTCATTCCTTGTGCAAGGGAAAAAGCAGCCAGCCACTGAATGCCAAAAATTCGTGGTGACCTGTACACCATTTGATAGAAATATCCCATAATTAGACCGTGTACACTTTTCCAGGACCTGTGATCAGGGCTGAAGTGGGTGAGCGCATCAGGGTGACCTTCCGGAACAACGCCAGCCACCCGTTCAGCATCCAGCCCCACGGCGTCAGCTGCAGCAGGAGCGGGGCCGGGGCGCGCTTCGGCACCGCCGCCACAGGTGCGCCGCGGACGGGGTGCTGCAGCATCTGGGCACTCTCTGTCTTACTGCCCATGTGTTACAGGTGAGACGAGAAAGAAGGTGCACTTGGCATAATTCCCAATGCTGATTTCTGTAATAGGTACCGAATCTCCAGCCTCTCATGTGAGTCCCGGCACTATATTTACATATGAATGGGATGTGCCAGAAGATGTGGGTCCCACAGAGCAAGACCCAGACTGTTTAACCTGGCTTTATTACTCGGCTGTGGATGCAGTCAGAGACACCAGTTCTGGCCTTGTGGGTCCTCTCCTAGTGTGCAAGAAAGGAGCTCTGCTTTCTTCTGGGAAACAGGTCAGTCAAAGAAGAAAAATGGAAACATTTGCATCGTCACAACTGAATCTGCTTTCTCTTCCCAGACTGCACCACCTCCTCTCCACATTACAGATTCACCGATATCCTAAGGGGAATAAACAACATGAAGAAAATTGGATTGGTTTTCAATCTGGCTCCAGATAGACAGTCACTGCTATGTGAAAATACCATTGTCATGAGCAGCTGCTGGCATTCAAGTCTCAGCTATGATGAGAATCTCTAGGAAAACGTAGAGATTTTTAAAGATCAAATACAAACTCACTTCCAGAGGTGGTGCCTGCTGATAGAAAGAACATTAGCAGTAGATACTTAGTTACCAGATACACCAACTACAGAGCTTTGAGATTATCAGAATGAAATATCAATGTATGCATTTATTTTGTGACTAGTACTCATAAATTATTACAACATAGGATTTTTTCCCTGACATTTTCTGTTCATTCATTTCTATTTTCCCTTCTACTATTTCTTCTCAACAGAAAAATGTGAACATGGAGTTTTTTCTACTTGCCACAGTATTTGATGAGAATCTGAGCTGGTATTTGGATGATAATATTTTGATGTTTACACTAAGTCCTGATAAAATTGACAAAGAAGATGAAGACTTCCAAGAGTCTAACAAAATGCACTGTAAGAAAATTATTAATTAGTGAAAAATTAATTTCTGCAGTAAAGTTTTTTATTTTAATGGTTTCATGTTTGAGGCAGGAAAGCTGTATAGTGCAAAGACATTTCATTCCTTAATTAGTGAAAAATTAATTTCTGCAGTAAAGTTTTTTATTTTAATGGTTTCATGTTTGAGGCAGGAAAGCTGTATAGTGCAAAGACATTTCATTCCTTTGCAGTGGAAAAAACCCCAAAATTGCACATTTCAGTGCAATTCAAATGTGGTAGTTCAAAGTATAATGCCAGCTGTTCAATGTGTTGCATGGCAGTTGAGGATTTAGCATGGTCATGTACCACTTTGAGCAGATAGAAGGAGGAATTAGGTCTTCAGCCTGTATGCAACCACTATGAGTGCAACCAGTCAGCAAGACAAAACTGATCTCTGCTTAGCAGATGGTGTAGCTGTAAGGAGGTTTTCCACAGAGTTACAGAGAAGTTGAGATTGGATGGGACCTCTGGAGATCGCCTGGTCCAACACCCTGCTCAAGTAGGGCCTCCCAGAGCCACCTGCCCAAGACCATGTCCTGATGACTTTTGAATACTTTCAAGGATGGAGACTCCACCATCTCTCCGGGCAGCCTCTACCAGTGCTTGGTCAGCCTCACAGTGTTTCCTGATATTTGGAGGGAACCTCCTGTGTGTCACTTGGTGTCTGTTAGTGTCAGTAGGGCTTCTGTCCCTATCACTGGGTACCTTTGGGAAGAGTCTGGCTCCATCCTCTTGGCACTCTCCCTGAAGGTGTTTGTACAGGTGGGTGAGATCCCTCAAGCTGCCCCTTCTTCAGGCTGAGGGGTCATCACAGCTCCCTCAGCCTTTCCCTGTAGGAAGAAATGGTTTCTTGTCCCTTCATCATCCTTGTGGCCCTTTGTTGCCCTCTCTCTAGTGTGTTCATGTCTTCCATAGCGGGGAGCCCACATCTCAGCACAGCCCTGCAGGTGGGGCCTCAGCAGTGCTGAGCAGAGGGCAGGGATCCCCTCCCTCGATCTGCCAGCTGGACTTTGCCTCAGAATGGCTCTTTGCTTCTTTAATAGGGCAGAACTGATTTTCACATTGATTGTGTTTTAGTACTGCAGAAATGTTTTTCAAGTTTCACGCGAAAAAAGACATTTTTACCCTCAGGCCCTAACCCTGCCAGTAAGCCCTAATCTTTAAGCATATTGGTTTTATGCATTTTGAAAAAAAATCCCCTCAGGGCCATTCCAGTTTACAGACTCTTGGTGCTGAGCATTCAGTGGTACCTGAAAAGACCAGGATTTGAAAGTTTTACAGAGGACTATCTAGAAAGGGTTAGTAACTCAAACTAAAAAACCCTTCTGATTGCCTCCACTGTACAGCTGGAGGGTGATGCAGGATATAAAACAGGATCCTTTATGCATCCTGTATACATGACAAATAGAAGGCAGGGAAATTTCCAGTTGGCCAAGGCAGCAATATGTGCTGTGGACATTGAAAAGGGAAACAGTTGGAAATTATTTTTAAACACTGGGGTTTAAAAGTTGTTTTGCTTGAATTGATCCTTTAGTTTTGCTGATGTGATAAAGTATTTTATCATTGATATTTCTGTCAGTCTAAGGCATGACATTACATCTGCAGTGTTTATTAATTAATCTCTATTGAAGAATTAAGTAATATATTAATCAAGGTGGCTTTTGCTTTCTCAAATCTTCTATAGCTATTAATGGTTATATGTATGGAAATCAGCCTGGTCTTGAGATGTGTAAAGGAAGTGTTGTTTCCTGGCATTTGATGGGCTTGGGTTCAGAAGTTGATGTCCATGGGATATACTTCTCAGAAAACACATTTGTAACTAAAGGAACAAGAAGGGATACAGCAAATCTGTTTCCACATACAGTTCTTACAGCTATTATGAAGCCTGATTCTGAAGGTAAATGTCTGATTTAAAAATCCTGTTACTAATGCAGAAACTGTTACTTATGAATGCTTTGTGCATAGAGACAAGCTTCAAGTAGATGGTAGATCCTGGTGCTAAAACTGTGTACGGCTGTGTTTGAAAGGCAGCAAACTGTAAGGACGTATGTTCTTAATGCTAAATCCTTGATTTTCCTAGCTCCTCTGTATGCTGAATTTTATTACTACAAGTAGTATATTGCACAAAGATTTTGAACCTTATCTGAGCAATAACCTGTGTCTCAGTCTCCTCAAGTCTTTGTTTCTTATATGACCCCTAGGAGTTTTTGAAGTGTCCTGCCTGACAGCAGACCACTACACTGGGGGCATGAAACAGAAGTACAAAGTGAAAAAATGCCACTGGTGGAATGTAGATTCATCTATGTATTTTCATGAAAAGATTTACTACATTGCTGCAGTGGAAGTTGAATGGGACTATTCTCCTAACAGGACATGGGAATTCGAGCGGCATCAATACCATGAGGAAAGGTACTTCAGAATATACACAGGGGGAAAAAAATGCAAAAAAAGCAAAGGAGCAACTCACTTCTCTTCTGAACCTTTTCCTCTTCCAGACATTTCTAGACACACTTTCTTTCCACAAATATATTTTGGGCTCACTTGAATTTCTCCTTCCTCAGCAGTGCTGCCATGTAGCTGAGCCAGACAGCATAATGTTTGAGAAATCACAAAGATCTTCTGTGGGACAGGTGTAGATTTTAATGGATCCTGGATAATGCATGTGCATTTGTTATTTACTGATGCTGGTAGTCCTTGACGTGGAAAGCTTAAAATGTTCATTGTTATCTTATCTATGATGACTATGTCCTGATAAAAAAGGTCTTTGTCTCATGTTTATTTGTAGTCTGAGTAAGGTTCTTTTTGACCCCTCTCAATTTCATGAGCTTGCACAAGATACGTCCATGATTGAATTCACTTGCCATGAAGCTTGTTGTCTTGGTGTTTTATTTCCAGTATTTGAATCTCAATGAGAGAGAACTGATTGGATAAACTAATTCATGCCTATTAGAAGAAAAGGCTAAACAAGAATGATGAATTTCTGTGTTCCACCTGAATAACTTGAGTAGCAGATTATAACTGTATTTTGTTATTAACTTAATTGCATTTTCTTCTTTTTTCCTCAGTTTTATAGTACATTTCCTTGCCCTGTATACTAGTGGACTCTGACATAATTTTAAACACAAGTAATATGGACTATGCTGTTACCAGACTTTTTCCCCCCATATTGTGTCCAGCCCCCATGATCTCAGCAGAGAATCCCTCCCATTTAATGCTAGCAAGGCACTTCAGCTTTTAAAGTTTTAGGCTTCATTTCAGATGTACACTGAAGTCACCAAAGGCTCTGTTTTTCAGTGTGCAAGTTGCTGTGTGTCTTCGTGCAATTTGCAGCATCTGCCAGGCCAAGCACTCAGCATTTTTTTAAGTACCATAGCCTTGATCTATTTATAGTGGGGTTTTTAACCTTCTAAAGGGGAACCTCTCAGCTTAACAAGAAAGTTTTCATGTTGAAGATACTAGCAGTTTATGAGATTACTCTTTCAGTTTATGAGATTACTACTTCTTTTGAGCCAGATTCTTGCTTGATAGTTAATTGACATACCTGCAAAAGATGTTCTAAAATACATGAAGGAATGCATTTCTTTCTTCTTTTGGCAGCCCTGGCAATCCATTTTTAAATAAAGATGACAAATTCATTGGCTCAAAATACAAAAAGGTAGTATATCGTGAGTACACCGATCAGACATTCAGTACTCCCAAAAACAGAACAAAGGAGCAGCAGCACCTGGAAATTCAAGGTAAAGTGATCATGTGAAGTTTTGAAAATGCAAAAAATGCAGTCACACAAATCAAAAGATACTATTTGAATAATATTGAGTACAGTTCTACCCACAAAAAATTGCCTCAATCTAAATGGAAAACCTATTTGGAACTGCTATTTTTACTGTAGTGTTTTTCCTGCAAGATAACATTGCTTGCTCTACAAGGAAAAAAAAAAAACTTTTGGTTTGCTGCCTGGTCAGAGATTCTAAGTCAGCATAAAACTGGGCAGCAACATCCAAACTGACTTTGGGTACACAGTAGGTGCTCAGAACTTGAGACGTAGAGGCCTGACTTTAACGTCTCAAGTCGGCATGTCATAGCGAACATTATGTTCATACAGTTTTCATCTGACTTACAAGCCAATGTTGTGAATTTGAACACAACAAACTGGCTCTCTGTCTGTTCCGATGTTTTGTAAAACCAAGTTAATCTTTCTTTTCAATCCAACAGGGCCACTACTTGTGTCAAATATTGGAGATAAAATTAGAATAGTTTTTAAGAACTTAGCATCAAGACCTTATTCTATCCATGCCCATGGAGTGAAAACAGACAGTTCTGTTGTTGCTGCAACTAACCCAGGTATCAAACCACCCTTTTTTATTTCCAGCAGGCAACATCAAGACTTCTGGTAAGATTTAGCAAGCTTCCAGAGAGCAGGGAAAACATCATTTTTGTTTGTCTTGCCTCAAGTTCTTAAATTTTTGATGCTGATTATGACAAATATTTCTACAGTTCAAATGCCCCTCCTAATTATTGCTGTGTATCCTTGTCCTTGACTGATCAGTAATTTTTGACACAATGTGGCTGCACCTTTCATGAAAGCAAACAGATTTGGATCTATAGGGAAAGCATAGCTTATGCTATTACTTCTCAGTTTCCTTTGTGATCTTTACAAAATATGCAATTGACTGTTAAGTATGGTGAACTGGACAGTGCAGACGCACTCACACACACACAAAACCACTGTCAAGAAGTATCAGGGATCTGCAGAAGGGGCCATCAGCTAGCCAGTGCAGTAAATAGGAAGGGGAACTTCAAGACAAATATAAGCTGTAAATGGAAATTACATCTGCTTCATGATGACCACCTGTAGGTCAGCACACTGAAAACTTCAAAAATTAATTTATACTTATTTAATTCAGGTGATACAAAAATATATGTCTGGAAAATCCCAGAGAGATCTAGTCCTGGGAGAGGAGATTCACATTGTATTGCATGGGCATACCATTCAACAGTGGACATTGTTAAGGTATATTTGTTCATGTCTCCAACATAGATAGTCAAAGGAGATGACTTTGAAACTTTTTCTGCTTTCTCTGCCACGTTATTTCCCCTATTATCATACCTTTGAATTTATATGTTTCTTGAAGGCAAGTTGCAAGAACATCAGGGCAGAAATTCAATGCTACAGATATTCATGGTTTTGCTTCCTGGTTGTTCTGCTGTTGGTATAGCTCATCTCACATTCCCTTCTTAAAGCTAACATTTTATAGCTTGCTCGATATCTACTCAGGCATTTGTGGGAAAACTAAAATGAAACTATGAAACACAACTCTGCCATTTCTTACCAAGCATGAATTAGCTTAACATAGTATTTTTAATGGAAATGAATGTATTCTTGCCATTGTCTCAACAAATACAAATAGTGTCAAGAAGTATATTTTGAATGGAAATCAAGCTCAAAATTATAAAAATAGTTTGAAAAAAGAGCAGTAAATTAATATGGAAGAAATAACAAGAGATGAAAATGAGGTAGTCTTCATTGAACTTGATTCCTGGGTAGCATATAACAGTGGAGAAATAACTTAGTTTGATACTGGCTGCCCTTCTTCCAAGATACTGACAGCTGTGAAGATAGTAAAAGGATTCCTGTATGTCATTAAAAGTACTTCTGTTTAGTTACGTCTTGCAATTATGTGGGTTTTCATTTGTCATTTCAGGACACTTACAGTGGATTAATAGGCACACTCGTTGTGTGTCATAGACATTACCTGCCATCATTTCATACTAAAAAGAAAGTTCAGTTTGCTCTTCTCTTTATGGTTTTTGATGAAAATGAGTCATGGTACTTGGATGAAAACATTAAAACGTATTCTACCAACCCACACCTTGTTGACAAAGAGGATGAGGGATTCCTTGAAAGTAATAAAATGCATGGTATGTTTCCCAATTTAGTTCATATAGCGCTGCGAATTCCACAAAATTATGTATTTGAAAGTAGTGCATATAAATTCAACTTTCTCAGCCCCTTGAATTTCCAGTTCCAGGACAGAAGGCCTGAAAAACTTTACTCAAACTGTTTGAAAACACTGCTAATGCTAGTGAATTACCTTTTTTTTTTTTCCACAAGTTAAAAAAACCCTTAACAACAACAAAACCCCGTATATTGGGGGGATATGGTATATTCTCATGTTGAAGTTTTAGTAGAGAAAGAATAAAAATGAAATTTGAAGTTCTGATTTGATGTCAGTAAACAACTGCTCTGGATACCTTGGAAAGGCTATGTGCATCCTGAAAGCATGTCTTTGTAATGCTTACTCTTTTACAAAGGTTGACAGCTCTTTAAAAACTGCAACATTAGCAATGATGTACAGCAAAGAAATCTTCTTTATTATGTTTTTCTTTCTAGTTTAATGTGGAATATAAACACAACCATTCATCATGTACCATCCAAAACCATTACTTTTGTTCGGCATTGGCTTTCAAATCTTTCAATCTGTATTATATTAGAGATAACAATACACAATACACAAAATCTTATTTGTTTTCTGTCTTACTTTCCTTCTTTTTAGCCATTAATGGAAAGGTGTTCGGAAATTTGCATGGCCTGACTATGCATGTTGGAGATAATGTCAGCTGGTATCTGATGGGAATGGGCAATGAGATAGACATTCACACAGTACACTTCCATGGCCACAGCTTTGACTACAAGGTATCAGGTCTTTTTCACTTATTTCTTGCTGTGTTAAGAATGAGAGGTAAGTCAAATATCAAGGACTGTTATCTATGGTGAAAAGTCATCTTGCAATATTAAGCAGGGCTTATATTTTGACCATAAGGGTTTTATGCCTCAAACCTGTATGTGATCAACATACAAGAGCCAGAGAATATCTGCCAGTAGCATTCGCTCACTGGTAACCTCGGTAGTTACCTCAACAAGATAGCTGTGAATTTTTCATGGCTGTGGTAAGACAAAAGCTATAGTTTTCTTTCATTTCCACTTAGTTGCTAGTTTATTAAACTTTGGAGCATGAAGTGGATGTACAAAGTGATGCTTCAATAGAAATGATACACAGAAAGTGTGTTTAACACAGTTTAACTGCTGCTTCTTTTTGTCTTGAAGCAAACAGGGGTTTACCGGGCAGATGTCTTTGATCTGTTCCCTGGGACATCTCAAACTGTGGAAATGACCCCACAGAACCCTGGAACCTGGCTGTTACACTGTCACGTTACTGACCACATCCACTCGGGCATGGAAGCGACCTACACTGTGCTCCCAAAGGAAGATAAGAGCCACCTAGCTGAGTAATGTTCATTATGTTTTGAGATGCACAATGGGGCTCAGAGACAGGCCAGCATACTTAGAACCAGTCCAGGCACCCAGCAATATTCCATGTCTAGAAGCCAAGATGTTGCAGACAACCTGGTCATATTTCCCTCAGCACTGCTCAGGAAAATGAAGTAGTTAAAGGACTGGATGATAACTGACTATTTCTTCAACTTACCATCCATGAAATCTAAGTGATAGATTTTTTTTTTTAATTTAAAAAGAATTCTTCATGAGACAGACTATTTCTTTACCCAAGAAGTGTCAGTAGTGACAGGCTTCATCTCAATCTTTGTTCAAAACAAGCACAGCAGATAAATACAGCCGAATTCATCATCCCCACAGAGCTGAAGTACTGAAAAACTAAAATAGTGTTTACTTTCTCAATGGCATGTTGTAGCTTTACGGACACTATTATCTTGCTCTACCAATATCACCAGTGAAAAATCTTGAATTTTGAAGAAAAGTTCTTGTTTCTAAAAAGTTAATACAATTTTAAAACCAACATTTTTCAGTACTCAAAAGACAGAGCGTAAAAGATATTGAGAGAAAGAGAACAGTAGAAATAATTCAAAATATGTGATGTATGTATATATATATACAACCATATGATTTACATTTATAGCTATACTAAAAAATACAGAATGCAATGTTAAACAGAAAATCTAATTCTATTTGATAAACCACTGGAATATGAAACAGAATCTAATTCAATTTTATAAACACTAAAACTGATTTACAGAGTATGTTATGCCAGATGTCCAGACAAGGCTAATTTAAGAGTACACAGAAAGACATGTAAAAACAGACTTTCAACTTGGATCAGCAGTACATTGGATTTTTTTTTATTATTAACCATCTAGACTGCATTAAAATGTAACCTTCATTGCATCTTAAAGTTGTTTTTAAATCTAACTCACAATGTCCAGAAGGTACTTGGATCCTCTGTGCTCATTTTGGACTCTGCTGGCCGCATGCAAAGACTATTCTTTTGATGAGATGTACAATAAAGCTATTTTTCTCCTTCTAGACAAACAGTCTCTGTTCCCAAGATTATTCAATCAGTTCAAGTGTAAAGGCATGCCAGGCACTCAAGAATGATGAAAGCATTTTAACACAGCGATCCTCCAAGGTCTACCTTAATTTCTTGGAAAATATTCTTCTGGACCACTCATCTCTACACATTTTGGAAGATTTCACATAGTGGCCATGGCTAAGAAAAGAACCACAGACTAAGACAGCTGAATGGATGTAACAGCTTATAAATATATGTTTCTGTAAATGAAAATAGTATCTTGCAAGTGAAACATATTCTAGGTGATGGTTAATGCATGTTATTTAGCAGGTGAGGAACATGGAAGAGCTAATGAAATATACTTTTTTCCTAAAGTTTGCAAATAACCCTGAGCAACAGCAAAATTTGGGGTATCAGTCATCATACTGTCACATTTTACTAGTATGTCTGTAGTAAATGCTTAGAAAACAGGAATTTGGTTATCACTTTATCCATAGGTTCACACTGAAAAAATATATAGTATTGTGTAATTGAGCAGTTAACAAAATATTATATTATTTCTGTTGAATTACTTTACAATTTTATTTGGTAGTACCTCTCAAGAATGTGCATTTAAAAGATTTGGTTTTCTGTTATGAAAATAATTCCAAGGCAAAATTAGGCTGAAATAAGCCTGATGAAATGCAGACAGTGAAGGCCAAAATTTGGTGACTATGGTACTGAAAAGCTTTGCTCTGACAACTCCTGCAGTGGAATAATTTTGCTGTTGCAGCTCTTGGCGAAGGAAAAAGAAAGTGTTTTCTGAAGGTGGAAGCAGCAATGTGAGTATGGCTGATGCTACTCAAAAATGAAAACAGTAAGAGCGATATGGGTGCATTTCAATAACCCAACTCCTCATGTTAGATCCTTGCCAAATGAGAAGGAAAGATGTATGGGACAGGCAAGGAAAGCAAGATATCTAGGCTTTATGCCTGCAAGCCTGCAAGAATGAAACTGCTTCTCTTTAACAAGCCTAAATTGCTTTGGTCTTTTTTAAAGGTTACACTGAAACCAGCATAATACCTATCAGTAAATTAGATAATTCATTTTGCCTGTAACAGGAATGCTATGTGAGTAAGTTAAACTACTTTTGAGTTTGTTTTTTTTTTTTTGTTAATGTATTTTAGCTGAAATGTAGATGGTCTCTTCTGACTGACTTCTACAGATTTAAATAATATTGCAACTGCAGTGAAAACATTTTTATAGAGTCACTGTCAGGTAATTAGGCCTTTAGATGGTTTAGATGGTTATGGGATCATGGGAATCACTGTATTTTTGGTAATTGTCAAAAACTCCAAACTACATTCATAAGGACGTTATAAACATTGTGACAGCTTATTATGTATGACTGAATTCCTGCTCTGAAGGAGCAGAAAGATTTCTGCTCACAAGACAGACAAACATCAGTACACACATGCACAAGCACCTGAGATGCTTACCAAAAATCCTAGAAGAAATTCAAGGAAATGTTTGTGGTGCAATATCGAGTCAGTTGGGCCCAATTCCACTTGGAAGAGTCAGGTACTCTTACTCGTACAGTTGACACATGCCTGAGCCTGAATTCCTCCCTAGGTCAGTGATCCAACTAACAAAGATTTAAGACTGACTTTCTACTTTACTTTCGTGAACACTGTACGTTCAGTTGTACTGTAGAGTCTGTATTTCCTAGCTGCTTTGGCACCAGAATTAGCTTCAAAACAGATGCTTTGTCTAAGGAAACAGCTGTCCTTCAGTAGTTGACATAAGATGTATGTGAAGGGAGGCCTGCAGTACCTTAAAAGGAGTTCTACTGCTTGTTTCATTTACTTTTTTATTACAGCACATTGTAGTTGAGTGGACAGCAGGTCCACAGGTCATTGTTTTAGGTCAGCAACTTCCTCTGGCTACAGTGAAGAAGATGTGGCAAAAAAAATGCTGCAGTTCCATCTTCTGGTAGAAGACTGAGGAAATCCCTTAGCTCCAGTTCCATTGCAACAATTGATAAAGTTTCTGCTCAGAGCAAGGGAGAAAATATTGTTTAGGTATTTGAAGTTTAGAACAAAGGAAAAAAAAACCTAAAGCATTAACAATGTAATTATTAATTAAAGTCATCAAATTATTTAAATATTGCAACTGGAATGACATGTGAGACACAGCCATTTGTGTGCAAACACAACTATGTGAAATCTAAAAAGGAAACTGAAATTATGACTTCAATCAAAAACATGCTTCTATCTTGACACATCAGGTCTACACATGGCACTAACACGAATGAAGTCTGATCTAGCATTTCACATGTTTTGTATGAAATGCAAAGCAAGCCCTAGAAATCTTATTAGTACCCTCACTCAATACTATTTGTTAAACTGGATGCTTTGCAAGAAGCTTCTCAGACCAAGCAGTGTAATGTTATGTTCTTATGCAGTTACAACACGGTTACTGCATGAAAATAAATCCAAAGAGAAACTGCTGGCACCAGAAACTAGAAGTTTACAAGAACTGTGCTGCACAATGCAACCCCACAATGCTGATTTTCTCAGACATTCCAATGGCATACTTTGCCATTGTATGTGCTTTATTTAATATTCCAATGTATCTGCTTTATTTAATATTCCTAATTTGTCAAAACAATCACACTGGCCCCTCAGCTATACATAATATTATTAATTTCTTACAAACATGTAACAATAGGACTACAGAACTACTAGGGTGGATTTCTCTACTTCTAATATTAACATACTGTTTTACTCTATGACCTAATCATCAATAGACACTTAAGCCTCCCCTGTGTTATCACTAACAGCCTACTACCTAAGAACCATGTAGTCATTTAGCCTAGGAAAAAAACAATCAGAATTAGTTCTGTTTAGTAGTTTTTTTAATGGTGTCTACTCCTTACCTATACACAAAGAGTATGATTACAACAATTTACCTGTTTTCAACGCAAAATGAATGCCCTGATTTTTATGAGGCTACACTGCCTACACTGCAGAATTCTGTGCTAATGACCAAAAAGGTTGCTAAACTGCATTAGCTTGAACAGACGAAAAAGACCCCCTTTCTTCCCAAGTTATCATCTCAGTTGTCCTTAGTCTGAACAGTTATTAAGAATGTTAGCTGATGAACAAAGCCTTTTGGAGTTGAGTTACAACCAACTGATTTACCTTTGAGAGATGAAATAAGAATAGGGCAGTCATTTCCAGTAAGTCTAGTTCTCTTGCAAAGTTCAGGAAGCAGCTTGTTCCACCACAGAGCCTAATCCACAAAACCCAATAGCAAACGTATAAATTGACTGAAATTAAAAGTATGAAAGACCTGCTAAAAATAACCTGAACTAAGCTCAGATGTGTACAAATACAGGTCAGTTATTATGAACTCAATAATTTGTTTATATAATGCTTTGAAATGCAGTGATTTTGCATAGGTTGTGTTTTTCAATCTTCAGTGTAACTTTTTTCTGCTCAAAAATCTTTATACAGTGTCCCTCATACCTCTATAGAAAAAAGTTTAGAAGACAAAAACAGTCACCTAATTAACAATACCAACGCAGCCAAAGAATTGTTTTTTCCCTCAAAACAGCTTGATGGAAAGTGGTGAATAGCACTGCTCTGTCTCCTGACCTGATCTGTCTCACTCCAACAGCTGTAGTAGTAAATCAGGTTTTGTGCACAATTTTGTAGATAAGAATGGAGAGAAGGAAAGGGATTTCTTTCCTCCTTTAAAACTGGTAACTATTTTCTTTCACTTGTGTTCAGATGCAGTACTGCAACCTCACATTCTACTCTAATGTGGGAACAATCACAGAAACTATTTTCAGATCTGAACAAAAAGCTCAAATCTGGTTCTGAATAGAGTTCTAGTACATCTGTCTGACAGAGATCACATTTCCTGACTCTGGTCAGCAGAGCTCCATACAATTAATTGAGTTGCTGTGCTGGGAAATGGAAATAAACTCCTGTAGTCCTGGAACACTAGAATAAAATCAGTTCCAACACTAAAACTGTATAGAGGCCTAATTGGAAAATGGGACACAAAGACATAATCTTTCTGCTAGTGTACTGGTACCATTCTGATTGCTGGAAGGTCAGAAGATGTCACTAGAACACAGGAAGAACATATTTAAGTGCAATTTTATTTAAGGGACCATAGTCTCTTGTCAGTAAGCTAAGTAATAAGATTTCACATTATAAACAATGACAGACAATTCAGAACATAGTCAGTTAGTGAGAAACTAGATAGCTTTTCATTTACAGCAGAAAAAGAACATATCATTCTTTATTCTGAGGCACTCTGCCATCTAAAAAGACTATGCTTTAAGTTTACCACAATGAATAGAGTAAGTGGCAAAAGAAACTGGAGGAAAAAATACTCCATTACAATTACTGGGGACTGAGTTAAGGAATTAAAACGCCAAGGAAGAGGTGGAACGCAAGCTAAGCAATTTACTTTGCCTGAAAGCTAGGCTATGTGATCCATCCAGAGTCCATCTGTACATACAGCACTTCAGTTTGGGAAAAACCCCAAATGATACTGTATAACTGTATTGAAAGTAGCCCACCTGATTGTCACCTTTGAGCTCATGCTGAGCGTAGAGCACAGCTGCATCGGGACACCTTCTGAGCAGCTGGTCAATGGCTTCCTCGTACTTGCCCAGACGGGTATTGCAGAGAACACGGACGGTGAGGCCAACGTTGTCAGCCTCTGTCAGGGGCTCCAAAACAGGCAGAGCTGAAGCTATATTGATTGACTGACTACATAAAAGAGACTGAAGACAAGAAGTATTGTTTGGATTTAAGATAAACGTTGCAAAAAATGCTAACCTTAGAAGAAAAGCCCTTACTTGTTGGAATAATCCTGAAATAATACTTCTTTAATAAATATTGCTGAAAACCGGGAAAGCAAGTTTAGAGTAGATGCAAATGTAAATACTGTTATCAACAGAACTCTTCAGTACTTTTTTCTTCCATAATTTCAGTCAACCTTTTATTTTGACTTGGATAGCTTAGGGGGAAGAAGGAGAGTCTGCTGGAGAAAGTTGTTCACACAAACATGAATATTTGCAGAATGGATCTGAGATATAAAGCAGTAAGATGTAATACATGTTTCATACCTGTAGTCTTGAGATGTCTTCATGGTAATCTTTGCCAGATGAACATCCCACTGACATTATGGAAGCCACCCATGGGACAATCAACCCAAAATGACTACAGGAATTTATCTATACAAGACAGAATTAAGTTGCAATCAAAGAAACATTTCTTTTAGTGATAGTTCCATATGAAACTCATTGCGAGTTAAGAAAATTTTAATCTCAAATGGCATGATTTAGAAGAGTACCTACCCCTTCTTTCCTGGTTCATGCAATTTAGTAACCAATAAAATGAAAACTTCTATTTGGTTCTGCATTTCAGCTTTCCTGTTCACAATTCTTTAGAATTCAACATTCACACAATTTCCTCATTTAGTTAGCTTTGTAAAATTGTAAATAATCCACTTGACAAATTCTCATTATTTCATTTTAACCCTTATTTCTATGCAGAGCTGACTCCTGTTGGAAGTATATTTGCAAATGTCCCCAAGGAGCAAGACTGGCCAAAGACAGAAATACTAATTTGTAACTGCACATCACCTTATTTTATTTCAGTCTTGCTTCTTTTAAGAGATAAACTGTCTAGAATTAAAATATTAAGGATGGTACTTAGATTGCAGAGGATAGATTGTGGAGGAACACTGCAGTCCTAAAACTTCCTCTGCATGGTTTACAACTTACTAGATCCTCTGTTGTTTTCAATGGCTTAGTCTCAGGAAGTTGCTTCTTTGATATTCTCCAAACATACTGAGAAGTAACCCTCAACAGGAGCTCCTGAAGTATTTTTTCCTGAGAGGATACTACAAGAAGAGCTTCCCAGAAATCCACCAGGAGCTGGGGAATAGTGTTTTCACTGCTATTACACAACATCTAAGAAGGAAAATGACAGAAGACAGCAAGTTAGACTATGGTGATTATTAGTAGCAAAAGTTAGAAAAGACAGGAGGAACAGTTTTTCACTAGAAGCAGAATTTGATTTGATTTTTGTCCTGTGATTCTATGTAATACACTGCTATACAGGTCTTTCACAGCAACACATATACTTAAGACTGCAACACATGTACATTGAAGAACACATGTTTTAACCCAAGTGTTGTTATTCATTGTAGGTATAAGAAAAACACGTTTGTCTAGTCCCAGAAAACTTCAGGGATGCTAGAAAAACTATTAGTATTTCTTCTAATAAACTGCAGACACATACTTTTCTTTCACCGATTTATACAGCTCATCAGAACATTATATATCTGTTACATATTTAAGCCAGATTCTTTAGAAGTATGTTTTAATTCTGAAGATTTCTTTAAAAGGAGATTATGGAATTAATTTATCTAAATTCTGTTACATTTCCATGGCCTTAGGAAGCTCAATTTCTAGGAAGCCACTGAAAGGGTTCTGAGATCAGGGTATTTTCCATTCAAATGACAGGTTAAAAGCAAAGAACTTAATGGGTTGGTTTTTTTTGCTTTCTTTTTTTGCTTCACTTAACCAGTATTTAATTCCAGAAGGTCCAGTTTCTGACTCTGTAACCATGAAGTCACTATCATGACTAGAATATCTCCACCCCTCATCTCGCTCTCTCTGAAGAAATGCTGAAATGTGAGTGAAAGAGCAACTGAGGCTGCTTTCCTTTCCCACAACAATGTCACTATGAAAAAAACAGAAGCAAAAATATGATCACAGGCCAACCTTGAAAAAGGTATCTGCTTCTTCTAGTTCAATTTTACTGTTCTCATGTAAAGCCACAGTGGCAGCCACCAGTAAACCAGGCTGCATCTCCTTCAGGTGAACAGCAAACTCAGTTGGCATAACAATTCCTTCTTTACACTGCTGCAGGAGCCGTGGCTGCCCAATGAAGCCACATGCCAGTGTTGTCTACAAACATAAATAGACATAAATCAGGTAAAGAATTCAATATATAGATTATTCTACTCAGTAAACTCAGTATTTCCTCAGGCAGTGAAATTTAGATGGAAGCAGTCAGGGAAGAAAGCAAATCCTTTCTGCAATTCATAGAGTAGCTCTCCAGAGACAGAGATCAAAACCACATTCTGGAGCAGCGACTCCTGAAAAACAGGCCTTGTGCCTAAACACTGAAAGTAATATGCAGTTGAAAGATGGAGTTAGTGAGCACATAAAATGAATTTCACTAAGTAATTCAAGACATTCGATATACAGGGTGGTTTGAAAAATCACTGGCTGACTTTTCAAGAGGCTACTTTGCAGAAGTGCGATTTTTATTTTGAAAATTCCCCTGAAACAATGATCAAAATGTGCTTCACTTTGTGTAACAAGAAGCTATTTTGAGTTACGTGAGTGCTTATGAAGGCAAGTGTAACAGATTATTCCCATTTTAAAGACAGTGGAAAAATAATGCCTAAGTAAATTAAATGAATTACACAAGATATATAAGGCAGACCTAGAAGAAATATTAAGATTAGCTTTCTGAAAGTGTTTTTTTTCCTACTTTGAAATAAAATGCTTTTTTAAAGGTGAACAGCAATAGAACATATTTAAGAGATCAGATCAGAAAGAAAGAAAATCCAACCAAAAACACTCAAGCCTAAGCCACCTTATTCTCAAAATAACATCCATGCAGTGTGTTTGCTCACAACATGGCAATTTCACTTGATCATACTGCAAAAGCAGGTGGTGCTGAATATAATTTTTGAAACAGCTCCCCACAGTTCTGACCCTGCAACTCAACACCAGCTAACTTTAAAAACTCTGCAGGACTTTTTCCACCAAAGCACGATATCCAACTTTGAAACAGCTGTCCATTTATTTCAAAAGTGTTTAGACTCCCAATATTCCACTATAAGAAAAAGTCTCTGCTTCATACTCTATCACCTTTTAATATTCCACAGTCTTGATCAAACTCAACAAGAAGTAGTTTACAGACTGGTCTCACACAATGTGAACATCTGTGGCATTGACACCTCCACTAACATTTTTGCCCCCAATGACGAAGAACTCTTACTATGATAGCTCTGAAGTAGGTTCTGATTTGGTCTTAATAAGAGTTAAGTGCTTTGATTCCACATAAGATGTGAAATTGTATATAGAAACTTCAGTTTGTAAGCACAATGGACAAATATCCTGATCAAGAAAAATTTTGTAATAGCTGTTTGCATACAGATGGTGTTTTGATGGGCATATCACATATTAATTTCAGGTGGAGAGGTGTAGAAATGCTACTATACAATCCTCCCATGCAGCTGAAGAGCACTGGCAGAGTTGGTTACATCCCAGTAAAACAACATCTATTTGATCAAGAATAAAGAACTTCAAAACTTGCTTATTTTTAAGTCTTCGCCAAGACAAGACTACCCTACCTGCAGGGCAAACTGTACAGTCCCAGTGTATGTCAGCCCTCCACTCTACTGTTACTGCAGACATTCAGTGGAGCCTACACAGCCTATCAGGGTAAAGAGGAGTGACTGGAAGCTTCTTTTACTGTAAAATGCAACTACAAGTCAAACTATTGCCCTGGACTTTGAACAGCTCATGCTCTTGGCATACTTTACCTCCTTATAGGAGTGCATTTCATGTTCATACATTGCCAGGTCTCCCATTTTCAGAGCCAAGAAAGCCTTAGTAAGTGTCAGGACCACCGATGGCATCGTCTTTTCTACTTTCTGAAGATACTTCACAGCTGTCAAAGGACATATGTTTCTCATGCTGGGACTGCAAAGGATATCAGGCAGCTGCACAGGGTCCGCGAGATAGAATATCTGCAGTATTTTATTTCCTGATTCCTATTGAAATAAAAGCCATTTGACAGTTTAGACCTTTTCAGATGTACATTCTTCTATAGCACATGAAAGTAGTGCAGTTCTGTTGTTTTGTTTTTTGTGGCAGGTTTGTATTTTTTAAAAACAGACAAGTTCAGCTTAGCTATCAAATAAATGACAGTGCCTTTCCTGCCTCTCTCTCTTCCCTACTGGTAAAAGTAAAGGATTTCTAACTGGTAGTGTCTGGCATGCGAGAAGAACATTTACCACCAAAATAAATTTTTTTTTAGCAATCTGTACAACTTAGCATTGATCAAAGAAACAGCTTGTTTTGCTACAGAAATGGAAGATGACAGACATTTGACAGAAATTAGGGCTTTCCTATAACAGAAGTGTCTCTGTGCAAGTGGGAACCAGATCGTAACAACATGCATCAAGATAGCCAAAGCTGTAAGATGTTGCTTGAATGCAGTCCAAAGCGTCACAGGTGCTGCTTGCTATTCAACAAAAGTGGGAAAATAAAAAATAATGTAAAATAGAATAACTGTAAAACTAAAAAAGCAGCTCAGCATTTTCAAAGGGGAAGTGATTAATATTTGATACACAATTCTTAAAATCAGAACTAAATTAGCAGATTACAAATAAACCAACTTATTTCTACCTTACTTAATTCTTCATTTGAGTCTTCATTAAGAGAATGAGTTAAGTAAAATATAAATCCTCTCTCGTATGTCTGTATTTCATCACCTTCTGAAACTAGTCTCTTTAAAACTTCTGTCATGGATAAACCCGACATTCTGTAGTATGGCAAAGCAAGGTGGTAATCCTTTGTGTCAAACCTGAAGGAAATAGAGAGGAAGGAAAAAAAAAAACAACAAAACAACTAAGGGCAATGCTTTTGCCATCACTCTTTGTAAGAACTAAAAGTACATCAAACAAAGTCGCAGGCACATCAGTTATCTGCATATATTGTTCATATTCAACATAATTCTGTTGAATTCAATATAATTCTGAATAATTGAATTCTGTTTGATGACAATAAAGACAACCAGAAGAGAAGACTAGACTAAGCCAGTTTTGTAAAACAGAAAGGTTTGTATGAGATGTGCAATACTAATGTAAAATAACAAAGAATTATGGATTTTCATTTTAAGGTTACTCCACTGGAAACACATGCCGATGCCACTTTGACATCTAAAACATACCTGCTGTAGCAGTCTCCTAAGAAGGCACAACTTTCTCTGAATGCTCTTAGAAGATCTTCCTTCTCATCTGATTTAAGGAAATGAGGGTCCATTATAGCTGCTCTGACCAGTAAGTGAGCCTCACTTAGAAGATGGATGCAGCTCTCAGTTTTAACATTTTCGTAAGTTCTACTATATTCTACCTAGAACAGACACAGCATATACTTAGGCTGCTGACAAAAATTAAGAATATACAGGAACAATTTCAATAAGGAGAGGATCTGTTTGAAATAGGATTATGGGCTATTCACAAGAAATGCATTACACCATATTCGTCAATGATATGCATCAGAGATTAACTAGCACTACTTATTTTTAGTTAGCAAATAACAAAAGCAAGAGTTGGGCAATACCATTTCTCTGTAAAGCTGAATTGTTGAAACAGTGTTTATAATATATAAATTCCAACCAGGCTCTGACTCAGAATTTGTTCTGGATTTGATGCTGTCAGCCTTTCTGGAACTAGAGAAAAGAGTGAGTTGTCAGTGTTGAAATAAACACTATGCAACCAAAAAAACCCCACTCATTTTGTAATTCAAATGCACAAATAGGTACGTCTACAGACCAGTAAGTGCTGGAAAGTTAAGTTGTGAATTTAAGTCATACAGGCTAATAACAGAACTGGGATAGGCATGTTCACACATAAGAGTCATCATCAGAACTGTCCACTACATCTCCTCCTGTGCTTAACACCAGGGAGTATCAGGAATCACAGAATCATCAAATGGCTTGGCTTGGACCTTAAAGATCCCTAGTTCTAACCCCCACATCATAGGCATGGGATGCCACTCAATGAACAGGTCAGACTGCCCAGACCTTGAACAGTTAAGTAATTTAAATTAGTTGTTTAATCTCATGTAAGGACTTAGTGCATGGCTGCCCCTGCAGCTCTGTCAAAGTGTTTGCCAACACATGGCATAAAGACGTATCAGAATACTTTTATTCTAAAACTTTGACTTGGTCTATAAAGCCTTAAGGTTAAAAATACTGTGAGGAAACAGACTCTTTTTGTTCTGTTTTTAAATTTTATTTTAACTGTACAGATGTAAAGATGTTTACATCTTTATTTTCAAATGATTGTGCTACGTAGCTTAGTATTTGTCCATTACATTCTTTAAAGAAGGCAAAAAGCGAATCTTCTTCAAATGCCAATTTGATAGAATATTTGAATACTTGAAACAATGCAACTGGCAGAAAATGTGCTTTATACAAAAAAACTACAGTATTTTGAATAGTTATTCTTCCTGACAGGCTTCTCCTTATCTTTTTCTGAATAATATCTGCTCTAGCTTTTATGAAATACTGGGTCAACTAACTCCTCAATCAATTAAAGCTGTCCCAGTCTTGTTAATTAACTTAAACTGACTTTAATAAATATAGTTCCTGAACAACTGCTTAGAATAGCTGCATAGCTGTTTTATGAAAAGCCTTCAAAAATGGAAAGGGAATAGCAGCTTCCCTGGAAACTCGTAAAAAGTCACATATCCCTCTTGCTACACACATGCTACAACTGTAACTTGGGGCGAAGTCTGACCAACTTTTGCAATAGATAACTACAGTGATGTTCACAACTTTCCTGGCAATAACTCTTAGTCAAAGATAAGACATTTAATTTTGTGCTGCAACATATTTTGTAACCTGTAGCTTTGGCACTACGTATTTTTGGTACTCTACATTTTTTCTCAAGATAAATACTTTTTTAATTCTCAGGATAAATTCTTAGTAATGTTATTTTAATATTTTGTTGATTTCAGGCATTTGTGACTTTATGCTCATTTATTCTATGTCAGTAAATACAACAGAATTGAAAAAAAAAACAAACTTGACTGCTCTTCTCAGTCACTTAGAAGGCAATTATTTCTCAAGAGTTTTTCAACAGAGGAACTACTCCTAAATTGCAATATCCAAAAGTTCAGCACTGTACACCAGCTCCCTAAAAGACACAAATCCTTACAGCATCCTTCTTGTAGGCTTTCTTCTTTCAGTAATATCTTCTGTGTCTGCCTTAGTCAAAAGAATTATATGGTTTTTGAAATGACAGATAGCTCTTGGTCCTATAAAAAGCTGCATTCTTAATGTACAGACATCCAGTGTGACAGGTGGACAAGCCTATAAAGGAAAGTGACTGTTTTGTAATTTCACTTGGTATGTACATTGAGTTTTTAAATAAATCAGAAAAAAAAGTAACCTTTGTACAATGATCTGACATTAAAAACATTCACTGGCTTTCCTAACTTTGAGTGCTTCATTTAAGCAAGAATAAAAATACTCTCATAAAGGCCTGACAAGAATCATTTAATAATGAATGAAAAAAAAATTATTTCACTCTTCAAAGCAACTGCAGAGTTTCAGCTATGTTTCTCAAAATAATTGAACCGGAGGTAGATGCCTAATGCAGAAAACTTTATCTCGATTAGTTTGAATTTGGCCACTGGTCATAAAAGTCTTGATTTCAGTTGCTTTTAAAAAGCAATTACAGATAGAAGTATTATATTTGCTTGCCTATTGTTACCTTACATAGCCAGTATTATTTTCCCAATTTGTTCTATATGCACTTTTCACGTAAAACATATGCTATCATCTATACTGGACTAAAAATGGAAAAATGCAGCCTCATTTGCACAGAAATATTCTAAATTTACAGCTTTAAAAAGATGAAATACTACACTTACAAATTAACATACATAGTGAAACAAGACAACATAGCTTTACATGAGTAACCTGCTTTTTGAAGACACCTCAACATTTCTTGTAAGAGATGGAGGCCTTCAGTGGTGGTCTGGAGGCTCTAGACTGCCCTGGGCTAATGAGACCCAGAATGAGGCAGCTCTAAACTTGGTTTAAAAAAACAGCAGGAAAAATAGTAATGGCAAATAATAAAAATAACCACCATAACACTTCAAACTCCACACTGGGGCAGGGACACCCATGAGGGAACTGGCCCATGAAGGACTCACACCAGCACAGGGACGCCCCTGAGGGACTGTAGCCCATGGAGGGATCCATGCCAGAGTGGGTGGGCACACTGTGGATGGCAAGCTGCAGCACAGAAATCTGTGTAGGACTGAAGCCTTCACACCTCTCTAAAACTTTCACAGACACAGAAGGCAGCCTGTTGACTGACTGGAGGAACTGTGATGGATTTCAATGTAACCCACAGTGAAAATGCAGAAAGCTGAGACTAGAGAATGGACAGGAGAGATTGTGTCATGTGCTGGTATTAGCTATCTAGAGCAGAGAATACATGTTTGGCTCTTAAAAATTTTGTAAAACTTCTACTGTCCTATGGTTTCTTTATATCTGCTGTCTACCTGCTCAGAAGAAATCCTTAAATGCTACCTTAAAATATACCTCCGTCTATCTTTCCTACTACTTATATTAATGTGTATCACAATCTTTACATTCAATAGATTTTTACTGATAAGCAATTTAAGGAAGGAGAAAAGTTAAAACCTTCAAGGATCAAAAGCCCTCCTCCTAAAAAACATGCCCTAAGTATCTGGTAGCAGACTTGTTCGATTGCCTACATGCCTCTTAGAAAAACTGGTTTTTCAAGGACACCTAAGAGAGAAAAACATCATACAATAAAAGAAAACTCTGCACCCTTCATTCAACTTTATACAGAAAAGCATGGAATTTAGTTTTAAAAATAAGTGATTTTATAGCTTTTCATGTTTTTGAAAACATTCTATAATGGTCTAAAATTTTACATGGCAATAATATTGTTTCATTGAGACATCTGTAGACCACCAAAATACAACATGCCATTCATTTTGGATGTTATTTTATTGGTTCAGCCACCAGAAACGAACAGGATTTCAAACCTTAAGTCAACTAAGTGCCATACCACTACCCCCATTCTATTAGTGAGGTAATGAGAGGTGTACCTTCACGGTCGTGTCAATATATGGATCCTCACCACGAGCTGCTGCTGCACTGCATCGCACTGTGAAGCACTGCAGGTTCTGACTAGAGGAAAAGGAGAAAACACAACAATGAAGAAAATAAATTAAGATTTGCAAAAGTCAAGTAGCCAAGACTACAGTTAATCAGTTCTTTTTCCTTTGAAGAAATGGGCTTAAAAGCCCAAGGAGGAGGGTATGCTGAACTAGCACATGAGCCTGCCCAGAGATTTCCAGGAGGCTATGAAGGACGTATCAGAGGGAAAAAAAAAAATTTCAAAGGACAGCAGCACAGAGAAACATAGTAATACTATTAGTAAAACCAAAAGCATAGTACCTTGTAATGACGTGCAGGAACTGTGGAGTGAGGACTGCCTGCTCTGACTTCTCTGAATATTGGTAAGTAGAAATTAGCTCTACTAACTTCCCAAGAGAGTAGAGATAGCCAACATGAGGTAAAGAGAAAAAGCAGAAGAGACTCAGTAGTTTTCTCTTGTTCTCAGTTTCCTCAGAGGCTGTTGCAGAAATTCCTAAATATAACAATGAGAAAGGCATTTTATGTACTTTATAAATAAAAACCTGGCAACTCCATTCCAAGCCTGATGCCTAAAAGACAGAATCAAACCTGCCCAAGCTGCAGACTAGTTTTCTTAGTAGCTAGTAAAAAGAAGTTTTATATGAAGCTCAGTACATGTCAAAAAATTGTATGACATGTAACCTCATTTGGAAGCATTTTCACAAAAATATAAACGTAGCACCTAGTGAAGAAATTCTATAGATGTAACAGCATTAGAGAGTCCTTAATTCACCAGAACTAAGCATCCATGGACTGAAAGTCTGATCTTAGACAATTATTTTTGAGTTGGAATGAATGCTCATCCAGAGCTGCAGCTCACAAAAAAGTAGGTATTACTTAAGGGAAGGAAAGACTGGAAATTGCAGAATTTATTAGGATGCCACTTTAGCAGGTCGCAGCTGTGATCATATTCTACAGACCCTCTCATCAAAGCCTGTAAATCACACAAGAGCATAAGATAGCTGGAGTTAAAAGGCAAGTAGCTCATTCTTTTCAGTCAGCTGCAAGTTAAATGAGGCACTGCTATTTAGCAGACAGTAAACTATCTCAAACTGAGTGAGGAGTCAGTAAAAGTCAAGGGCCAACCATATCCTGGGATGCATCAGGCACAGCATTGGGGGGTGGGCGGGGGGCAGGGATGGGATTGTCCTGCTCTGCTCTGCACTGGGCAGCATTAGCTAGAGGGGCAGTTTGGGGCATTATAATACATGAAGGATATAAACCTATTAGACAAGAGACTAAGGGAGGACTAAAAAGATGGTGAAGAGTCTGGAGGGGAGGCCATAGGAGGAGTGGCTGAGGACACTTGTTTTGTTCAGCCTGGAGGAGACTGAGGAGAGATCTAAGAGCATTCTACACACAGTTCCTGAGGGAATGCAGCTGTGTCAGTGGAGGGTTAGGTTGGCTGTTAGGGAAAGGCTCTTTTCCCAGAGGGTTGTTGGGCACTGAAACAGGCTCCCCAGGGCAGTGGTCACAGCCCAAGCCTGACAGAGCTCAAGGAGCATCTGGAAAATGTTCTCAGGCACTTGGTGGGATTCTTAGGGTTCTCCTGCACGGGGCCAGGAGTTGGATTCGATGATCCTTGTGAGACCCTTCCAACTCAAGACATTCTATGCTGCTACAAAATCTGACTGCTAACATACAGCATTAAATTCTTCCATGGGTCTTTTGGGGCTTGAGCTAGTGAACCCCTAAAATCTGCATTCATCCCTTCCAGTTTTAATTAAGGCNCAGGGCAGTGGTCACAGCCCAAGCCTGACAGAGCTCAAGGAGCATCTGGAAAATGTTCTCAGGCACTTGGTGGGATTCTTAGGGTTCTCCTGCACGGGGCCAGGAGTTGGATTCGATGATCCTTGTGAGACCCTTCCAACTCAAGACATTCTATGCTGCTACAAAATCTGACTGCTAACATACAGCATTAAATTCTTCCATGGGTCTTTTGGGGCTTGAGCTAGTGAACCCCTAAAATCTGCATTCATCCCTTCCAGTTTTAATTAAGGCCCTTAAGAAAGGTAACCAGTATCTTAGTGATTATTAAGGTTTACTACTCCGATTTCCTTGGCTGGCTGAGTGGCAGTCTATATCTTGTAACACTAAGGAGAATTTTATTAATGCAATGTAAAGAGTAACTGTTTTGCAACACAAAATTTATTGGTAAAGAGCTGGTAAAAGCTGATTTAGTCACACTTATGGTGCACTGAATTGGTATTTTAGTTCAAGGTTTATGTAGAACTTGAAGGAATTAAAATACTTTTTTGTTAACAGAAGCTCAATTTAAATCATTGGAAAGGGAGAAGAGATCTCAATTAAAAAATAATCATACAGAAATCACACAGTGTATGAAAGAGGATACACAATGAAACTCGTTCCTTTCACAAGCCTCCTGTGACACAGTCCACGATGTATTCATGCATATCCATTTACCTGTCTGGTATACAGGAAGCAGCTGAACAGAGTGCAACTTCGTCTCTTCACAAAACCCAAAAGGCGACTGGTCAGGTGCAAAACGTCTAGGAAAAAAGTAAAAAAAAACCATGGCACTGCAGTGAAAAATTATGATTATATACTTTGGACAAGTAAACAGCACTGGCTACAAGAGGCAAAGCTCATGTTTTAACACTCAACAACAAGGTACACTCCGACTACCAATGCCATTAATACCAATGCCAAGAAGCACATGGCACAGCTAGACAGAACCCTATTAATAAGAGTTCCTGCAACCTAAATCCTCTCTCTTCACTTGTCTGCAAGATGCATGCAAAGTTTGACATCACTGAAGAAATCCTGCAACTGATTTTGACCTCAATTTAACCTTTTTTTTCCTCTTTCTTTTTAGTCCACTGAGCTATATGGAACACCATGCCATGTCCAACACTATTTGTTTCCTACTGTGTGTCATCCTTTTCCCTGCTTTGCTTTGTAATTCACTTTGTTGGACCCTGGCATCAATTCTTCCTTAGGTTTTGATAGAAATGTTGGTGAAAAAGGAAGACTAAATCAGCTTCCTGAAGGGGGGGACCTGCAGACGCAGGTGCTGAACTCTTCTCCATGGGATCCTGGGAAAGGCTCAAAGCTGTGCCAGGGGAGGTTTACACTTGACATGAGGAACCATTTTCTTACCAAGAATGGTGAAACACTGAACAGGCTTCCTAGAGAGATGGTTGATGCCCTAGACCTGTCACTGGTTAAGAGGCATTTGGACTGTGCCCTAAACAATACACTTTAACAGTGGCTCAGCCCTGAAGCGGTCAGGCAATTGCACTAGATGATTGCTGCAGATCCCTTCCAAGTGAAATATTCCAAGATACTAAAAAATGGACTTTCCTCAGTATCCCATCATTTCCTCAGTTCAAAAGAAACACCAAACCTTATAAAAACCCCAGAAGTCAAAATATCAGGAGTTTCCTTTCAAAAACACAACACAGTTTGGCTTTTTGTAGTAAATTAACCCATGAAAGGGAAAATACATCTATAATACCTGAAAAGCAGATACTGCACTTGGAAGTGCTTTGTGTCTTCTGTAGGTAACTCTGTAGATTCCAGTGTGACAGGTATCTCACATAGCTTACTTTCTTCCCCAAGCAGTTCCACTGGCTTCTGACATATGATGAACTCATCTAATTCAAGCTGTAAAGGATGTGTTGAAGGACTTTCATCTTTCACACCTGAGCAATGAAAATGCTATTTTAATTGTTCAAATGATTCCATGCAGCAGTAAGAAAACAGTATGACAATATCAATTAAATACTCCAGTTACAGCTACCCTGTAGCATTGGCTTCCTCAAACCACAAGATTTTGAAAACAGCCGTACTAGAAGATGGGAACAATTCCTATTTAAGCCTCAACAGTCTGAATACTTAAGAGTCAAGATTTCTGGGAAAAAAACCCTAACAGGTAAACTGTTCACTAGAAGGTGAGTCAAAGGCAACCGGTGCTGCAAATGGCTGGTCATCAAAAAATGTTGACTTTTGGCTGAAGAGGTTTTGAGAAGGCAAAGGCAGCTATCACAGGAAACTATGTTATCTTTAGCTCACTTAAGTCCTGGAAAGGAAATCCTAATAACACTCAGAAAGTAACTAGAACTTTTCTATGTAGTTTTCAGTAATAAAAAAACTAGGGGGAGGACACCATTATCTGAGAAAAGACTCATCTTCAGTGGGTTCAATGTTCAGTGAAGAACATCGCATTTATATTGTCCCTATCTCAAAAGTCTTATTTACCTGTAAATTTTTTCTAGGTACACTTTCCATTTCTAAATGACCCTCCTTTTAAGTGTCTTCACTTATAAAGAAAGGACCTTCCTAAAGTTTGTTGGTGTTGATCTGATACATATATGTTTGGAAAAGTGGGAATTGATAATTGATTACATATGGATTGATATCTTGCACTATACAGGAATGAAACCTCCTGAGTACATCTACTTCTGGGATTTCTACAATTCTAAGACAAGCCCCCGAATAAGATAAAGGACTGAAAAAGGAGAATTTGCTTGATTATGGCAGGTTCTGAGCCTAACAGTTAAAAAAGTACACAGACTTCACAACAGAAACATTTTTAGTTGTGTAAGCCAGTTACTTAGGCAGTGACACTGATAGAATAATTTTTCTGAAACACAGCACACTGAACTACTACCACTTTAACTTGGCCCATTGTGGCACCCTAAAACACGGACCTAATTCTGTGTCTGCAGAGGCTGTACTATCCTCTAAAGGTGGAGCATGATGGCATATTTGTTTGAAATGTTACCTCCGACTGCGGGTACAACTTTTCATGCTCAAGAATATTCAGCTGATAGTCAGTGATAGGACAATCAGGAAATATTTTCTGAAGGGCAAAGACCTTGTTTGAGACTACTTTCAGAACAACGGGAATCAATTAGCAGATTCTTGGAGATTAAAAAAAATTAAAAATTTATTTCAGCACCTACCTCCATCCACAGCCTTTTCTGGTGCACTGACTCCCTGAGCACATTGCTCTGTCCTCTCTGCACTTTGCTGGACCAGTTCCAGTTTCAGGATTAGAACGTCCAGCTCTGTTGTTATGGCTATATGTCTGGCACAAAATGCAACTTCGGCAGGAATGAGGTTATCAATGTGCAAAATTAAGGAGCGTTCAAAATCTAACACAGTCAAATTCTGGTTTATGACACAGTATTTCAAACAGAACATGACTAGTTTATTCTTGCAGCCCACAAGAAGATCTCCTTTCACAGGACAACATGAAATGCACAGTGGAGGATCTGAAAGTGGCATTTCAACAACTGACATCTGTTCTTTTAAGGCTTCACTGTATGATTCTTCCATCTTGTGACCAACCATCCGGACACACACACGAGAACTCCCTGCAGACATGCATCTCCAGTTCATATATGCTCTTAGGAAAGTTGCTTTGTTTTTTTCCTCAATTGTCACCAGATAGTCTCCTTAAAAGAAAGCAATCATACTGATAATAATTTAAAAATAGATTACAGTTTTTGAGCTCTTTATCTGCTGTAGTGCGCTACAAAGAACATCTTCAAGCCTCAGCTCTTACAAAAAATTCCAAAAACAGTTTTCACCAATTTTTCTTTAACTGAATACAAAGCACAAGTTTCTTTGCTGGGTGGCACACAATTCACACACCACTAAAAGCAAAGACTTACAGATGTAGGTCCAGAGTAACTCCTGTGTGAATCCTCTCTGTAAGTTGCGACTGCATACAAGGTTCCCCCCACCTCCCCGCCTTCTCATATCCACTAATGAAGAAATGTTTTGTTCTCTACAGATCATAGAAAGCAATGGACCAACAGACTCATGAAGAGCTGTGGAATGGGCTGGAACGACCACCTCACTCCGTGCTCTAAAAACAAAGTACAAAAAACAAGAAAAAAACCACCAACCAAACCAAACTAAAATAAACAAACAAACAAA
>VZRH01004585.1:325110-355979 GCA_013397555.1 Urocynchramus pylzowi
AAAAAAAAAAAAAAAAAAAAGCAAGCAGGGGCAGGAGCACAGACTGCAACCGAGGCGGAGGCAGACGACGAAGAGAGATACGGCTCCTACCTTCCCTGCAGGCCCGAGCGCTGCCGGCGCTGTGACCGGCTCGCGCTTCCCCGCCCGGCCCGCAGGCCAGCCCGCTCCAGCAGACGCGCCCCACCTCCTGTTCGGAAGTAGCCTGAGAAAGAGCCTAAGGGAGACGCGGCTGAGAGGGCCAGGCCCTCCTTCCGCGGCACAGTCCGAGAGGCTTTGCTCGCCGCCCGCCTCCTGCCCCGGCCCGGCTGGCCCTCCATCCCCACCCGGCAGAGCCCCAGGGCCGCTCCACACACTCGGACCTGACGCGTCCCGGTCTCCCCGGCCGGGCACTCGGCGACCCGGCGATGGCCGGGACTCACCTGCCGAGCTGTGCGCCATGCGCAGCACCGGACCCAGCGTGGCGAAGGAGCCCAGGGCTTCGCAGCGGCCCTGTTCGCGCACGGTGAACACCTCCACCCTGCAGCTGGCCGCCGTGCTGGCCACGAACAGCACGTCTTGGCCGCAGCAGAAGTGCGCCGGTTCTTGCTTGCAGGGCACTACTCGCTGCGACCCGAACGGGTGCAGGTTGTAAAGCTGCACCATGGTCCCGAAAAGTTCCACCGCAGCAGCAGAGAAAGCACCCGCAGCCTGCCGGGGCGGCGCCCAGCACTTCCGCGGTGCGCAGAGCCGCCTCCGCGCGGTGCTGTGCGGGGCGGGCTCGGGTGGCAGCGTGTGGCTGCCCCGGCACAGGTACCCTCCTACGACGTTCCGTGTAGCCTTGGCGCGACCCAGGTGGTGGGTGGGCATCCCCGGGAATCCTCCGTCATGGCAGAGCAGCGCTGTACACTGGTGGAGCTGTCGAGTGGGAAAAGAAACTGGAAGTGATCCATGAGTAGTATGAGACTGGGAACGGTGGCTCATAAATGGAAGACCTTGCTGACGGGTGTTTGGTCGGTGGTCTGTGTGCGAAGCAGCTTTCACTTGGTCGCGGCTTGGAGCTGCTACTGCCACCAGGAGCGTGCCTAATGCATTAGGCTACTGAAACCTGGGTTCTTCCAGTCTCCCCAGCACCAAAAGCAGACTTTTTTCGTACTTAAATACAGCATTTCTTTCTTAATAGCCAACAAACCCCCCAAACAAAAGCCTAGTTATTTCACAGAATACTCCCACAAGAATCACTCTTAGCTAAATGGCCTAATATGAGGACTGAAAGCACAACCTTGGTGTTGGTTAGCACCATGCTGTAACCGGCTGGGTCAGCATTTTTTGCACAAGCCAATGTCTATGATAGAGCTGCTTCCATGTGTCTCTAAAGCTCTATTCATGTGACCATACTAGTAAAGAAAATCAGATTTTTTTTTTTTTACTAATGTAGGAAGGTAAAAATTACTATGTACTTTTAAAGCAGGTAACAGATCCGCTACCAAAACATGTGATCTTAAATTGTCCTTCCTTCATGAATACACACATTAATAGTGAAGAAGAAAAAAAAAAAAAAAGCAGCAGTATAATCTTTGGAACTTTATTTGGAAGCACATCTGAACACAAACAAACAGGGTTCTGCAATTTTGGTAGATTTTTCCAGGCTTTAGTTTTCTCAATATTCATCTCCTTCTTCAGCCTCTGCTTCTACTGAGTCTAGGCCAACTTCTTCATAATCTTTCTCAAGGGCAGCCAGGTCTTCCCGGGCTTCAGAAAATTCTCCTTCCTCCATCCCCTCCCCAACATACCAATGCACAAAGGCACGCTTAGTATACATGAGATCAAATTTGTGGTCAAGCCGAGCCCATGCTTCTGCAATAGCAGTTGTGTTACTCAGCATACACACAGCCCGCTGCACCTTGGCAAGATCAGCACCTGGCACCACAGTTGGAGGCTGGTAGTTAATGCCCACCTTCAAGGAAACAAATGAGAACCTTCCTTAGGAATGCCAAGGCTTAAAGACTCATTTCTATTAACAAAAATCACCATGATCACAAATAAATAAAAAAGCTTAGTTAATTTTGTACTTTATCAAAATATTTAACAGGGACATTACAACATTGTAGCACAACTGTCACCTCTGAAGACTACACAATTCCTAATCCCTTAGATATCGAGTACTTAAAAGGCCACATACCTTGAATCCAGTTGGGCACCAATCCACAAACTGAATGGTACGTTTAGTCTTGATAGTGGCAATGGCTGCATTGACATCTTTGGGCACAACATCGCCTCTGTATAACATGCAGCAGGCCATGTACTTGCCATGGCGAGGGTCACATTTGACCATCTGGTTGGCTGGTTCAAAGCAAGCATGGGTAATTTCAGCCACAGATAACTGCTCATGATATGCTTTTTCAGCGGAGATGATAGGGGCATATGTTACCAAGGGGAAATGGATTCGTGGGTATGGAACCAGGTTAGTTTGAAATTCAGTCAGATCTACATTGAGGGCTCCATCAAAACGCAGTGAAGCTGTGATGGATGAAACAATTTGCCCAATTAAACGGTTTAAATTGGTATAAGTAGGACGGCCAATGTCCAGGTTACGACGACATATATCATAAATGGCTTCATTATCTACCATAAAGGCACAGTCTGAATGCTCTAATGTTGTGTGGGTAGTTAGAATTGAGTTGTAGGGTTCCACTACAGCAGTGGAAACTTGTGGTGCTGGATAAATTGCAAACTCCAGTTTAGATTTCTTGCCATAGTCAACAGATAGCCTTTCCATGAGCAGTGATGCAAACCCTGAACCAGTGCCTCCACCAAAACTATGAAAGATAAGGAAGCCTTGCAGCCCTGTGCACAGGTCAGCCTATAACGACGTGGAAAAAAATGGGAGAAAAAAAGTTATTGATCATTTTGGAGCAATCAGTATTAAAATAATCATTCAAAAGCATTTCTGTCATAAGTTTGCTGGTTTTACATGTTATTACTTAAAAACAGTTTTCTTGAAAGGTTCTGGTTTAACTGATTGAGTTTTTATTTAAAGGGGGGATGGGGCACACCAGGAAATAAAAGGTTTATTTTGTTTTCAACAATTAACTACGCACAAAATTGTTAAGGAAAAAACAGCAAACCATCAATATAGCTAGCTATAGAGCTGCATCAATTACTTTAATTACTAAGTTGCAGTATGAATCCTTACCAGTTTGCGAATGCGGTCTAGCACTAGATCAACAATCTCTTTTCCAATGGTATAATGGCCTCTGGCATAATTATTGGCTGCATCTTCTTTCCCAGTAATGAGCTGCTCAGGATGGAATAACTGCCTATATGTGCCTGTACGTACTTCATCTACAAAAAACCCCAAAACACCACATCATAAATTTGTTCTGTTCAGTTCTCTGTGTGCTGCCTAGTGACTACACATGAAGCACATGTGTCAAAAGAGTGTAGACAGCATCTCTGACTGCACATAGCTTGTCTGACCAGTCTAAGAAATTGGCACAATTTCTGCCCCTTTGTTACAGGGTAAACATCAGGCACATACAAAGCAGTATTTGTACTCAAGGAACACAAAGATCACGCAGGAAACTATATTACAGGTACAGACACAATACTGGATAGCACTCAAGCAAAATTCAGTATGCAGTGCAACAGTCTGGAAAGATGATCCAAATCATAAAAAAGTTCTCTTGTTTTCCAGATATTGTTACTGGTAAACCATTATTTAATTTCTCTCAAATAACAATAACCACAAATTTCAGAACAGCATCCAGACATACATTTTAAAATCTATAGTGTTCTAAACAAACAAAACAAGACAGTTGGGAATCCGTAAAGGATCCTCACTTTTTCACTTAAGATCTTTAATGTTGGGTACATACCAACTACGGTTGGTTCTAGGTCTACAAACACTGCTCTCGGAACATGTTTACCAGCTCCTGTCTCACTGAAGAAAGTGTTAAATGAATCATCTCCACGTCCCATAGTATTATCACTAGGCACTTGACCATCAGGCTGGATCCCATGTTCAAGACAATACAATTCCCAACATGCATTGCCAATCTGAACACCAGCCTGGCCAACGTGGATGGATATGCATTCACGCTGCAAAGTAAAAAGAGAATGATAATGAGACATGGAGCTACCTGCCTGTGGGTTGTATCTTCCATGATGTTTCTCTGCTGCAATATTCCCTGGTTGCCCTTAAGTGACAATTTAAGAGAACAAGTTGTTGGCTGCTGGCAAGACACTACTCACCTATGCTGACCTGCACTGACTTTGTGAATACTGGAAGATCCTAAAGACAACACAGTCCCTATGAACACATGGGTGAATATAAATTCATTATCCCTTACAATGCTGCATATATAGTCCATCTTTAATATTCAGCCTAGTGTCTTTTTACTCTTCTTTTAGTTTTTGGAAGACCTCTTTATATAATATGCCCCCAATTTCCTTGACTTGTTACCACACCATATACTGGGTCACTGTTGCAAGAATCTTTCCTGCACAGGACTATTCAGTACATTTTCCTTTATAATAAGCATACCAGTATCTAGGCCCTAGCAATTAGTACATAATTTTTTCACACATATTCCTACGTGAAATCATCTTAAGAGTCACAATCAAATATAATCTGCCCCCTTTCAGCTAGCTCCTTTGATTCTAAGCAACTGTGCCATGTATGTTTAATCTCCCAATACCTCAACTGCCTTACACCTGAGATGAAAATAAGCTGCTTTTCTAATTTACTGTTAGAGTGCATCTAGAAAAAAGCAGAGGTGGGAAAAAAAAATAAAAAAGCAAGGTGTCTGGGCTGCTCCTTCACGTTTCCTTGGTAGCTGCATCAAATTCCAGTCTCCGGTCCAGCCCCGCAAATCCGCCACGAGACTCGCGGCGCCCACCGGGCCCCTCACGGCCGCCGGCCACGCCCCCTCCTCTGATTGGCTAGGCCCAGGGAGCGGCTAACGGCGCGCACCGTCCGACCCGCCCCTCACCGCCGTCGGCCACGCCCCCTCCTCTGATTGGCTATGCCCAGGGAGCGGCTACTGGCGCGCGCCGCCCGGCCCGCCCCTCACCGCCGCCGTCCCTCGAGCACGCGCCGTAACCTCTATGGCTTCACGCGCCGAGGCGTCCCAAAACCAGCACGGAGAGCCGGCCGGCGGCCGCCATGCCCTATCCCGCTATCTCCCCGCCGCCTGGATAGAGGTTTCAGTTCGCCCGCCTTTTCGCGCTGGAGGTGCCTGCTCCGAACAGACTTCTTCTGCACATATCTCGTCTTGCTAGCTATCGGCCGGTTTATATGCCTCGCCTCTCCTAAAGTTAATAAGCTTTCATACTAATTTCTCTCCTTCTCCCCAACCCTTCTGTCTTAGAGCTACCACGGGGACTATAAGCAGAGACTGCCTGCGAGTCCTGCCGCAGCACGTGCAGTCATGAACTCCCCCGAAGTGCCGCAACAGAAGCGGTCCCAAACGCCCTTTCTCCCCCCGCAGCCTCAAGGATCCCGTCTCCCAAACGCCCTTTCTCCCCCCGCAGCCCCAAGGATCCCGTCTCCCAAACGCCCTTCCTCCCCCCGCAGCCCCAAGGATCCCGTCTCCCACCATGGTGCCTCGTTAAGGTGACGAACTCCGACTGCGCCACAACACGTCCGCCGCCGCGACCGACCAGCACCAACTGCCGACCGTTAACCGCCTCGAACCCCTCGCCTCAGGTGCTGGCTCCCCATTGGCCATTACCCACGCGGACTGGGCGCGAGGGAAGGCCTCTGATTGGCCGAAGGTGCTCTTCTCCCGGCGAAGGGGAAGACTGCCACGAGGCAGGGGCGTACTTGGGGGCGGGACTTGAGCGGCCCGGGGCGGGGCGCGCGCGCGGCCTGTCCTCTGGAGGCGGGAAACGGCCGCGGGGGGGCGGGGCCTCGCTGCCGAGGCCTGCGGGAAGATGGAGTGGTAGTGCAGTGCTAAATTGTCTTCGTGTGTCAACGGGATCTCTACTGGGGTGCTGATAGACAAGCACTCCTTCTGTAGTCTCTCCTGATAGTAAAAGGATACAGATCTGCTTTCCCAGGGGAGATTTATTTGATAGAAATACAAAACTGGAGTGGTATTGTAATTTCAGTGCCACTCTATGAGTAGTGAGCACACTTTCTATTCCCTGCTTTTGGCTAGGCAGATTCACTTTGGCACTTCTGGAGATTGTGTCATTAACTTCTCAAACCAGCTGAGGAAGAGGGAGGAGACAGGTGCCTTTTTGCTTATATGCTCAGAATGAGATATTAGTAAGAATGTCAAATAAAGTGCCAAATAAAGAGATTTGTTGCTCTTGAAATATAAGAATACTAGGATATTCCAAAGAAATAGGTCAAAATATAACATCTTCACCCCTTTGAACATTAGTGTTATTTATGGTTTTTGTAAGACAACAAGGAGGATACCCTTGTTGATTTTCAGGATCCACAAGACCAATGAAATATGGTCAGAACCTTTTTTAGAAGGTTGTTGTTTATTTTCCTAAAGAATACAGGATGGAAAAATTATTTGATAATTGTTCAATAATTATTTAGAGCTTAATTATTAACTAAGTATGGCTTGAATTTCTTTACTTAAAATATAAAGCAATCTTAACTATAAATAATGTCACATCCATAGTGTTATTGCTACTTGAAGAGCTGCCACAAGAAAATTGCATATTCCCATTAGGCATTGTGTTGCATACATGCTTATCACTGAGAAATCTTTAAGTTCTAAGTACTGCTTTTCTAAGTATGATTACTCTTAATATGTATTTGAAATGTTAGGCCAGAATTTTCTGTAGTATGGGGCAGCTTGTGTTCTTATGTATAGTAGGCTATATCCTCACTGTGTATCAAGTGTTTTGATTGCATTTTGATCAACGGAACTGTTTTGAAGCATGAGAGATCAGAATGTTTCCTGTATGGAAATCTCTGGGTTTAAGTTTGTTTCTGTATGTGCAAATGATAAAACTCCTGAAGAATTGCATGAGACATCAGTGAGTAAAATTAAGTTGTTTCTGAGCTCTGGTTCAGTTGAAGAATGCACAGTTTGCTTGGAATCACTGACTCTTCCTGTGATAACACACTGTGCACATGTGTTTTGAAAAGCGTGTATTATTGAAGTCCTCAGAAATGAAGAGGCTGGTTGTTCTATGGTTAAAAGTAATTGTAATAGCAATTTGAAAGCAATGAACTGCTATCACCAGAAGCTATTGTTTATTTAAATTGTGAAGTGTGTAAACCTAGTTATCATCTGGCCTGAAGTCAATCTATGGAGAGAGTAGCTGTCAAACTGAACAGTGGTAAGGTCTATCAGTATTTTCAAAAGCTTGTTCTATAGTTCTTACCTTACTTTTTCCCTGGGGTAAAAGTGTGCAGCATTGTATGCCTCCATATGGCTGGGTGCCTCTTCACTGCTTGTATGTGATGTGATGCAAATCATATATATTATTGCGCTTAAAAGAGACCAAAGCTGTGTATTGGAAGTTGACTGTTGAATTAAAATCATGTCTACTCTCCTTTCTCGAAGCTGATAAACTTGGACAATGAAACAGCTGTCTTGCTAAAGGGCCATCTTTATGTCCCTTCTCTGGGCTCTATCCAGAAAAAGCTTGTGAATGAGTATACTTGGATTGCTTTTTTGAAAACCATCGTATTTATTTTTCTTGTGTGCTTTTAAGATCTACTTTTCCTTTTTGCTTGCCATTTCTAGGGCAATATAATGGCATGGTAGTCTCACCTCATCTATATCCAGTTCTGCTGCATTTACTCCTGGGAGTTGTTCTGACTTCCCCTCGGAATAGAGCTGCAAATGTTAGCACAAACCTGGCTGGTGCTCTTTATTAGGAACAAGCAGGGAGGGACAGGTTAGTCCCTGCTTGTGCATAGTCAGTCAACCTAAGAAGACAGAGGTGGAAAGGGTGGTCTGTCTGGCTTCTGGACTGACATTGTTCCATTGACAGATACACAAAATTCTGATGCAGCTATCCCACTCTCTAGAGTTGCTGATAAATTTGAGGGAAACAAGTGAAGGAAAGAACGCTTGCAGAGGCCTTTTTCCAGTGCAGACGTTCTTGATGTGTTTGTAGCAGTCAGTGTCCCTACTGAACCTTCTGGTGCTTTTAACGTGGAGAGAAATAAACTGCATTATGATGTGATGGAATTATCATCATTATATACTACTTGACTGTAAAGTCAAGTTACTATGTATTGCCAAGAAAGGACCATGGAATCTCCAGAACTACCACCTTTGTCCAATCCCATGGTGGTCTATAGATTGCTTTCACAGAAGTGAAGTCTGAACAGAGGTGAGTGCAGGTTCTGCTCTTTTGAACTATCCTAAGTTTCTAAAACAGTGAGTGAATAAGCTTTCTTACCTTCAAATGATTCCTTGCCAAGGAAGTTTTTGCAGCTTTTAGCCAAAACTCTAAACATGCATCTACAAATTCCAAAGTTGACTCTGACATGCATCTAAATGCATCTAAATTCCAAAGTTGGGGAATTCACTGTTTCCACATGATAGGTATTTGTACTAGTACTGCATTTGATCTGGGTAGTTTCTGTGCTTGAATAGTTACAATGCAATTCTCTCATAGTAAATAGCATGGGAAAGTACTTTAGGTATCACCTTGAAAACAAAGGAGACCAACAAACTGCATACCCTCTCCCCAAAGCAGCTTGGGTTCAAGCAGGATTCTTCCAGGCAAGGTAATGGTTTCCATTATTAATACAAATGAGATGTGAAGCTGCAAGCATAAAACTGCTGCGTGAAAAGTTTGGCATGTCATGGTGTTACAAACTTGGAAATAATTTTATCTTTCTAATGTTAACCTAAAAGCATTTACCAAAATTGGAAAAACTTCTTGCTATTTAACATCTTGAAAGTTAATACTACCTTTATTTCAGTCTTCTGTTGAGACTAAATTTAGAGTTGTGCAAGTAAGTAAAAATCCTATGCAGAAGCCACAATAAAGCTATAAGATCTCTATAGTAATCTGTCTTTGTGTATCAACTGCATTCTTATAAAAGCTTGCAAGATATGCATTCAAACATTCTTTTTCTTCTTCTAGCTGTTCATTGTGAGACTTTTTTGTCATTTTCATATGCTTTTACCATAATTCTTCAGTATCTGTGTTGGCAATGTTCAGCTGACTTTTGTGTTTTGTTCATAATTACAGTACTAAAGTGGAGAAGGGATGCATAAAGATGTGAGCTTTTATTAAAAAAGGAAAAAAAAAAAAAAAAAGTCTATGAGCACCATTAGGAGGTTGTGGGGTTTTTTCCAGAAAACATTTTCCAGATTTAATAGAATTCATTTATTTTGGCTTGTCACTGGAGGATTTTGGGTTGGCTGCCAAATCAGGAATGGCTCATTCATTCACTATGTTTGGAAAACTGTTATTTCAAATTTGTTTGTGTTAGAGTCTGTCTCTTGAAAGGATATCTTTATTGCTGCAATAAATTAATGTATCAGACTATGACTGCCAGTCTCTAATTGGCTAGTGATTCATTCCAGATTAGCAGCCCCCAGTATTCATGTGCTCTGCGAGGTCTGCTTTGTAGCCTCTCTTAAGATGCCTTGGTTCTGTGGTCAGATTTCTATATAAACAGAGTTACCTAATTTTAAAGGGTTGCTCTGTTAGGCAGAAGTTTTTCATGTCTGTCACTTTTGCCTCCCAAAGTTGTCCATTTGTACAGTGCACACAGTCTATTATTAAATTTTCTGAGTAGCCCTATGAAAGTGCTATTGTATAAATTTTGCTTTATCTAGAATGTACTTCAGAGAAAAAGGCGTTTGGAGTTAAATTATGTCTCATTTCATGTGTCTGTTGGGGAAAAAGAGAAGATACCCCGTGTCTGGTCCTGACAAAGCATATTTCATCAGACTGCTATTATTTCTGTGCAGGCTTTGAAGAAAAAGGGTAAAAGGTCATTCTTTTGTTTGTAACTAAAGAAAGATATTGTCTTTGAAAGTTGGTTTATTTTTCCCATATTTTCAGTAATCTTACTCTCATAGCCCAAATATATCCTTGCTTTAAAACCTTAAGATACTTATTTCAATATAAATATGCTCAGGAAGAAGACCGATTAATTTTTAAGGAAGACTGAGTATTTATAAAATGTGCAGTGTTTAGGTCATGTTAACGTTCTTGCAAATAAAATATTTTGACTGTCACATCAGAAATGAGAAAGTGTGTTACAAGAATGAATCCTTGAGGATGTTTTTACATCAATATAATAAATGCATAAAAGGTGGTATTTATCATTCACTATAAATAACTAGATTTAATACATGTCTTTTAATGTTGTTTGGGCTTTTGCAAAGCCAAATGCCCTCTCTGTAGGAATGAGCTTCAAGTAGACAACTTGGTGGAATGGTCCCCTAGAAGAGGAAATAGACTCCAGTAATGGAAAGAAGCCTGATCAGGAGTGGATATCTAGCTCAAATGTGCATTCTATTATGTTTTATTTAGCTTTCATTACGGTTTTGTAGAGCATACTCTATAATTGTGCAAATATACTGAACGTATTATACGTATGGATAACATATTTCAAGTTATTATTTAGAAGGCTGTCCAACATGTCTAGCCAGCACAGAAGAAAATGTGTACTAAAATCACACCACAAACAAACTGCAATTCCCTTGCAGCAGGGAAACAAGACAAAAGCAATACCAGTTGTAAATTGATGCTGGTCATTGTTCAGTATATAGATGTGCTTTAATTAAATAAAACATCAGGTAAAGAGCTTTGCTTTTTGTTTCAGTTTCTGAAGATAGAGCAGTTTTATAACCACTGAAACTTATTCAAATCTTAATTTACTTTTGGAAACAAAATCTAAATAAATAATTTCTTAAATCTTATTTAAGCAATATATATTCTGCTCTAGAGGGGAAAACTAAATGGGCATATGTTACATAATACAACACTTGTCAGAAAAAACATTGCAGTATTGTTATTTTACTTTGTAGACTTGTTTCTCAAGGTCTGCCACATCATTTTGCTTTGTCTCTTTCATTTGCAGCCAGAATTTGTATCTTTCTGCTAGTACTTCGACCTTTTCATTCTGAGATTGCTTTTCTGAAACATTAAGTTTTTAACTTTTAATGAAGAAATTGTTCTTTCAAATGCTGGTTACAAATTTGTTCCCTAAAAATATTTTTGTGGAGACATAAGAGCTAATTTCAGACATTATGCTCCAGAATAAATCGTGATTTTTATTTTTTTTTCTTTTTAACTGGTGCAGTTACTTTCATTCTCTAGTTAGTGGTTCTTTATGTCATCATAGCTAAACCTTACTGAGAAAACTAGCAGCGTTCTTCTGCCTCAAATCCCATTCCTTGTTCCTTTTGTTCTCATTTTGGTTCAAGAGAGTTTCTGGTGCCTCCTTATTTCCTGTCCTACCTAGCCAAGGGTCTTGCATACCTTATTTGCCTCAGTATGTCTGGGGGAAGCCTTTCTCACTTCTTGAGTGTTGCTATGGTAGATCACTTGCCTTGGGGCTGTCCATTGCTTAAGCCTTATTCTCTGAAGCTCCAGTACTTTGTTCCTATTTTCCATATACCCTGGAGACAAGCGACTTGCAGACTTTTGACAATGTGAAGTATGTCTGGAAAATTGGTTGTGAATTCTCCTTCCCAAAGCACTCTCAATCACCCTGCAGTTTCTGACTATTAAAAATGCTGAACCCTTAGTTTCCTATGGAAATTAGAAGAAAGCCACTCACAAAATTCAAGATTAGTTCATTTAAAAGGTATTACTGAACAATGATTTCTCCCAATTGATGTGAACTTTATCAAAGCCATCTGTAGGAATGGACTCTAGCCAAGTCAAAATAAGTTCCTTTCATTTCAGATAAATACTTAATTTGATTTCAGATAAACGCTCTTATGCATGCTTTAGTAGAACTACGGAGGGATAAGTCCAGCTGGTTCTCTTAAACGTCTGGCTGTCTCTCAGTTCACAACTTTCTTGTCACTGATAGAAAACTGTTTGAAGTAAGTAGAACTGATGTTATTTTTAATAAACATGTCCTTTTATGGGGTTTTAGAAAGATCTCTCAAAGAAAACGGATTTTTAAATATGCAGAGGTCAGGATTTTAATGTATTTATTTCCTGTTGTCACCCAAAATGGATTGTTAAATTCAACATTTTTACTTTCTCTTTAGAGAATCGGGGCTTACATTTATTCATTTGGATGGGTCAATGGCACAGAAGAAAAGAATGAAAGCAATTTGTTGTTTCCAGAGCAACAAGCAGGGTCCTGAACCATAATGCTTTTGTCTCTGATAGTGGGTGGAGTTGGATTAAATGTGACAGCAGCTTTCCTAGTGTTTTTAATGGATCCTGTGAGTAATGGGTTGTTCATAATGATATGGCCTAATCTAGGTGAAGCTTCTTTGGTGTTTTTCTAAGAGGCAGAAGGAAAACCCATCTGAGAAAGAATGATACTGATGAGTATCTGTTTAAAAGACAAATAGGACTTTTCTTCATGTGTTTCCCTAGCATCTTCTTGTTTTACCTCTATATTTTTGTGCTGTCCATTTATTTACTGTAAGTGGAAAGAACGCTAGTAGTGCTACTAACAGAGTGGTATGACACCTTACAGTGTAGCATATGCTATCTGTTCATTCTTCATATCTCTCTTTCTTTCTGATACTTTTGAATGAGGCTTTCTATTTTTTGTTTATTAACTTCAAAAGCCATGAAGTGGAATTTGAGGAACAGTAGATATTTAATGTAGTACTTGCCTGCTCTAGTATTTTCTGCTATTATTAAGAATTTGTTTATAAATTAAGACATTAGTCTGAGGTTAGCTTTTGTGGTCATGGGAGACTGGTAATACCTACATTTAGGAAGTTTTTTTCCTTTCATTAAAGCACTCAGAAATGCAAAATTATTTGTAAAGAATAAAAATGTAAATCACCTTTATTGATAGCAAAATAGTTTCCTTAGCAAAACTGATTCATATGTTGTGTCATTGTACCAGATTAAGGGTTTTCGATTCACTTCCTGCCTTCCCCTGTTCACTCTCTGCTGTAATTCCCAAGTTTTTTTGGCAGTTGGAAACTGTAACAAAATCTGCACTTGAAAGAAACAGAGAAAATTAAAACAATAGTTTAGCTTTGGACTTGGGCATCCACCACCACCAATCCTAAAGAGAAAGTACTAGCTTCGACATCAGGTCATTGATAGTAACAGTATGAAGACAAAAGCTATTTATTTAATAAATGAAAGAAATTAAGTATGAGTAAGAGTATGGAGAAGTTGCCATGAAAGAATTTTTTCATGAATCACAATGCGTCTTCACAAATATTGTCCATGTATGGACTGCATTGATCCATTCCGTTGGAAGGGACCTACACTACCATAATGCCATCTAGTTTGACAGCTTTTTTTTTTTTTTCCCAACAGTTCTCTGAATACTTGTAGAAACTGCAAAATAATTTTAATCTTATGTGAAGATAATGAATGAGGTGTAATGAATTCATCGTATTGCGGCAAGCAGTTGTAAGAAAACAAGCTAAGCATTGCTAACACTGAGTCATCTACAGTCTGTAGGTATACCTACCAACCCAGGGCCAAATATATTTGCTGCCTTTATAGACCACTGAACAGCGGCTCCTCACCCTGCTGGTAGCCATCCTGTGATGGTAACCAGCCCAAGTGGCAGTGGTTGACTGCTTGTGTTTGATGGAGGAGCAGTGGGCCCACATAATCCTTTATGATCTCACTTTTGAATAATCAGTGCCGAATGAGATTCATTCATGCATTAGCATTCCTTGAAGTGCACTAGCAGCAATAATAGGATTTAAGAAGCAGAAATACCAGTGGAGTAATCAGTTAAACTTTTTGTGTTTTGCTGGTACAGATTTTGATATTTAGAGATAAGCTGGAAAAATAATTTGCAATTATGAAGGGGGGATTTGGCCTGTTTTTTGTTATGTCCATTTTCCAAGTAAAAATTTCACAGGCAAGGGAACCATTTCTATGGTTAGTCAAGCTACATCATTACTTATGTGAACATATGCTGACATTTTGTAAAATGGCTTAGTATGATTATGAAAACAACTAAAAACAATTACTAGTATTTTTTTCATCTATTAGATTATTATTTCCATGTTCCAAAGCCACATATAACTTACTGAAGGTAGTACTAAGCTTTGTGGTCTCTCCCAAGAAAGATATTAATGTATCTGAGAGAAAAGAGGTAAAAGCTGAGCGCAGAAGAGTCCTGTCTGATTTGATGGAGCTGTTCAGTAAGCAAGGTGTTCTGACTGTTTGGGCTTTTTTTTCCTGCTTTTCATGATCTGTAAGTAGTCTTTGGCTTTTGGCATTCTGTTTCGTGAAGTTTGAACAGTATGTTCTAGAAGTAAGCTTTTGGAATTATTTTTTATCCCAAAGATTGAGTTAGTAGTCTATCATTCTGATTTTGGTTGGGTTTTGCTTGCTTGTTTGGGGGTTTTTGGTTTTTGTTCCTTTTTTTTTTCTTACCCTATACAAAAAATAAAGATGTATATGGAAAAATGCTTCTAAAGCTGTTAAGAGTTGCTCTGAGTTGTCACCATTTAAGGAACACCTCAGATTATAGGCATCATAATGGCAAATGAACTTCCAATATTTGAGATGCAATCTAAACAGCGCTGTGATTCTTCTGAATAATGATGTTTAGAGTATAGTGCTGTATTGAGTACCTTCAGATTAGAGCAGAAAACTGCTTGATGTATCAAGTGATGCTACTTCAAGGGAAAAAAGGGATCTCTGCTTTTCTGCAAAAGCTGCCTACAGCAATTGTGAAGAAAATAGTGGCAAATAATGACATAAAGGTCATTTTATTGAAAATAAGCTGCATAGAATTTGGTATAGATGTCATACCTTTCCTGAGGCTGTGGTAAACACTTGATCATAGTATGAGTTACAGAGGCTACAACAGAATTATTTTCACAGGTTATTTTTCTTCACTAACCCAAAACATGTTGGTTTTCACCTTAGTCAGCATCTCTCCTTATCTTATTGTATTAACGTAACAAAACATACATGCTATACCAAATTTTCAGGCAGGTAATAAGTATCATACTTTTATACTTTCTTGGTTCTCTCCCTCTAAGCTTAAAAAGAAGTAATGTCCCTATTCTCCAGTATGAATACAGACAAGGGGAGGAAAATTTAGACTGTTTGGCTTAAAAAGAGTATTTTACCATTTTCCATAGAGTAGTCTTTGAGTATGCAGTATGAGTTGTTTGCTAAAGTATACTTTTGTCTTTACAGACTGTAATCAGTAATCCCTCCTGCTTTCACACAACTTCAAATTTATCTGTTTAAAAAAATCAAAAACAAACAAACAAACAAACAAACAAACAAACAAACAAACAAACAAACAAACAAACAAACAAACAAACAAAAAAAACCCAAAAAACCAACAAAAAAAAAAAAAAACAAAAAACCAAACAAAAAAACAACACAGCAAAAGAAAAACCCATACAGGAAAGTGCTGGTTACAACCTGGAGTTCAGATACTATGTTCTTTTAAGTAGCTACAAGCTGCTTTGGTTTGGACCTCATCTTTTAGCATTTCTTCTAAATGGTGAACAAATAAATCATAGAGGAATTAAGTAGTGAAAACAAGTTAAAATAGACCAACCCTTACATCTTCTGCTTTACCAGCAAATGGTGAGAGCTTGTTGATTGTTTATTTTATCTCTAGGCTCAAGGTTTAGCACCATCACTAGTTTCCAGCCAAAATCCTTCTTTACTAAGGAAGAAGGAAGTAATATTTTCTTAGTGTTTCTAATTTTGTACAAGGTACAGCTGTCAAAAACCACTAATTTTGTTCTGTTTAGACATTTGACTAAAGGATAGAAAACCTTAGTACAGATGACAGCCAATCTCTGTCTGTCATCAGCACGCTTTATTTTTACTGCTTTTCCATTTGTCTTGTAGTACATGTAGCCTGAGTGTGGCAAAAAAAGCACTTCCTTTTACTGTCTTTATACATGGAAAGAGTAGTTTTCCTTAATAGGGTAGGTACAGTTATTTAAGAAGCTATGTAATCTTTCTTTGCCAAATTAGTATCACAGTTGTTTTTATGACTAAGTTCAGTGTACAGGGTTTACACTACGGATGGTGTTTCTTTAGTCACTTGAAAGAAGGATGCTTTCTTTCCAAACTTCAAGTTACTAATGTAAACAGCGTCAGCAGGTACTTCATGTGCCCTGTCCTATATTTATGGCAAGTTAATATGGGGATTGGCCCTAAACAACTCCCTGGCAAATGACCAAGTACTTCGAAATAATTATGAACTAAAAGCTGGACATTTGCTAATGAGAGCTTGAGTAGCATCAGGAAAGCTTAAGGGATATTTATACCTATTGAATATTTTAGTTAGACTGCTTTGAAGCTCCTTTTTTTAATTGCTCAAGAGTTTAGGGAAGACAGAAATGCATGACAACTTTTTATTTTTGTATCAAGTGCAACATTGCAAGGAACAGATAAAACTCAGTTTACTAGTCCCATAGTATACAGAACTGAAAAACGCATTCTGCCATGCTGCAGGCACTGTGCGTAAGAACCTGGTCAAAATTTCAGTGCAATTGTGACTGGAAGAGCAAAGCAGTGCTATTACTGTTACAACTGTATGTATCCCAGTGTCATTAATACATTTATGATAAAGCAGAATGGCTACCACTCCAGTGTATGAGCAATCCCATGAATTAGATTTTACATCTAAAACAGCAAGCAAAGGAATCAATGCTAATCACCTAATGAGGTGAGGTAACAAACCCAGTTTAAAGAATATGTTGAGCCAATTGATCAAAACAGAAGAAATTTTAAGCTGAAAATACCTGGTTTTATCTAGTATGGAGAATTGGAAATTGGGCAATAATAGGTGGCCCAAGGATTCTGCTTCCTAGCTTTTTCTCAGTCTTCATCTGTAGCACTGCAGAGGCCTTCAGCCAAGAAGTTTTTCCTTAAGCTACTAGCAAGTGTAACTGACCACCATCTATACCTTTCTAGCTGTTAGTTCTGGAACAAGTCCTTGCATCACCACTGTTTGAGACAGGCACTTCTACTGAAGGTAGGTATCAAGTTTCTTCTTGATGTTGTCAAAGGAATCCACGCCCATGTAGTCAGCTTGGCCCTGTTCCCACCGTTCCTTGCGTTCTTCTGAAGATTCAGTTGGTAATAGTGGTGATACTGATATGTGGGACACTGCCTCTGTAACTTCTGCCTAAAAGGAGAGGTAGAGTAAAAATATAGAAATACTTTGTACAGCTAAAGCGAGCAACAGGCCATAGAATGGGATAACAAAGTTGATGTTATCATGAGCAGTAGCAAACATTGCCAATGGGTAGGGATTGTGCAGCTTCCCTAGCAAAATAACAAAGCAGAGTTAGAGAAGTTAGCAAGGGAAAAAAAAAAAAAAAGAAAAAAGTAAAATTTAAGTTCTTCATACCTCTCTACAGAAGCCACAAGAGAAAGCCAGAGTATAGGCCAAGCCCGATAGCTGCAAATAGTTTGTTAGAAAGATGCAAGATTACCAAGAGAAGCACATATGAAGAGGTCAATAACTTTGGTCTTAGAAAGGCTGAGAACTTAAACTGGTCCATGTACTAAGCTAAGACTAAGAAGTCTGCAGTCAGATTCAGGCTGCTAAACTCTGTGAATGAGAACTAGAGTTAAAAGCATTACTTTGGTTGTCCTAGGCGTGCCTAAATGTGATTCACCATGCAAGATCTGTATGTACATATTTGCATGCTGAACTGGGGTACTTCTGCCTGAAAACCTTATTATCTGCATCACATTAAGACTTAGACCCTTCACTGTATAAATTAAAGAAGTTACTACATCAAAGAAGTTACTACACTATAAGACCTGGTGCTACATTAATTATGTACATAGGCAAGCATACAGCCGTGTCCAAGACCTGTCTAGCATGCTTCTCTTTTGTAGTATTATTTATTCCAAGCTTAAAAGGACAATACTAAAATACCCTGCATCCCACAAACTAAACCACACCCATGCTTTGAGATGGACAGAGGGAAGGGAAATTGATGCAATGGTAAATAACCTGTCATCCATACTTAGGTATGGATGTACAAGATTATTAGAGCACGTACCATATTTACCCCTGTAGTAATTTCTTTAACAATTCCATGCTGTTCTAGTAACGGTAAAACATCAGCTATGTAGGTATCCCACCACATGTTGAGGAATTCTGGGTGAACTATTTTAGGGTCATCCATATTGCCCTTTATGCTTTTTGTTCTGGAGTCATATGTATAGTTCCACGGCTTTGTGCTTCCCAGGAAATGCACCACCTTAGTATTTGCACCAAATCTGTTGGGCAGAAAAATTTTAGAAGTCAGTTTGTACATGTGTCTAGAAAACAAGTTTTGACAGGCAGACATAACTTTTTTTAACCTGTTATTTCCATATTTGTCCAGAAAACAGAAATATTAATATATTTAGGAGGCTAAATGCTAAATGATCAAACTGCCAATGCCTATTGGGACTGAAAGCGTTGCAATACAATGGAAAAAATGCAAACTGAATTCTACATTGCACTAGTCAGAATACAGCCAAAACCTAGTGGTCTGGGCTATTTAAATACTTACAGACAACTCAAGTCTTTAGGGTGATGTCCATAGCTCAGGGAAGAACAGCCTCAAGCAGCCGTTGAAATTGGAACTGGTTTTAAAAGTGAAAAAGATTCTACTCCAAAGTCAGCAAGCCAGAGCGTTAAGCATTACAAGTATTATGTGGAGAACGGTCAGTGTTAAGAGTTACCCTTCCAGTTTATAGCCCTGTAGAAATGGATCATTGGATGGCTCTGCTGCAAGGAGACAGTGTCCCTGCAAAATAACAACTCTGTATAACCAAGGCATTTCAGAAGACTCCTGATCTCGGTGCAGCAGGGTCCTGCTAGACAACCCTTACTTCCTAAATAACCTTAGGGCAACCACGCGTGGGTTTGGTAGTGGGTTGTTTTAGTTTCTTTTTGAAACCATTTAAACTCTATTCTCAGTATGGACTTCTAGCTTTGTCCCAGCTGTTATCAGTATGTTCTTCTGTATTAAAAGTAAAGATGAGATGCACCTCTTCTCAAGTAAAGAACTTAACACTGAAAGAGATAACATTCATGTCATTCTCCTACAGTTCCAGAGCTGGGTTTTAGCTTGATTCAGTTTTGTGAACAAGCAATACTAGTCTGTCTGCTAACAGTGACTATCTCACCTAGTGCAGTTTGTATCACATTAGGCTTTCTTGTCAACATAATATGACTGAAATGGAGAGTAACATCAAGTAGCTTGCCTAATGTTTTATTAAGCAGATGCTGGTCATTTTGACCAGGACTTAGGTGTTAAAGAGTTTTGTGTATGGAGACAATACAGGTGTGTTTCAAAAGCCATAGAATATTCAAACCAAGTATGCATTTGGATGGGGTTGTAGGTTTCATACTATTTTAAGGTCCTTGACTATATTTCAATGTTCATGTTCAATGTTTTCAATACAACTGATCTTACTGCAGAATGAAGACTTATGTGTGCGTGAAAGGCCAAGTATTCACTTTAACTGCATGAAAAAAAGTGTCTTCAAGAGGTCAGTTACTGGGCTTTAACTTTAAACCCCAAAAATCAAGATGTAGCATAAGGGGACTACCTTAGTTTTATTAGATGTCAGTGCTAAACCTGAGTTTTCTTCATCTTAGCATGTTGCTGTTCTAAGGAAACTTATTGTTCAAAAATCAAGGGAAGTTAAGCTAGAGAATAGAATGCATAAGAAATATCACATGACATTTGTTGCAAATGGAGAAGCGTACTCTTGGTATCCTGTCCACTTAACAGTCAGAACAACAGATGCCAAGCTTCTACAATGTTTTCAGTATCTGCTTTCTAGATACTTTCTGGACCTGCAATACTTTATTTTGGCATTTAAACTCAACTGTTAGGAAGCTTTATGTCCACACTGGCCTCAGCAACTAATCTGTCTTTCCACATCTCCCAGAAAAGTCCTCCATCAATGTTTTGAAGTTAGAGAGCATTTGTCATGAATTGGCATTTTCCTTTGGAAAAAGGATTACTGAGACTGCTGTGAAATCCAGACTCGCTGTACAAAGCTGCAAAAAACTTAGCTATTGCTGTCAGTAGGTTTACATTTCACTATATTCTAACTGTTGATTATCAGGAGTGTAGCTGCTGATCTAACCAAGGGAACTTGTTCCACCTATTGAGCAGGGAAATGTTACTTACAAGGGCTGCACTTCCAGCATTCTATTTTTGAAGGTCTGATTAATTCAGTTAAGCAACTGATTCAATCAGTTAAAGATAATTTTTGTCAGGAGCTCCCAGATCCAATTAGTGTTCTGTGGCAACAAAGTAATTTGTAAAATTAAGGTCATGTGACTAACAGCCAGCCATGGAAAGAGGGCATACTTTACAATAGATGTTAGTTTATCAAATGCTATCCAGCTACTTAGTCATTCTGAGGCTTGCATATATTTCTTTAAATAAGTGTTCCACTTTTAGCATGACAAGATTCCAAATAGTATTTTGATCACAAGACATAGTTTGATCTCGAGCCAGCAAGCCCTGCTTATGCCAGCTGCTGCTTTAGACACTAGTAACCTGATGTCATTCAGAGATCGGATTGTTTTTATGCACTTGGCACTTGCCCTCTTCCTTGCCTCCAACTTCTGTAGCTCATAATAGATAAAGAGTTTCTGTGTAACACTTCAGTTTCCCTTCTTCCCCCTCCCCCCACCCCCTTTCTTCTGGATTGTTATAACACTGACATACAGTTTACTCACATGCCACACTAATGCTGCTAGCTAAGGAGGATACAGAGATTGTATCTAAGATTATCTAGCACTAAGATTGTGCTAGGCTTTGTCACAGAGGAAACATGCAATGATATGTGGTTGGCTGTATTCTTTGTTCCATCTTGCTGTTACTTAAGGATCTGACAGAGGTCTAGAAAGACTGTTAGAAGAGAATTCTAGCTTGATACAAATCTTTTGTTCACCACACTTATTTGAATGGTATAGGTTGATTAGATGAAATTGTAACTACTGGTCATTAAATATCCTAAGTAACTGGAGTAAAGAAAGGGCAAATTATCTAAGTGGGAAGGACACCACCAGTGACATGCTGAAGGTCAGCTCAAGTTGGTTAAAGAGCCTAGTGCCATTGGTTAGAACTGTTCTCGACTGTATCCTATACTGGAGGAGTGGTTTTTCCTTTTGCAAGTGACATGTCAAATGTGCTTACTCGACTTCAGTGTTATCACCAGGGATGAGTGGTTAAAGCTGCAGATACAGCTGAATGACTGTCATCAATTCAACCTTTTTTTTTTTTTTTAAGAGAAGAAATTATGACATTTTGAGTGGCAGGAACAGTCTATTTCTAGAAAACCTGTGTAAGCTCACATCATGCCTGTTCATTCTGTTACAAGAAATTAGTTTATGTAAGCTCTGAAGGTCATCTTGAAGTTTTCAACTTACGCTTTAAATGCTGGAAGGTAGGAATATACAGAAGTGCTGCTCAAATTATAAATAAATGGTAGATGTTTGCTCATGTCTGTTGTTGCCCAGCTGCTGAAGAAGGTGTTTAATAACCCCTGATCTGCACCTAAAAGAGAAAGCATTAATAGGCTACGAGCATCAGACAGCTGTTTGAGGATCTTTTTCAGTCACTTTACTAAATAAGAGTTGGTAATGCAGTTATCACGTCCTGTAGAAGTCTGGCACAGAGCACTACTGAGTTCTATTTGTGAACAACCCTGTAAACCTTGCAGCCTTTGAATATTCCAAAAATGCAGAGAATGAAGTAGTATATATGGGGTTACTTTTATTAAAAGATAGGAAGCTGCTCACAAACTCTGCTATTCAGTTTCTTATACAGCTAAAGTTCAATCTGTATAATGCAGCAAAAATACCCCAGTACAACAGTACAACTGAGCAATGCTCAGCTGTAGCTCAGAAGATCAAATGGCAACAATTTGTTTTATTACTTATGCTTACAGATGCATGACCAACATCATCTCACTGACAGAGTTAGAGTATCACTGGCCTGTTAGACCTGCAGTCCCAGATGCATCTACCTCCACACTGATCTGATAAGAAAAGCACATGTAGTCTTGTTGACAATTCTAGTAAAACTCCATCAAATTCCTTAACAGATAATAGCTGTTCCTAATTCTGTACTAAAAAGCTCCTGACTAACCAGTAAATGAGGGTAACAATCTGTGTTCAGAAGGGTCACGTCTTAGTTTGCAAGCAGAGGTTGTTACAAGGTTAAGTGAATCTGAAGTTGTTTGGTATCTCAGTAGTAGATTAGCTAAAAAAATTAATATAGCCTTCAGGCCAGAGTAGACTAGCTTATAAGCAGCGACTGAGAAGTAAAAACCTATTTATCTATATCCATTCATTCTTTATCACAATGAATATGATTAGTCTTTAAATAGTAATAATCCCTCTTATCAAGGAGATTGAAGGGAGTCCTCTGACTTTCACTTGCTGTATTCTTCCACCTACCACTGCATTCACAAGTAGCATTACTAAGGGGTAGGTAAATGGATAGCTTAGTTAGCAGACAATGTTTCATTTTAATCTTTCATTTTCTTAAGCACTCAGTCTCTGCTGACTCTGTCAGGAAAAGGTTTTTAGTGGCCTATGATTCGATTTAGGGTAGTATTAAGGTTTATACCATCAGTGCTGTTTGAGCAGAATTTGCAGCTGAAGTATCTAGACGCTGGGCATAAACTTAGATGTACGGACAGTACACTGACAAATATAAATTCTAGGTATCCTGTTACAGCTGTCAGCATGCATGCAGATTGCAGAGTGAGAAACAGCCTGGAGACTCAGTCCAGCAATTTCAAATCTCTGACTTGCCTCTCAATCCATAAAGGAAGGAAAGCACTTTTGAAAAACTTGTATCCATCATAAGAGAACTGAAGGGGCAGCAACAGTGTATTTAATTTACTCTACGGGACTTTCTCTCGCTCAGATTGTTTTAAGTACTTGGCCTTTTTTCAGATTGCATTCATTTGTGCCAAAGCAGACAATGAAAGCAGCATCTAGCTGTCCTAATTCAGACTTCAACAGGAGTATTGTTATATAAACAGGATCTCACACATAAGGTGAAAAATCAGGCAGTACTCATATTAACTACATATTTACAGATACATATCAAGGTACAATACAGCAAGACTATAAAAGCAACTACTTTGGATCCCAGGCTAAAGAGCAAGAGGATTGTCTAAGCAATAATAATATTCTTAAGGTAGCAGTACTACCAGATTTCTTCTAAAACCAAACTTTTCTTTCATATCCACTAGTTTTAGATGGTATCTAGAGTAGTTGCATGACACATTCTTTATTATCTACAAAGGTGACGTTTAGACAGAGAGTAGATGTCTACATAAGCAGCCATCATTCTGCCATTTCTGGACAACAGTACTACATAGGAGGCAGCTGTCTGCTGTTACATACAAGAAATATTCTGTAAGGTCTTCTATTCTAGTTACTCCTACTGAGGACAAGGTACTTGCAGCTTGACTTCAACTACACATAGTCTGGTAGGTTGTTAGTTTGCATCCCTGTATCCCATTAAAAGCAGTGACCCTTCACAGGTTTCTCTTACTAAGTTTCCTAGGCCCTTTTATTACTCTCTAGGTCAATTTAATTTTCAATTCCCTTTCTCCCTACCAAGTTTCTGAGCTCAGCAGTAGCTTATACAGATGGTCTAGGTTTCCATGGCATCATTACTCAGATCAGTGCTGCCATTTAATAAAAACTAAGTAGATTTTAAAGCTGAAGTACAAATTAAGTTCTAGAAATTTGATAACTAAACAATTAGCCCACTATTTTTGCTGTTAAATGCTGCAACAATTGCTTTGCCTGTAGGACAGAGGAAGTTTCACCATTGCATGGCTTTAGCATTCAAGTCAGAAAGCATATTGTAAAAACAGTTCTATTCATTTGGGGTTTTTTTGATTGGTTGCTTTTTGGGGGTTTGGGGTTTTTGGGGGGGTCTAGGAGGGGGTGTTTGGTTGGTTTTGGGGGTTTTGTTTGTTTGCTTTAATGCAACAATTCAGAATTATGCTATAGATTTTGCCATGGCTGGTGATCAATTTGCACCTTTGACCTTTATTACGTAGCAGTATTAATTTTCATTGGGTAGCATTGAGCATGCAACTGCGACCAATGTTCTTTAGAAGGCCACACAAAAGAGTCCCTAGAGTAACATGGATTATTCTGCAGACTAGGAGTGACATCTGAATATTTTACTTTTCACAAAGTACTGAGAGGTAAGTCAACAGGCTAGCTCATTACCTTTTATCTGAGAGTTTCATTTTCATGTGGTCTTATTTACATAGTTTTCTGTATTTTTTTTTTTCCAGTTAGACTTTTTTACCTACCACAGTAGTTACATCATGAAATTAAGTGACAGGAGACAGTGATATTCAGAAGCCTTTAACTATAGCCATCTACAAGGGACATATGCTTTTACTGCAACCATAACAGATTTAGTAGACTTACAGGACAGCACAACTTGGCTTCTCAAGCTTAAAGCTGGTAGAGTGGTGGATCCCAAGTAACCTACAGTGGGAAACAGCCAAGGCTACTACATGCACTTGATACTGGGAAAGAGACAGTCACCACCCTATAATGACAGGAAGCCATCACATAGCATATGAAGAGATAGCTGTATCTTCAAAAGTTGGATTCTCTGAAGCTGTGCTCAAGTCGACCAGTACTATTTTTTCTATAGCAGCTTGAGTTAGTATAGAACATCCAAACCTTGTGTTAGGAATGTCTGAAGCATAGTACTGGAGTTTCATTTCTTGTTATATGATTCTACATCGGTTAGTCTGGAGGCCAAACTCAGTTTTTATTTCATTAAGCCTGAAAAAAGTAATTTTACTACATATTGTAATGATAGCCTCTATTTCTGAGAAGGATACAATTTTTGCATAGTTACATTGAGAATTCTATCATACAGAGTCCCCAAGAGATGTATGTAGTTACTGAGCCATCCCAAGTACTGTCACCATTTTGGTCTAACTTACACTGAAATACAAATTAATACATACCATCAAAGCTGCCTTTCTCTGTGGCAAACTGTAACAGCTGACTGTATGTTTCAATAGAAGGTCGGTAAACAAAAACTCCTGAATTAAAACAGTCGGGCCAGCCTGGATCTGGTGCTGCAGATAGCTCTTCTCTCTCAAAAAGCTCATCTATATTTGACAAAACCTAATTGTAAGGGAGTTTAAAAAAATGCTTTTAGGTTAGGAATTGTGGTATCATGTTTTCATGGATTTTGGCATCAACACTAAGACATGACAGGAAGTTCTTGTATCAGTGTCCATCTTACAGAAGACAATACTTTACAGAAATAGTCCCCACAGACTTCATAACAGTTATTTTAGTTTAAAGGCACACGCATTCTTACTTTTACTAGTCCATCTATTACCCTTACTCTTAAAAAAAAAATAAAACACAGAAAAAACTCAACAACCCTGATACTAGGTCTTTGAGAGGTACCATGAGACACAGCCACTTACCATTGTGTCTGCATCCATGAAAACACATTTTGAAAACTGTGTCAGTTCCCAGCAGTGAAGCTTTGTTAGTGTGACGCCCAACTCAGGTCTTTTCATTAACGCCAAGTGTGCTGAATCCCCACTATCCAAGACATTTACCAATATGACTTCATCAAAGACTTTTTCCAGCACTCTCCTGGGAAAGAGTCAATTGGCAAGATTTAGTTCTAGTGTTACTCCAACAGCAGACCACGTGACATGGTGGTCATGTCTTCCGTAAAGAGAAGTCGAATAACAGGGAACCTGGTAACATTAAGAGTTAACTGCATATTTTGGAACACACAAGTACACCTGTCTGCCATAAAGTTTGTAATGTGCACATTTTGGGGAACAAAGAAGTCTTCTGGGTTTTTTTTTTTTTTCTTCCACAGAGTTTTAGTTGGCATTGCTATCAAGTCCAGTAAGTCATACACTAAGCTTTTTTTTTTTATCCAGACTCTGACTTCTGGCAACATAACAGCCTACTCTGAGCAGACAATTGAGAAATGGGAAGCTGTTAGACTAGCTTGAGCAGGACAGTAGCTGAATCCGAAACAGCTGAGACAATTTTATGCAATTCTTACACTGTTCTGGATTTGTGACACCAGGGACATTTTGAGACATCTGACCGGACCTAGTTGCTAAAACTTTTTTATCCCATAAAGTCTTTTCAAGACTGACTTAGTCATGGCTGTGGGTACAAAATGTTTTGAACTAGTATCATATTCACTAAAGAGTGACAAACTTTCAGGCAGTGTAGTGAAATTTTGTGGCAAATATCCAACCTTTGCTTTACCATCAATAGAGCATTCAAGAGATTAAGGTGTTCATGCTGCTTAAAACAGGAAACATCAGTAAAGTCTTACTGTTCTACAGCATATCTTGAATGCTCAGCAATTGCCAGTACAATATAAGCCACAGAGCTTGTAAATGAGTTTTGGAACTCTGCCTTGCAAGGCAGTCTTTATACTGACAGTTGGTGGGTCAGTGCTTCTGAACTTCAGGCATACTTTGTTAGTGGAGACAGGGTGAAAAATGCAAATTCCAATTACACCATTAAGTACATAGGTATACTGGTAGTACTAGGTGGCTTTCACTAGCCTATAGGTACATTTAAGGTTCATCTTAGAAGAGCACACTCACCTAGTAGGCTGAAGTGGATTTTCCTATATGCAACATTTTAATAGTGATATAACTGTTTAGCTGCCAGGAGACTCCAGGGAAAGTCACTGCATTTTTTGTTATTGAGTCACCTCTCTATTGTATCTATATATTGATAACTCTTTTCAGAATTACTTCCCCATGCAGAGAATCTTGACCTATCATCTGTAGTTCCCATAGTAATCAACTGTTTCGTTGTTTTTTGGTTTTTTTACCCTCTTACATGTGGAAAGAATCCAGTCCACTCCATAGTGAAACTATTCTAAGGAGGCTGTAGGAAGCAGTTGCCTCTTAATTTCATTTGATGTACTGTGGTGACCTTATTAGATGCCTCTGTTCAGCTGCTGATTTGACATACTTGGTGTTACTTCAGTTCTGCTCGCTTCTCCCATGACAAAATTTAAAGTTTCTGATAGATTTCAATAGAGCTTGTGTTATATTATGTCAATTGGGAATACTTCTGAGAACAAATAAATACCAATTCCCTGCCCCCACCTCCACATGCATACACATAGCACTAACAAATGTGCGAGCAATATCACATTGTTGGACAATTCTAAGCAGGACTACAAAAGAGCAAAGATCCAGCAGAAATATCAGTATAAAGTCATGGTTTAGAGATCTAACTGCAGACTACTTGTTTAACTCATTGTGGGGAAGAAAAAAAAAAAACCACACCAAAACATAAACAATTTCATGTTTGAAGAACTTATAGAACTCCAGATAGTATAGATTAAGTTCTGCTGAAATTAGCTGTTTAGCTTCCAGAGTTTTGAAAGGTTACTATTAAGGTAGTTAACTTCCATTTTTCAACCTGCACATCAGCAGGAACTGTTGCAGTCTGAAGCATGTAAGACAGCATCTTACCTCATAAGATCTGAGACCTGAGGAGTTATGAGTGCAGTCAGCTTCCTTGTTGTTCTATACTGTTGCAAGGATGAACCAAGTACCAGTGCTCCTTTCACATAGGAGTCATTTGTGGCTAGAGTCACAAAAGACTGGTCTGAAAGAAATCAACATGGTCAAGTTAGCATGATCCGCTACTTTATTCTGAGACAGATAATTAGAAACCTAGTATTGTTACGTAATCTTGCTGTGAGATCTCTAAGATGTGCCCTCTAATTCTGTGTATAGGGCCTTACAACATGACTCAGTGAAGCAGATTGCTTGTATAGCCGTATCTGCTATTGGTAACTTGACACATGGCAAAATGCAGTAAAATGACACACAAAATCAAGACCGTTTCAAGAGAACACCAGTTCAAATTTGCCCACAGGTTAAATAAGTCATGCCAAAAGTAGAGACAATCCAAAATTCTAAAGAGCTCTACTTGGGCCACTAATATACTATTATGCAAAAAGTGTTCGGAGTCTGTGGGCTTGCTTTTGGCCTAATGTTAGTAGGGTTTTGTAGAGTTTCTCTAGGTTCAGCGCTCAACCCTGAAGCTAAAGCAACGTAAAACTTGCAATTCATTTTCAAATGAAAGTAAGCATTGAATTATATCTTAGACAACAGCTTTAAGTTTTGCTAGCTCAGGACTTTGCAGATGAGTTGTTCTGCAACCCATGATCAGAGCTCTGTCACAAAAATGCAAGATTTAAATGGGAAGTAGCTAGTAATACAAAAAGCAATTTAGAACTTGCAGGAATAATTTTTACTCTTTGACAAAAAAGAAGTACTATCATCTTCTGCTCCAGCTGTATCTTAAATATAGCTTAAGACAGATTGTTTTGCCCTATAGTTCTTATTGAAGCCATATTATACAAGCTTTGCCTTCTTTCATGTTGTTTTAAACTGCCAGAGGGGGACTCACAAAAGCAAAAAAGTAACTTACAAAAGTTCTTCAGTTCACTGTTAACTATTTTAATGTGACCGCCTTTCAAAGTTATATCACTTTACAAAGCATGCTCTTTTCTACCAATCCATTTTCACTCTATCAATAAAACAGTTTCTTCCTAAGAATTTCAAGAGTCAAATTTATTTTAGCAACTTTGATTTCTTTTCTTTACAGAAGGCGTTAACTAGGTTAAATCAGGGCACTTAAAGGCTTACTATCAAGCCTAGTAAGTAAGATTAAAATACTGACTCCTTTCAGAAACATTGTTGTTTGGCACAACTCCTAAGCTCACGAGGCAGTCATCATCAATATCTTTTTAACTTAATACCCCTTTAACAGTTGACGACAGACAATCATGTACCATAACTGCCTATAAGCTCTGCAAACCTGGTCTGCAAGATCTATAGATCAGATACAAAACTTTCTATTTTTGCTTAGCAGCAAAACCAACTAGTCCCAAGGGATTTAGATTATAGTGGTCAATCACAAAGATCAAAAAAGCTTCTATAATGCCAGGAATAAAGATATTTTGTTTCAATTCACTTTTCGCTGCCTATTTGTACTAGTTCATATTCAGCAAATCTGCAGAACAACCTTATGTTTCTTTGAAAGGGCAAGAGTGTAACATTTTAAGTGGTATAAACATCCTCCTAATAGGACAGGGTTTTTCACTAGGTAATTTGCATGTTACTATTCAATACATGGAAGTCTGACACTATGCTCTCAGACAGCTCACTAAAAATCCAGTGTAGACAAAGTGGGATTGTGCCCAATATTCATCTGAATGTTGTTTGGTTGGTTTTGGTTTTTTTTCCCTAGCAGTGTAGCACTAATTTTTAAAGTGACCTTACCACTGAAAGGCACATCTTTTCTTCATTGACCTGTTAGCAGGTATACTTCTACTCTGTCTCATCGTCTTGAAACTGAATATTCACACACACAAAGGTCTTAAGGGAAATAAAGTCAATTTAATGATGGAACAAAGGCTAAGAAACCCCCTATTGCATCCTAACTCAAGGAGGAAACTTTACAACTGCTTGACAGGAGGTGAATATTGCCAACCTGGAGACCATCTAAGTCAGCATAACTGTCCAAAGTTTCGAGTAAACTATGTTTTCTTCTATATCTAAAGTTTCTATTGTATCTATTCTATATCATCCAGTTTGTGTTCAATATCATCTATATATCGTATTTAAGTGTTCTATTCTATATAATTCGTAAGTACATGAGCCCATGCTACAATTTGGACAAGACCAGTTGGTGCTTACTACGGAAGTTATATCTGCAAAAGTCTAGTCCATTCTACGTAAACATCAAATATTTCAGCTGTGTGGGTCTCCCTTCTCAACCTTTTCGCCTTCTCTGTAAACACTTTCTTCACAGAATCTTGTGTTTACACAGCAGCCACTGTTAGGCCTGCAACATAATGAACTCTTGGGGACAGTATGTCCTCAAAACCACATAGAATGAGAGGCAGTTGCACAGCTTCCTAATTGACTTACCCAGACAAAACCATGCTACTTCAGAGAACTCTTTGGCTGACCAGTTCATAGGCTATAATATCTCTTTGCAAGAGTTTTTGTACTAGCCCTTACACACCCATAAGCATTCTGAAAGCCTGAGCTAGAAGCTATCTTTCATTTGATGGCGTGCAGGAGGTTACTGGAGTGCTTGCCCCAGATCATAAAATTCCCCTGGAAGATTTTTCCTAGGCATAGCTGGAGTTCACAGGCGCTTGCCTTTTCTCCTATTCTGTGAGTTAGGTGCTAGTATATCTGAATTTTTTTTTTGAGTACAGGATTCCTAGAGAGATAGAAGCACCTTATCAAGACATGCATCGGACGGCAAACTTTCTGCAGGCTTCCATACCTGAAAATGAAACCGACTCTGCTGACAACTTCAGGTGAGAATCGGGGAAAAAAAAGAAAAACCCAACAAAAAACAAAACAAACAAACAAACCCCCGCCCCCCCCCAAAAAAAAACAAAACAAAACTCCAATTAAAAAAAAAACAACGGAAGAAAGAAGTGACACGTACGTGGAGAGCCGTAAGGACCTACTCATTGCAAAGTATCAAAATCACAGAAATCACAAGCTCTCTCCGGCGCTTCATGAGAGGGCTGGGTTTTCCCCTGTGAGCCGCTGTACCCCTACAGTGGCCTCTCCGGCCCATCCTGCTCACCGCTACGCCAGCGACATCCCTCCCGTTAGGGAACGGAGCCTGGGGCAGAGTATCGAGCTAGGCGCGGAAAGAGCCGGCATCGTATGCGTGCTCTCAAACCGCACATCGGTGCCCGGCG
>VZRH01004585.1:360405-370436 GCA_013397555.1 Urocynchramus pylzowi
ATTTAAAAATCAGGGTGATATACTGGGAATAGCATTTATGATTAATATTAAGTGAATACAGTTACTCCGTTTTGAAAAACCCTAGTATCACCAAGTTGAGAAGCTTTGATCTCTTCCCTAGCTAAAGTGTAATAGCATCAGGACTAGACTAGACTAGACTAGACTAGACTAGAATAGTTCATTTGGAAGGGATCAACACTGATCATCTAGTTCAATTGCCTTACCACTTCAGAGCTGAAACATTGTTAAAGTATATTATTAAGGGCACAATCCAAGTGCCTCTTAACACCAACATACCTGGGGCATCAACCATCTTTTAGGAAGCCGGTTCCAGTGTTTCACCACTCTCTTGGTAAAGAAATGCTTCCTAATAATGTCTAGTCTGAATTTCCCCTGGAAAAGCTTTGAGCCATTCTCAGGCATTCTGTCCCCAGCTCCCAGGGAGAGGAGCCCAGCACCTTCCCCTCCACACCCCTTCCTCAGGAACCTGCAGGGAGCAATGAGGTTGCTCCTCAGTCTCCTCTTTGAACTAGACAAAGCCAGAGTCTTTGTGTAGGGCTAGACTATTACTATAGAGATGATGCACTAACAATAATGCTCATCAATTTTAGTTGTCAAAAATCTACGTAAGTATTAATTCCCCATCTCTGAGCATTTAACCATTACTCCATTCATTTTTTACTAAAGTGATCATAGGTCTCAGATTAAATGGGCAGAGAGTTTGCAGTTTCTGCTAGCATGAAGCAACAGCAACATTGCTTGGGAGGTCATTTTAATTGACCTCAAAGAAATTGTTTCAGCATGACCCCATCAGTTTGGGTAACACTGGTCTCTCTTACACTAATTCCTCAGGACTCCACAGAACATCGGCAGTATAGATCTATGGTGTAACAAGTTCTGCACCTGACCTCACTAACATCAGAGCTGAACGATGTGAACCTAGAGGTACAGATTCCTGGGTTCTTGACCTAAGAATGCCAGTGTGCTCAAGGGTTACTTAGTAAGGTCTTCTTTAAGTAGAGTTTTATCTTGGGATGTGCAGGTTTGCATTAGAAAAAGGCCATTAGACTAGGATATAAGATGATGATCAGAAGTCCTTGTTGTCAAAACCATCATAGCACAATATGGTCTGTAGGATGATGAAATCCCATCTCTCTGCTGAATCCGATGTCACAAGTGCTGAAGGACAGAGGTTTTGTCACTACTAAAAAAATACTTAGGCTGGGCATAAAAAATGTATTTGGTGAACTGTTAAAGGAGTGCTGAGTTGGTCTTATGAGTGCCTCACTCCCACTGATTGTGTGCTGTAGTGCTGTAAATTTCACTTAAGAGATAAAGAATTGTTTTTCTGTTGAAATTCTGTAGAAAACAACTTCTTGCTCTGTCATGTTGGCTGTGCTGGGTATGTTTGCTATCTCAGGTGCATCATTCCAAGAAAATGTCCACATGTTAAAAGGTTAATCCTTAATTTTACACTCTCTCATAGTTACAATGGCTGTCAAATATAGCTGCCTTGCAGTATATGCTGTATGAAATGGGTTTCTTAAAAATATTTTGGGACTATGTTAGGAAGCTGGACATAAGTAGTTTGACAATGCCTTCTCTTATTAATTGATCCATGTGTATCAGGTGTGGCTCAATGATGATTTTCCAGCAGCATAGTTCATACAGGCCATAGCATTATTTATCCTGTGCAAACATTGAAACAACACTCATGCTTTTCTCACTGTACAGTCCGGTTATTTTTTCATTGTCTTTTATCAGGATTTTCATCAATGTTTCCCCACAGCTTCCAGATTGTTCACAATGCAGATGCAGCAGTTCTGTTCACTGGACTGGGCAACAGCAATCACATTACCCATGCCCTGCATTCTTTACATTAGTTGCTCGTAGGAAGAGAAATTTAATAGTACAAACTGGGGATGGAAGGACACTTCGTTGGTTGTTCTAAAATCCATGACTGGCACAGTAAGAAGGCCTAAGCTCTGATTGCTTTTTTCTGACACTTTTGCTAGTGACTGTTTATATTTTGATGCAGCTATTGCCTATGAAGGTCAGTTTGGTATAGCAGTTTATGCTGGTATAGTTCTTTTGGGTGACACTTAAAATACGAAGCAGGTGGATTTGAGTGCATTTTGAACCTTAGAGTTTTTCAGTACTATCTTTGTGGCTGAATTTATATTTTCCATGATTATTTAAATTTTTTAGGAGCCCTGCAATGCTTCTGATTATAACATCTTAGGTATGAAGTGAACTTCAGTGGTTATCTTAACATTTTGTTAGCACTAAATCAAGGCTACAGAGCTTTCTCATTCTGTATTCCCCAGTATCTTCTGGAGAAGCCATGATTAAAGTGAAATTTTTAACGTTTCAGGAAAAGTTTAAGGCATACTTTTTGTTATTTAAGGGATCCCATATAGTCTTCTAATAGCCATTATCAAGGGATGTTCTGAATATTTTAGATCCCATAGGGATGACTGCTATGAGGTTTCTGGATTTTATTCCTATATTCTCTATTATAAAAGGAATAAACATTTTGTAGCACAAATCCCCAGCCAATATTTTTCTTTTAAATGTTGGGTTGGTTGGTTGGTTGGGTTTTTTTCTTTTTAAAAAAGCTATAGTACAGAATTATTTGTGGCATGATTCTTGCTTTACAAAAAATACTACAAACATCCCGCTTTGTACATAATAAGTTGAAAATAGTATTATTTAAAGGTTTAATGGGTATAATGGTCCAGCTGAGAGACCATCACATTTATCTTGTAGTCATTAAGCACTTAACATTAATAAAGGTTATGTTCAAGAAGCCCATTTGGATAAAGCACAGAATCATTTATGTCAATATATGTTGAGAAAACGTGTTTCATTGAGGAAAAGGTACAGCAAAGAGTAAACCTCTCTTTATGTAGCCAGTAACAATTACGAATAGCATAGTAGAAAATATTTTGGTTCCATTATCTTCTTCATCCCTGGAACATTTAATGTCTTCAAGTTCACTTAAAATAATGTGTTTCTTCTTTCTAGCATCTTAGCTATATGTGGAGCCACTGGTAGTCTTCAAGTATTATATGGAAACTTGTAATGACACCCTTCTGTAATTACTTGTATTAGAGATGACAGAGCTTTGTTCTGAAGTAATAGAAATGAAAAGCACTGCATTTTCCTAAAAATTACTATTTATGCACTGTATTTCTGTTTTGTATTGCTTCTTAACTGCGCTTGGAGAGTTAAGACAGATCAAAGCTATGCGTTGGTCCAGATGAGAAGTGAAAGTAGAGCAAAAGAGCAAGAAATGAGGCAGCAGCAGGAATAGCAATTTGGGACATCTGTGATAGGTGAAAGGATTGGGAGATGTCAGATAATCAGTAAGAGTGCTCTTATGCACAGCAGAGTCATGCTGGAGAATGTGGCCATTAAACTATTAAGATGATAAATGGAGACGGACAGGACCATAAAGTATATATTGAAGTAGGGGTCTTGCAATTTTTAATGTAGCTTTTTATGAGCTGCTTATATTAAACAAGTCTCATAGGGAAATCTCTATAATTCTTGTTTTGTTGCTCATCACATCCTTCAAAGATCTGTGTCCAAGTGTGTCTTCACAGCTAATCATGGCTGGTACGAAGAGAGTTTTAGTGCCAGTTGCAGCATATAGGGGAGCAAGCTGTGGAATTCCCCTTACTTCAACATGATGTCTGTGACATTGAAACATGGTTGTGGACAATACAGCAGGACATAAGAAACAGAAATCACAGAGGTAGAGGTCTTTACTAGATCAGCTGATTTAGTAGAAGAAAGCAGACAAGCTTTTGGACACAAGACATTCTTTAGTCTCAAATAAAACTAGGGACTCAGTAGTAGCCTTACTTGTTTTATATCACAATATCACAATAAACCTCCTCCTTGCTTCTCTGTTAATAAGGCAAACTACCCGTTTCTCTTCCCTAACACTGTCTCCAGTGTCACCCCCTTACTAACTCCTCCTTTACTTCAAAGCTGTCTGCTCTCTTTTCTTTCAGAGATGATCTAGCTGGTATATATCTAGCTAAACTCTGAGCAATTGCCTTCAAGTTGTATATAGGTCAGCTAATTTTATTTAGGTCTGCCACATCATTTTTGAACCTAGTGAAGACTTCTGAATGTTTTAAAAAGTTTGGTTTTTTGTTTTTTTTTTTGTTCTTTTTTTGTTGGGTTTTTTTTTTGGTTTTTTTTTTTTCCCATCTACTGGTTTGATGCAGCATAATACCTCTTGTCCCAGTCCTGTAAGTGTTCCAGGCCAGGTTGGATGAGGCCCTAAGCAATCTGTTCTGGTGGTTGACATCCCTGCCCATGGTGGAAGCGAGGCAGGGGTTGGAACCAGATGATCTTTCAGATCCCTTCTACCCAAGCCATTCTATGATTATCTGCAAATCTAACAATTAACTTTTGAGGGATAAGAACATGAATGAAGAAAAACTTGAATGCATACTGGATCTACCGTACTGAAGAGAGCAATGACATGAGTTTTACTGATTTAAGAGCTATTATATTTTATGTTTCTCTTCAAAGCCTTACAATTCCTTACCATATAAGGAAGCAGGCCAGAAATGCTGATCTTCATAGCCTTTAATATAGGAATGTCTTACTCTGCACATTGTGAAGGCAAAAACATTTCCAGGGCCATGTAGCTTTTGTGACAGATCTTGGTATCACTTCCTGGTCTAAGTGCATTTCTCACCTTTTGTCTCCTTATGCATATTCATTGATACTTAGACCTTTGGCTGTATGCTGGTGAGCTTAGTGGGACTGAAGCTTGTATTTTTTGCCTTCCATCATGCAGTCTTCTGAAGTGTTCTGGGATATAAGAGGAGTAATTAGTGCAATTTCTACAGCTTTGTTTCTCTCCTTTGCAGCAACAAGGTTATTGACCATCCCAGGTTTTCTAAAGCTAAGTACTGTTTATTCAGTCACACTATTTATAGGAGTAAACCTCCTGTAAAACAACAAACCTTTATTAACATTTGACCAGGCAGGCTCTCAGTATTTGTACAGATCATTTGTCACCAACTCCTGACAGCAGCTAGGGCACCCTAGTTTGGTTCCCAAGTACATTATTAATAAATCTGGACAAGTAAACACATGCGCTCATGTGAGGGCTCCCACTGAGGTTGTTTCCAGCCCTTCTTTGTTGCCAGACCTTTTGTATCAGATCTAACAAGTAAAGTGGGCATAAGTGGTATAGATTTCCAATGCTGCTTTTTTTTTTTAATCTGCTTTTCTCAACTTTCTGTTGGGACTCCACTGCAGGACTTATAGTTCTTTGAAAATTCATTTCACTCAACTGAGTCTGCTAAGAATACATTCAGTGACAAACACTTATGATAAATGTGTCTTTTATATTATCAAACCAGAAGTGTTTCCTTATTTTGAGGCCTCTCAGAATCTGTTATATTGCTGTGTTGCAGTCTTTGAATGACTCAGGATGTTAGGACATTGCACCAGGAAAATTTTTATTATTAGTTTAAAAGTGGCCCCAGTTTTAATCACAGGGAGACATACATCTCGCTCTACCTTTTGCCCTTACTGTTCCAGCTGAAACTCTCTATTTCGATTTCTCAGTGTTCCTTTTCTTTTCTGAACAAAACCAGCAGATAATAGTTGCTGTAGGCTGTCACCTAGCTCCCTGACTTCTTTTATTATGGAATGGAAGAGAGTAGCCAGACCAAATAACGATGGAGCTCAGCTGAACTACATGGGCAGAGACTTGGTTGCTGGGCTTGCGGTGGGGCAAAAACCATTCTCTCTGCATGTATATAGTGAGGGAGAATGCAGAAAAAGCTGTAAAGGAAAGGATTTTAAAGGACAGGAAAGCTTGAAAGAAAAAAGGAAAAGGGCATAGCATTAATGAAAATAAGTGAAATTGAAAGGCACAAAAGGCTGAAAAGAATTTCAGCTCTGAAGAGTGTTTAGAATTGGAAGAAACCTGCAAAAATAAAAACAATGTTTCTTCTGGGTTCTTGGCAAGGAGATGACAATGATCTGATGAAGTGGGGAGAGAAAATCGGGGACTTTGGCTGAAGATCAGGGACAGTGAGTGAGATGAATTTTCAAAAGGCTTCAATGCTGAGAGAATAAGCTACAAATTATTTGGGGGAGAAGTCTGAAGACATGTTAGAGTGCTTTCTTAGGTATGGATATTTGGCAGTATTTCTTGAAACCTACCCTGAAGACTTGTGGAAAACAAGAAGAGCATTAGCCGAGCCTCCTTATAACAAGACCTTGCTAGGAACTCATTGGACTGCAATATGTAAGAGGGAGCAGCAGTCAGCAGTTTTGCTTGGACTGGCATACAGCCACTAAGGCTGCACATTACTTTACATCCCACTTTGCTTCAATTAAATTGTTCTGCTCCATCTTTCCTTAACAGAGTTACTTCTAATTTTCCAATAAAGGAATGGAATTAGCTGAAACAATTCTTGGTGGGTCTATATGCAGCACATCTTACATTGCACTTGCTTTTAGGATGATGCTAAAAACTCTCTTAGTACTTAGATAACATTACCTTTTGTGTGCTAATGGCTGAAATAACAAGAAACAAGTATGCCTCTTATCTGTCTCTAAATAAATTTTTAAACATCTGAAAATTCTTCTTAGATTTTCCTAAGTGTCCATTTGCTCAGCCAGGCTATGGGTCTGAATCTTTCTTCTTTCATTTTGGTAAAGAGGCTATCCTGTGTCAATAACAGTGCTGCCTCTAGAACTGTAAGAATTCAGGAAAAAAGTGCTTTCATGACACCCTGTGGTTACAAACACGGTATAAAATGTATCCGATGCAGTGGGGTAACTTCTGTCCATTTGTGTGGAGGCAAAGGAGGCGATCCACTTCTGGACAGCACATTTGACCACTCCAGAACTTCCCCAGCCATTGCTCCTTGTAAGAATTGAAACTTATGCTTTGAGAAATTTAGAATTTGACTCTTTTTTTCAGCTTTATTCCTTGTGTATTGGATTTGGGGTGCAATGTTGACAGATTCCATTAGCTGGGTTCAGATGACATCTGTTGTCAAAGCTTCATTTGTGTTGAAGCCCATGCAAGATTTTGATGCTGGACTAAAAAGCAGACTGTAGAACATGAAGATGATGTCACAAGCTGCTACCAGAATCTATCCTCATAAATCTAATTTCAATGAACAAAGATTCGAGTGCAACTATGTTTAAGAATGGATGGAGAAAGCACTGTTAATGAAGATGAATTATCTTTGTAACCCTTCTTCTTATGTTGCTTTGTGATGTTTTTGTCAGAAAAAGATTCTCCTTTTGCCTTGAAAAGCATTCAGCTGTTCTTGCTTTTCTTTTAAATACTGACCGCTGTCATCTGTTTATTGTGCAAGATTTGGTTAAATTATTTGATACAACTTAAGGATGTTAGATTTGGTTAAAATGTTGCATGGAAGAGTAGCTGTGCTTAAACCATATGGTGTTCTGTATTTTCATTCTTGGCTTTCTGTGCATACTGTTAAAATTTGGGGGAAAAAATGTAACTCAATTCACAGTAATGCATTTCTCAAACTTTTCTTTATGGTTTATGCAGCTAAGTTGCATATGCTGTATTCAGACTGACAAGTAGAAGGCAGAAGAGACTGCCTTAATCCTCAAGAAATCTTGTATGATACAGCAAAAAAAAAAAAAAAAAAAAAAAAAACCAAAAAAACCAAAAAAACAAAAAAAAAAAAAAAAAAAAAAAAAAAAAAAAAAAAAAAAAAAAAAAAAAAAAAAAAAAAAAAAAAAAAAAAAAAAAAAAAAAAAAAAAAAAAAAAAAAAAAAAAAAAAAAAAAAAAAAAAAAAAAAAAAAAAAAAAAAAAAAAAAAAAAAAAAAAAAAAAAAAAAAAAAAAAAAAAAAAAAAAAAAAAAAAAAAAAAAAAAAAAAAAAAAAAAAAAAAAAAAAAAAAAAAAAAAAAAAAAAAAAAAAAAAAAAAAAAAAAAAAAAAAAAAAAAAAAAAAAAAAAAAAAAAAAAAAAAAAAAAAAAAAAAAAAAAAAAAAAAAAAAAAAAAAAAAAAAAAAAAAAAAAAAAAAAAAAAAAAAAAAAAAAAAAAAAAAAAAAAAAAAAAAAAAAAAAAAAAAAAAAAAAAAAAAAAAAAAAAAAAAAAAAAAAAAAAAAAAAAAAAAAAAAAAAAAAAAAAAAAAAAAAAAAAAAAAAAAAAAAAAAAAAAAAAAAAAAAAAAAAAAAAAAAAAAAAAAAAAAAAAAAAAAAAAAAAAAAAAAAAAAAAAAAAAAAAAAAAAAAAAAAAAAAAAAAAAAAAAAAAAAAAAAAAAAAAAAAAAAAAAAAAGAAAAAAAAAAAGTCAGGTCTCAATTTACCTTACCATACCCAGGAACTTGCTCTCCTCCTTGACTTGTGCCTGTAGAGGACCAGACCTAAGCATGTTTTGTCTCAAACATTCTGAGTATTGCTACAGGAAAGGTGATCAGAGGAGAGGGTCCTGCAGAGGTGGGGCAGCGTGTTCTGAGTCAACTTCCTGCTCCACCCTCAGAGGCATGGTCAGTCCTGTCCCCCCGGCCCCATTCGCTCCCTCGAGGGCTCAAAGGGCTGGCTGCGCATGTGAGAATTGCATGAAAAATCCAGTTTGCCTAAGAGGCGTGTACCATGTTAACAGTAAAGGGGAGCGGATCGGGCCCGCTTGCTCCTCTTGTCTCTTTTTCCCTCCCTTCTCTTTTCCTTACTCTTCCTTTGTCTTACAATTTCAGCTTCGGACTATTCACACAGCAGGAGCACCACGGGATCTAAGGACTGATGAAATTCTTTCTTTTGTTCCCATGCTTTGCCTGAGCAAAGCACAGCTACCATACTGCTGTACTGAACTCTTGTTGTTCAAGTGGGGAGCTTGTGGAAGCATGTTGAGGTTTGTAAGACAGCAGCTTTGCTTAATGGTGTCTTGTGGCTTGCTAGTCTGCACCTTTGGGTATTAGTGGCGTGGCTTTTGAGACAGCATCTTTGTGGAGTTTGTTCTGGGAGTTGAAGTGAACCCTACAAATTCAAGGGTTTGTTAGCCACACTTTTTGAGTCTAAGCAGTGAGCTGGTTGGCAGAGTTATGGTGACTAAAAAAGCAGACAGTAGGACATGAATATGACATCACAAGCTGCTACCAGAAACATTTCACAGCTGAAATAACTGTGCAATAGCAATTTGAAGTCTAATGTATGGGGATTCATATTAGATTTTGCATTGTTTTTTTTGAGTTGGGCAAATGGCTTAGGATAACCAAGATCTGACATGAAGCTTTGGGATGTAAAAAGGGAAGAGAACTTTGCTAATTTGTTGCAAATTTCTGCAGATACCTTTGCAACTTTTAAACTACTTTCTCTCTGCCTTATTTCTAGTTATTAATGTGCAAGAACTCTTCAGGCACATATGGAAGACACTGAAAGTTGGTGCTTCCTCTCTTTTCTTCCCCTCCCACTAGATCAACTCAAGGCTAAATGAGTACAATACTCGTTGCCAAGATTCATAATATTGAACATAATTACTGAAAACCTTACCCAGCAGTGCTTTTTCCACCATCAGTAGAATTATTCCGAGGGGGAAGTGATTTTACTTCTCCGTAATTAATTTCCCAACAGCACAGAGTTGTTTANCACTGAAAGTTGGTGCTTCCTCTCTTTTCTTCCCCTCCCACTAGATCAACTCAAGGCTAAATGAGTACAATACTCGTTGCCAAGATTCATAATATTGAACATAATTACTGAAAACCTTACCCAGCAGTGCTTTTTCCACCATCAGTAGAATTATTCCGAGGGGGAAGTGATTTTACTTCTCCGTAATTAATTTCCCAACAGCACAGAGTTGTTTAGACCACAGAATTGTTATCTGCAATCAATACCAAAATTCCTTACTGGTTACAGTTTAGTTCTGGTAATTTGTAATTATGGGATTAGTGGTGACCTTCAGGTTGTTGCCTTTTACAATAGTCTCAGGAGGAAATAAACATTGAGGATTGAATTTTACTGCATTTAAATTAGACAGTTCTGTTGCCATTTTTCTTCCCTTTTT
>VZRH01004587.1:1629-63963 GCA_013397555.1 Urocynchramus pylzowi
CCCTGCATTCCCAGAGGGAGCCCAGGCCCATCTCCAGCAGCCCTGGAGCTTCAGAGGAAAACTCCCCCCTTGTCCAGGATCCCTGCTCCAGCAGAGCCACAGCTGGCACTGCAGGAGGGCTGAGCCACCCTGGGATGGCCCTGCTGCCACCACCCTGACCCACAGCCTGCCAGGGCCTGCTCTCACTCTGGCAGGGGTTTGTTTTTGTTTGTACTATTGCATTTGTATTTTTAATTTTCCTAGCAAATAACTGTTATTCCTATTCCCATATCTTTGCCTGAGAGCCTCTTAATTTCAAAATTATAATAATTCAGAGGGAGGGGGTTTGCATTTTCCATTTTAAGGGAGTCTCCTGCCTTCCTTAACAGACACACCTGTCTTTTCAAGCCAAGACATTCAGTAACCAAAACTTCTGTCCTTTAAGATTCTTTTTGAAATCTTAGCTTTATTTTGTCAAAAAAAAAAAGTTTGCACTGATTATGTGATAGTTTCCGCCACTCTAGCTGTAGTTCGTTCAAGAGGTTTTCATCTATTTGAGGTTTTTCACCTTCCTGCAAATTGCTTTTTTGAGCCCTTTTATGTTATGTGGCTTTTCTCTACAAGCTATTTATAGGAATACACCTGTGCTAAAGGGAACTTTCCAGCATTTCAAGTAAATGTCTAGCACTCAGTTTGAAGTGCAAAGCTAGAAGATTATCAATGTAAGTGGTATGATTATATGCAAATGAAGTGCAGTTTTTATTTCCAAAGCCTCTCTTGGCAAACTTGTGTGTGGAGGCACTGGGCCGTGCCAGGCAGCCAGGACAAAGCCAGCCACACCAATTCAGCTAGATTAACATTACATAGCAGAAGGAGTTAAGTATCTCACCCCCATTAGGCTGCAACACCACAACCTCTCTGCACACAAAGGAGGATGAAGTCCACTTTCAGAGAAACAAGCCAGTGTGCTTTTCCCCCTGGGGAGCAAGCTGGGCTGGCAGCACATTGCAGCAACCCCACCTTCTGCAGCATCCAAGACCCTGAGACCAGGATAAATTGGTTATATTTTAAATATTAATCATATGCTGATAGCAAGGGCAGATAACCCACCTGCAAAGGGGAAACAAGCTGCAACTGATTGAACTTGCCCTTACTGTTCTCTTCTGATGCCAGATTTGAGGATGGCCAATTCTCTTTGAGGCAAAGACCCCTTCTGCAGTGGAATAAATAAGGAAGTTTGCTCAGTTACCCTTTCCAAAGAAGGAGGACAGACAAAGCCATGTCTTCACAAATGAAACAGCATAAAAAGTTGTCTCTCCCAAAGATCTTTAAGGCTGGCTATCTTACTGAAATAAAGAGTGTTCAGCCAGGGCAGATTAGGAGAGATGAGAATGAAATGAAGCTCATAAGGTAATCCACATGTGCAATGTAACAACTGCTACTAAGTCATTATGATATCAATGCCTTACACAAATACACACACATGCAGATTTTCATATATATGCATGGGGAGAGAGGGCACCACTCTGATGTCTCTTGTCCAACTCATGGGATGCCTTTTCTTTGGTCTTAAAATTAAGAGCAAGGCATGGTTAGGGGATAAAGGGTTTTTATCATGGTGTTTAATGAGGATCCTTATGGTGCACCACTTTGCCAAGGTGGAGCACACTGAAATGCACACACTTGATAGATCGTGTATACAATTTTATAGACTCTACAAATTAGCCAATCTAACAAAGATACCTTAATGAGAGGCTTGATGAACAGCATGATATTCCTCCATCCCGAAGCATTCTTCCCTGGATGGGCCTAATCCTAGTTTACAGGATGTATTTTAGGGGGGACCTTAGTTTCTCAAGCCAGCGCAGGGTTTTCCAGCCTCCAGGTGCCTTTAGGATGTTTGATCTCCTGGCCTAGCAAAATACCAGGATTATGGTAAGTTGTCAGAGTTAAGGAATTACAAGCATGCATGCTATAGAGCACTGAGAATACACAAAAGGTGTATAAAAGGCAAAAGCTCATCATGGCATCTCATGGACATGAGGTACCCAAAGATGGCACTGTCGAGCAGCAGCTCCCCTGCCAGCACCAGCACCGCCCAAAACTGAGACCCTAAAGTAGAGGTGGGGATCCCTGCCAGCAGTTCCTTGAACTGTTTCTCCCTCTTTCTCAGCCACACACACTGCACCTCCATGATAGGTCACTCAGTGGCTCAGACTGGGACTTTGGTGGGACCTGTCTGGACAGCTGGGACAGCAGCACTGCTGACAGCAGTTCTCACACCCTCAGGTCCCAGCGCCAGGTTAGGGGACACAGGCTGGGGACATCGACTGGCACAGCCTGGCAGTACACTGGGGCTGTGATGGAGCAATGCCACTCTGCCTGCAGAAACCACAAGGGAAACCAGGCCAGGCAAACAGGAGAGCTGTGGGTGGGGTGCCTGCCATCGCCAGGTGAGCCACAGCCCCCAGCTGGCAGCTCAGGCAGCCTCAGCCCTGGGACAGGAACCACTTTGGCTGAACTGTGAGGGACCAGAGCTGCTCCTGCTTCTCTGCAGCCCGTGGAGACCTCGTGAGAGGTGCCTGGTTGGTGCTCTGCTCTTGAAACAACTGAATGTGCTTGGCAGCACGTGAGCTAAAACGGGAAAGCCGTTGTTAAAGATCCAAGGATTCTAACTCTTGGGGTTCAGATACTGCTTTGGGAAGTTCTTTGGTCAAAATGTTCCAATTCAATACAGGACTGCTCCCATTGTCCATTGAATTGCTTTTTGACCAAGGGCAAATCCTTTAGTGGCACACTGACTAGACAGGTTAAGAAAGGCTTTTCTTCTTCCAAATTAGACAAACTATGGTATCTGAGCCTGCTGCCTTGGCTAAGGTCACCCAAACATTTGTTTTTGGTTGCTCTACAGGTAAATCTGCACTACAAGAAACAATTAAAACCAACAAACAGCAGCATAACATTTGATTTCACTCCATCCTTTTTGTGAGCTAATTTTTGGTAAAAGATCTTCCCATATATATCAATTTTAAAACTTCTTTTTTGACCTTTAATAAAAATTTCACATTTGAAAATCCAACAGAGGGGATCTATAACACAACAAAACAAAAACCATGCTTTTGCCAAAAGAGCTCTATGAAGCCAACACCCGAGTGCAAAGATGACATGCATTAATGAAACAGGGCACAGCTCAGCTCTGGAAAATGTTCCTTTTAAGCCAATCCATCATCTTCGTAGGGCTTTCTTTCCAGAAAAGCCAGTACCCCTACCTGAGGAGGGATGGATGAGTAAAAGCTGAAGGAAATAGAAAAAATGTGCTTTCCACACAAGTCAACTCCTTTTCAAAGCAAGCCACTCAACAGAATTGAGTCTTTCGGAAAGTTGTAGCATCAAGAGTGCATGAACTCTTGTAGCATCAAGAGTGCATAAATCCTGCGGATGAGGCAGCTCCCTGGTGTCAGGCTGGCTGTGGGAAGTACAGGAATGACTGTGCAAGACACAGTGTGCCCTGCAGCTGCTGCTCCTTTCCTGCACTGGCATCCCTCTGTGCCAGCCTGCAGCGCTGGCTGGGCACTTGTGCTGCTGGTCAGTGCTCAGGTAATGCATGGGGGAATGAACATGGAAAGGAAAGCATTTTCATTTTGTGTTTCATTCCCCAGAGCACTGCAAAGGCTGAGAAGAAAATGTTTTCTATGGGAAAAAACAATCTAGATAACATCATTTATCAGAGTTTATATGGTGAAGATGGGTGAGCATTACACAACTCTGACCTGATCACTGCCTGTGTCAGGAAAAATAACAGTGTGCCATAACCACACACTGGCACTGGAGTGGTGAGGCAGAGCAGATAAATGTCCTATTTAACTGCTCCCACAGAAGCCTGAGTGCTCAGGAGGCCTGCTGGGAGCTGTGTGGGCTCCTGCACAGGTGCTGGGTTTGTATCCACACCATCCTAACCATCAGTTCCTTCTGCTGGTCGACTGTGAGATCAGCTGGCAGTGGCACCCAAAGCCTTGTGTTGGTGCACACCTCCTGTTTCCCCAGCAGTGCCACGGCTCAGAGAGCATGGCACCTCCACCAGCACCAGCCCAGCTCTGCTGAGCAGCCCCTGAGCAGCCCTGCCAGCTGGCACAGGTGGCTGTGCTGGGGAACCTTGGGGGCAGACTGCAGAGCTCATGAGGGCAGGAAGCTCTGTGTCTATTCTTACACAGTTTCAAAAGCTGAACTTGCAGCTTTACTGGCTGCCTCTTCCTACAAATACCCAAGAAAAAATTCTAGCCTAGTGCTAAGCCCCCCAGCCAGAGTTGCTTTGGCCACACACAAGCTCATCTGTCCCTGCCTAGAGGAGGAATGGACTAGCTATGGAGCACATGCCCTCCAAAAGTCCATGTCCAACTGGCCTTTTGGCCTCTGGAAGACAAAACTGAACTGGAAAATGAGATCATCATCTGTGGATTGTGGCTACCTGAAGTATACTGAGGAGATGGCACCATGCATGCTTGGTGTTCTGATGGTGAACTTTTGAGTCAGGCACAGCTGAAGATATTCTGGACGATGATTTTGCTCACTCACCCATATCAGTGTGGGACTGGCTGCTCACCAGACTGCCCAGTTCCTTTCCTCTAATCACACAACCCTGAAAAGCCCTTGTAAGGTTTCCCCAATGCAGAAATAAACCTACCCTCATAGCTGGCCAGCTCCAAAAACCTACACTTTTTGCTCCATCTGGGCTGCCTATCAGTCCTTGCCTCATCTTGAAGAGGCTAAGTATGGTTGCTCCCTATAAAATACAGCAGTTCCCAGGTTTTCTGGTTTCAAGTTTTGCAGTCTCCTGAACTCAAAAAAAAAAAAACAAAAAACTGACTCCATGAGAAAAAACCACAACCCTTGAGCTGTTCAAAGCTCCCAGCTGCACAGTTAAGATAGCTCAGTGTTTGTTAGGCTTTGGCTGCTTAGGAAGGTGAGGAAGAGGGTACTGAGCACTAGTGTGGAGTGGAAGGTTTCCAGATAAACAAAACTCTGTACTTCAACCCAAGTGCAAACAACAATTTTTAAGCCACCAATGAAAATTAAGCTTGTTCTTTTATTTACTTGTTCCTTAGACAGAAAGAGCATCACAGTACATCTTCAGGCAGGTGAGAGCATCACGAGCTCTTGGCATTTTCCTTTCCAGGGTTTTTCTGCTGCTCACCTGGAGTTAGATGAAGTCTCCAGGATCATCCCCTCTTAAAAGAAAGCAGTAAATCCCTTTTGGGTTAGCAAATTGTGGTAGCCTGCTCAGAGCAAGACTTGTTGGCTTAACTCACTATGGCTATCCGGTCTTTGAAACCTTTACAAACACACCAAAATATCAGAAACCATTCACAGCACAGCAGAAAAGACACCTTAGAGTCAGGTGTCTAAGCTCATCAGCTTTCCAATTCCCCACTGCATGCAGCACTCTTCCCAAGGAAGAGGACAGTTTGTTACTCACCTCCTAGCTCTCTGCTGAGCAATGTCTTTTCCTGACTCGTTTTACTCTGGGTATTTAAATCTTGTTATCTGAGACAATATTTTTCAGCTGTCTGGGAGAACAAATCACACATTCATTCAGAATGGCCCAGAAACACATGGACCTTCCCTTGAATTTTGATTAATTTGCATTTGAAGATCCTAATTCTAGATCTGAGACCCAAATCATTCCATTCTGGCCATTAAGTACAAGCAAACACATAATTCAGACATTTTTGACAGCTGGACCTCAAAGCTGCTATGATATATTTTCCACTTGAGAAGAACAGAAGAATTCATGTTGGTGTAGTGCAAATGAGTGTGGGTTTGCACTGTATGAACATGTTTCCTCTGAAAGAGATTTTGATTCCTTGAAAACAGCAAATGCTGGTGCCTGACTTAGCAAGAGCAGCACTTATGGCACCAAGAGGATAAAAAGTAGAGAAAGTTCAGCAAACTTTAATAAACAACAAAAAACCCTACTCACCTTTGCCATAAATATTATGAATTTTTTGGTCATACCCTTCCTTTCAGTTGGATTATGATTCCTCCAGCCACTATTCATTTACTAACTGGAACACAATACTGGGAAACAGATAAAGTTAAGATCCCTGTCTCTAGGTAGCACAAAAAACACACACCCAGTGCATTTGATTGTTCAATTAAAAAAACCTGAAGTTCTTCTCCTTCCCATTGAAAACCTCAGAGCCATGCAGCCACCTGGATCCCCAAAATACAGCATTTATCAAACAGTAGTGCTGGGTGAAAAGGCTCTGGAGCACAAAGGACTCACTGAAATAATTCCTGCTGAGCATATTCATGTACAGTACCTGAGAAACTTCAAAAGCATTCACCAGGAACAGGGGGAAACAAGCCCTAATTTCTCAGCAAATAATGTATCTGCCAGCCTGGGACTGAGTCATTCAGAACTTGCCCTCATTAAACATGCTCTAGATGGAAGTTGTCCTCATTTAAGCCAAAAAGGCCAACCTGCAAAGAGATGATTTATGTGCTCACCTGTGAGTGGTGAGCCCACATGTATCACAAAAAAATTGCCAGCTTAGCAAACATGCAGTTGATGTGTGCAGAAATGCTGATTTTTTTTTTTTGTCTAGGTCTGATGCATCAAGTGATAGTAAGTGGGAAGTTCACAGAGCCACAAGGAATAAAGCTAATGCTGGGAGTGAAGGCAGCACAAAGTATTAAAATTAATTCTTCAGCTAAGTCTGGAGGATTCCTGTGGCCAGAAGATTAAACAAGCAACCCCATTTCAGCTGCAACATGGCACAGAATAACTTGTTCAAAAATCACTCGGAATTGTAGGATGTTTGCTTTCTGCTAATATTTAGTTGCACTCTTAAGTTTCTTCCTTTCAACAGGCTGAAATGAGCTCCAGATTCATTTCAGTCTGTTGCTGAGCTGGAGGCAGACCACAGTTCTGAGAAGACAGAAGTTGCAAAGCCCTTGAAACCTCCCAATTCCAGAATGTGCTTCCCAAATGCTATGAATCATATTGCCTTCATTTCCTCTGCCACACAATTTTCTGAGAAGGTTTACCTAAACTTTGTTTGGGGTTCTGCTTTTTTTTTCTTTCCAAATCCCATTTTTAAATGGGACAGGAAGAAAATTGCAGGTTTTTTCCTTCTACTCCTGTGGTACGAATGCTGATGCTACTTTTTCTCCAGAAAGATGAAATTACCTCCAAAGCCAGGTTGCAGTTTGAAAACTGTCACTTAGAGCTGCCTTTCTTCCTGCATTTTTTTGCAAAGGGTTGCAGCATGTCCACAAGCCAGGAGAGGGGCTGTCAGCACTAGTGAAAAGTGAGTTTCACACTTCAGTCAGAGAGGTTCCAGAAAGCCTTGGAAGCTCATCTCAAGAAAAGTGTGTTTGGCTCATCTGTGACTCACAAGCGTAAGGCACTCGTTTGTGCTCCATGCACCTCAGTCCTCTCACAGATAAACATTTGTCTTCCAGCCTGCAGTTATGAATCACACACCTGAACTGGCTGAAAGTGGCACATACCCCTGAAATAGTTTAACAGCTGCGTGTGTGGAAGTAGCTGCACCTCTCAGAAGCCTCTCAGTGCTTCACTACTGATCTCCAGTATGCAAATGGAGCAGAAACTTGGGGGAAGAAACCCTATTTTTATTACAACCTCTCCTACAACTTTCCACTTTCCAGCTCCTCCCCAGCTCAAGGAATAACTGGAAATTTTGAGGTGGCCACCACAAGCTCACAAAAGCTCCCATCTGCATCACACCAGGTAAAGGCCAGGCCGAACCCCCTGACTTAGAGAGGAATTGCTTCCCACCCTATTTTGACTACTGACTGGAAACAGCTGAGGATTCAAATCTTTACACTTTTTCCAACTTCAGTTGCCTATGTAAGTAGGCACAGAGCGTATTTTGAGACGGGGAAAAAAAAAAAAAAAGAGAAGAAAAGAAGGATGTGGTTGGTTATGCCGCTTAGAAAACTGGTAAGGCACGGTCTGCAAGCAAACTCTCTCATGCTCTGTAGAACAACCTGGACTGAAGCAGTGCTGCTGATCTGCTTGCCAGGGCTCCGGTAAAGTAATTCTTGTTTTAGTTATTGACTCTCGTTTTTCCAACAATTTAGTAGCAGCATTGATCGTAGACACTTTTTAAGCTGGCTAGATGATTGTTACTTATAAAGCTCAAACATAGTTTTGTTTAGCTTTGAGCAGAAAGAAAGATTTCTGCTTTAGTGATAAATTTAAATCTATTCTGTTATAATCAAAATACTTAGAAAAAAATTGTAAGAAATTATCCAGCTACAGATGAAATACATGGCAGGAGTGGGACCTGCTGCTCATTGCACTGTCATCTTACTTTTCTCCGGTGCTTCCACAAGAGAATAACTTATATTTAGCATGAATAACGTTCTAGGAAATAGATATAAACAAAGCATGTTTCTGCTAAAGAAGCTTCCATGGATAAGAATACCCTTAGTGTAACATCTCTAACCTGTGCTCTCATACAGATTTCTGTCAATCCCAGCTAGAGATAGATGAACTCGGACCCTAGCTACAGAGAGGAATCCATTCATGAATTCTGCTCTACTGCAAAAAAAAACTAGCGGAGCTATTGCTGTAAAACCTTGCAGTTCATTTCCTAGGTCAGAACACCTTTGCTGCTCACTAAACCACAAGCTCCTGCTATGGTAAAACCCAATTAATGTTTAATGAGTTCAAAGGAAGTGGAAAATCCTCAGCAGGAGAAACTGAGAACAAATGGAGCAGCAATGACACAGAGGCTGGACCAGCTAAGGCACACTCTCTTCAGTACTGTTAATTACAGGTTCTTATATCATCTTTTGGTTTCTAGGAGTTGTCTGAAACAATCCAAAAGCCACAGGAGATTCCCTCAAAAAAACCTGTTGAGGACAGAAATTTTCCTCAGAAGACTGGAAAAGAGCAAACGTGGTACCTCTCTTAAGAAGGTGGATAGGAAGAAGTTGGAAAAACTAGATCTGTAATCCTGGCTTTAGTATTTGAAAGAAATATTGGAATCACCCACCAAAGAATCTGTTTATAAGCTTGCAGAACTCAAGTCAGTGGTAAGTAAAAATCTGCACAGATTAATCTGAGAATGACTGAAATTTGACTTCCTCTGTGAACCCGTCAGCAAAGGGAGATGGGGGTGTAGGAGGGGGAAACAGGCTTCACACACTACCTCTAAAGAACTTCTCAAAAGCAAAGGAAACATGAGCAGCATGAAACCTCTGTATGATTCGTGGTACCCACTGAGATTCTAATCAGTGTCTACTCAATAGGAAAGATGTCTCTGGTATAGTTCAGTATCTTTCAGGATGAGTATTATCAGTATTTTTACTAATAATTTGGACAATGCAGTAAAGATGATGCTTATGAAATGACTGCAAGGTTATTTGTCAATGAAAATGATCCTTCAAGTGAACTCTAAGCAAACATTACTTAGTCTGGAACTGTTGCAAACAATTCCCATGGATTACTCAAGATGTGAATTTTAAATTTGAGACACTAGAATGATAAAAAAACCCTACGTTTTTGACAATCAGACAGTTATCAATTTAAAGGCTCTTTTCTTGAAATGAATAATTTTCTGGAGTAACGCCACATATAATTTGGTACCAATGAATTCTAAAGAAAAAGCATTCAGTGAGTTAATGATGCAATAAAAGCAGCACCAAACTGTTACAGCAGAGATCCTGTTAGGGGTAGGAATGAGCCAAGACTCTCCTTTAACAACATGAAAAGGGTCCTGGTTTATTCTCCTTTACAGCTTAGCTGTTCTGACTGACTGCAGCAAACTTCTGCTGTTGGATTCTCTGACAGACTGACTGCTGGCTCTTCCTGCTGGAATATGACTGCAAGTATTTCCTTGCTGCCTCTGAGCACAGGCTTTTACCTAGCTCAGCTACAACTGCAGGCACCACCTCCACCAGACCCAGACTGACCTCACAGCAGATCTTTTGCAGCAGCAGCTCCCTTCCTTATTTTAATCTTCTTTGTGTCTCTCTGGATCATTCTTTTTTTCTCCTCAGGGATCTTCTATCCCCTCTAGGTCCTCTTCCTCCAGGCTCCCCCTGACTGCCCAACCCACCCCTTTTGTCACACTTATCTTTATTAGTCACAGCTGTGACCCATTAAGGGCAAGGCTGTTCTTCTTTGGTAATTAGTACAACTGTGATTTATCAGGGGTGAGGTCACTTGAATCCCTCCTTCCACACCTACACCAAACCTCAGACTTTGAAGAGTCGTCATGTACATGATACATTCACAAAGTACACCAGGTGCTGGGCTGACAGGTGTTGTCACTACCCCAAAATGCTTCATGTTGCCTGATTTTCTCTCCGGGTGGATGGGTGCCCTTGGCCACAGGTCACCCATGCTCACACTAAAGCTTGTGTTCCCGTGTCCCCTTTGCTGTCCTGCCCCTTGGTGACAGTGGCATCTCCCCAGAGTGAGCCCTTGTACACACAGCACCAACTCAGCTCCGTGCTCTGTGTTCTTCTCTCACTTCACATGAGAAACGTGGTTTTCCAAGTAGCTGCCACATACTGCTGGCTCAAATGGGCTGGTTTAACCTCACCTTGATGCCCAAACCAAGGTTTTCCCTTTTGCTCTCATTTCTGACAGATAAATCCCGTGATACCATCCAGCTCTCCTTCTGCTGTTTCCTGAGTTGCAGCGCTGTGACAGCCCAGCTCAGGTGGCTCTGTCCAGCTCTCTGCAGGTGGCAGTGGCACCCAGCCTCTCCCCAGAGGTCACCCTGCTCCTGCAGTGGGGTCACACAGCCAAGGACAGTCTCGGTGTTGTGCACCCCCTCAGTAACCCCCATCCAGTCTGTTTGTAATCCTCCCCAGCGTTCAGGCAACCACTTCCCCACCTACTGAACAGCCCTTGTTCTAAACCCTGCTTTTTCTAGTGCTATCCACTTGTTTCTAGCCCTCTTTGCTGAAATGCAAGCGCCTAAAATCCTCAGCCTTTCCCTGATGTGAAAAAGCAGATACTTCATCAAAGATAAGGGTCTGGTAAGAGCTCTCACAGACTCATTTAGCAGTTTTCTTCAGAAATCCATGTGAAGCTCAGGCTCATCAGTTACAGAATTGCTTTAATCACATTTGACACTCTTTCCTACAACAGACTAGACTGAACTTTTTCCAGCCACACTAATAAAATCCATACTTCATAACAACTACTGGGCTGGATTTTCAGCTTTGTGTGCCTGTTCTTTCTGTAGTCTGAGCTGGAAATTAATGTTTCACTAGTAGTAGGAGCATGTTTAGCTCTGAGTGCATTCTGTGTTCAGACACAATTATTTCCATCACCACTCACTGATTCCCACAAGCCATCCTGCACCTGACCTCCAGCACAATGTCAGCATTCCTATGAAATTAGTGGTATAAGAGTTGGCAAAATGCAAGGCTGTTTCCTCGGCTGTTCTGTTTCTCTATTTCTTTTTCAAATATTTCATTTTAGTCATTAAAAAAAAAATCTTTTGCTAGTTGGTTTTGGTTTCTTTAGCAAAAAGTTTAGCTCCATTTGGCAGCACTTAAGAGCTGTCACTGCTCATCCTCCAAAGCAAAGATTCTCCTCTTGATCAAACTCTTCTTAAAACACCTTCACTTACTCCTAAAATTTCTTTTGAGCTACTTGGTTGGCTAAACCAGACTGGGAACTTCAACTACCAATTTCTTCTGCTTTATTAGGACTTTTTGTGGTTTTGATTTAAAGAGGTTATAAAAAGAACTTTTAAGGCATAGTTTGTTAAAGCATATGTATATTTTTAAAAACAGTGATAACATTCAAGACAAATTATTTTTTTAAAGAATTGCATTATGAAAATGTCACTTGCTAATCTTTGCTGGATTGTCTTAGATAATCAGTTAAAATTTAAACTGCAACCCCCAAATTTAAACAATGCTGAAAGTTAAGTACAAGTGAAAAAACACGCTTACTCATTTTGCACCTAGATAAAAGATCAGTCTTCTTAAGTTGACCTTTTAAAATACTGCATTGGATATAAGCACTGTATGAAATTAAAATATCATATAAACGTGGGTGCAGTAAAAGCACATCAGCAAAAGCTACTGATGCATGGGGATTTAGATATAAGAGTAAAACCCCAGCTATCAGATCAACATATGCAATAATAATTTCATTAATTTCTGCGTAGCAACAAAACTAAGCATAAGTGTTAGGGAAACTTCAACAGGTGTACAAATTATTAAAAATAGCCAGTAGTCTTTAGAATTTTTGAAAATATGTGTTTGAAGGAGTCAGTCTCTTCAGTATCTGAATGGGACTCTCTCACATTGGATGGTAATCAGTGGATGCTGACTACTTTCCCCTGAGAATCAGACTCCTTTGTAACATACCAAGCCAGTCAAATTGGAAATAGAAAGATCTGTGCTTGAAAGGTTTCGCTTTCTGTCATAGACAAAGGCTGTCCAAGTGTCCAGCTCAAAACCAAAAAATTCTAGAACTGTGTTTGAAAGGATCTTGGTTTGGCTTTATCATGGCATTAACTGTGAGTCTTAGACATTTCCAACCCGCTCTCTTTGTCATTTCAGGGCAGAAATGACCAACAACAGTGAGAATTGCAGTTTTACAGCCATTGACAGCCTGGCATGGAGCGTGCAGCTGGGGCTCTCCATCCCCACCTTCATCCTCGGGCTGGTCCTCAACAGCCTGGCCCTGTTTGTGTTCTGCTGCTTTTGGAGAAAAAAGACCAAGACCTCGGTGTACATGATCAGCCTGGTGCTGGCAGACGTCCTGCTGCTCCTCTCGCTGCCACCAAAGTTGTACTACTCTGTCACCACGGTGCCTGGCCTGCTCTGCTCCTTCATACAGGCTCCTTACTTCGTCAACACCTACACCAGCATCTTCATCATTGTCTGCATCACCGTGGACAGGTACATCTGCATAAGGCACCCCTTTGAAGGTCGAGCTAACCAGTCCCCCAGGTGGGCTGTGGTGATTTGCTGCTTCATCTGGGCAGCAGCTTGGATCTGCAGCATCCCAATTTTTGTGTTTCAGAAGAAGGAACCTATTAAATGCTTTCACAACATGTCAGACCAGACGTGGAGTGTCCCCTTCATTGTGTCTGTGGAAATATTTGGGTTTCTGATCCCGCTCGTGGCGATGGTTTTCTGCTCTGCTCAAACCATCTGGATTCTTCTGAATCACAAAACTCATGACAAAAAGAACGCAGAAGAGAGAGGCTCGTTGCGAGTAATCGTCATCAACCTGGTGGTGTTTCTGGTGTGCTTCACACCTGTCCACCTTGGGATCCTCCTGCAGTGCCTGGTGAGGCAGCACGTGGTCGTGGGCTGCAGGATGAAGCAGACCATCAGCCTGTTCCTCCAGGTGTCCATGACATTCGCCAACCTGAACTGCTGCCTCGATGCCATCTTCTACTATTTTGCTGCAAAGGAATTCTGTAAGAAAACGCACCTGAAAAGGGTCATTGAGCTGTGTCCTGTCTTTAACCCTTGTGCCATGCGATGGCACTGCCAACAGTGGGAGAATGCCCCTTGCCAGGACACTGACAGTGTTGTGCCTGACGTGGCAGGGACCGTGCCATAGGGGGAAGGACAGTGTTTTCCCAGCGCATGCAAACTTGTTCCATATTTTTCTTCCCTTTAAAGATGAAGGAGAAAAAAGTTAGATTAAGGAACTAGCACTAGCAAAGTGACAGACTGACCCCAAAAGAAGCATTAGCCTTGACGGTATCTACCAAATGTGAAAAGCTTGCCAAACTAACCAGATCATGGGAATGCCTTTTAACATCAGCTTTGGTCATAGCTGCACCAGTTTTCCCTTTACATATGTGGTCACAAAGGTGTTGCTAAGAGCAAAACTAGAAATAACTATTCATAACCTTTCTAACTTAGAATCTTGGCAGTTAAAAAGCAGCATTCAGCCAGAAATCTGACTCTGCAGAAGGTCACTGCTGGAGCTCCTCTGCTTTGGGCAGCTTGGCCAGCCTGGGGCAGCAGTGAATCCTCCCTCCTGGAAGCATCATGGACTGCTCAGGGCTGCTGGGAGGGACAGCAGTTTTTGCTCTTTCATGGAGGACGTGCTGCCCAGAATAGACATCCAAGGGACTATCTCAGGTACCAGCCATTCCTGAGCAACAAACTTGCCTGATTACCTGTGCTGAGGAATCATCATGGCTTTCTCCTGCAATTTTAAAACAGGTTTTACCCATGTAAATCCAAAAAACCCATTCAAATACAAGATTTAAAGAAAGGCTGAATGTGCTGAACTGCATTTCTACGTCAGTGCCTTTCTAGCAAAGATATAACATAACACATATGTGAAATTCTTCTGCCTGTCTTCTCATTCTTTCTTGGAGCAGGGGAATTCAGAAGGCAAGCCCTGCATCATAGAAGATTGCAGAGTGATTGGTAATCTCCTCCCTCCCAGCTAGAGGACTGGACCAGCTCTCTCCAGCTCATTCCTTAGGGAAATCCTTCCAGCTTGTACTGTACTCTTCTCCAGAAGTTTCTGGGCTTGCCTGAACCCTTCAGCCCAGCACTTCTGGATTTTCACCACCCTAACACCATTTGCAAGTTTGGCTCTGACTCTAATCTAAAGGTTTCTTTGTTGCAATTTAAGCCATGCATTTCTTGAACCCTTATCTAGGCATGGTTGGTGCTGGCAGCCAGAAACACTTTCACAAAAAGAAATCATTTTCTTTGCCTTTCTAGAACAGCTGTGAAATTAGTCTGAGACTGCTGGTAGTCAAGTTTCTGGGGCAGGTATTAAATTGATTCAAAATGTGAAAAGAAATCACCTTCTCTCAGTAGCAAATTAAAAAGAAAGGGGTCCAGTTTTGAAAATACAATTTGCTGTCCGTCAATTTCCATAGAAATTATTGACTGTGCAAGTAGGCAGCTGCACACATCTTATAGTGGGCCTATGAACATTTTAAAACTTGTTAGTACTAAAACTATGACCACAGCTGAGGCAAAAAAAATATTTTTTTAGCATCATCTTTGCTTCTGTCTGTAAAGGAGCAAGAGGAAGAGCTTTCCAAAAGAATAGATTTTCTAAACATCATCAAGTGCCTCCATCACTCAGAAACTTACAGATTTTCAATATGGGTTAACCTTTCTTCTTTGCACCTTTCACATTATTTTGCATACAAAATATGTGTGTGAGAAAGAAGTGGTTTTACTAAATAAACTGTGCATGTGAAGTGTATGACTTGAAAATACATTTTAATTTCCCAATTTGACAGCAGTATGTACAAAATTTGCCTAAAAAATTACTTGGTAGCAGCACCCGTGACCCATCACACACGGCTGGGATTGTTAAAGGATTGTTAATTAGTCAGGGCTAATTAATCTGTAATAATGGGCAGTGGTGGGAGCCACTGTGAGCCACTGCTCTCAAGGCTCAGTGTGCTCCTGGCTGCAAACCCAGACTACAAAATCTGGAAATTAAACTGGACTATTTTCTTCCCATTTATTGCCACCAGTGCCACTTCTTTGTTGGACTAAAGTGTTTTTACATATAATTTCATTTGTCTAAATTTTGCCTGTTGTATAATTAAATGAGAGCAGCCTTGCTAAGCTTGCTCGAAATTTGAGAAATGAAATGAAAATGAAAGGAAGAGAAAGAAGGAAGAGAGCCCAGCTGTGTTGATTTTACAGGCTGTTACAGTAGTCCTATTTTTTAGCACAAAAAAGCACAGGTCTTTTGAGCAAGAAGGTGTTACTTTCAATTCACTGCTTTTCAAGATGAACTTACATTCAGATAATACACTTAAGTCCTGCCTTTGACCTGAAGCTAAGAATACAGCTCTTTCTAAATCAGGATTTTACACACAGGCTCCTGTGGGAAATCCACTGTTAACTCTGCAGCATCTCCAGTTGGTTGTATTTTTATACCAGGACAAAGCAATAAAAATCCTTCTGCAGCTTGAGAAGATGCACAGCAATTTTGATGGTGAATAAAACTGAAAAGCATGTGACATTTTACAAACCCAAATGTTCCTGAGCTGATACACAGGTTCAGCGCAATAGAAGCAGTTTCTTCTCTCTTGGTGTTATTTTTAACACACAGAAAAGTGATGGAAACCTGAATGTGAACCTCTCACACACTCAGGTCTCCTCCACTGCCTCAGCTGTACTATAAAGTCAAAGAAGCACTGTCTTAGTGGGAAAAAAAAATAAAAATAAAAATCAAGTGCTAACCAGAAACACCAAAAAAATGCCTTTAAAAATTACATTTTCAGTTCTGCCTTCTTCTGTGAATTGGACAAAACCACAATTGCACAATTAACCACAGACCTTACAGAGGAGCTGTACTTAACATTAATTTTTCTGGACACGGCCATTTCAGGTCATTCTCAGGTGAGAATATTCACAAAACAAAATTTTTCTTTTCATCCAATTAAACTTCTCCAACTGGGCCAAACCCCACAGGTCTCCACAACATAGAAGAGAGCTGATTTTTTTTTTGAGGGCATTTTTATCAATGGCAGATTACTCCAACATTCTACAATTAGCATTTGTTCAACCATCAGTGTGATTCCCCAAGCTGTATTTTTTAGACTCACACAACTGAAAGACAGAAGATCATAAAAGTAGTTTGAACAAAAGGGGGAAAAACCCAACCCCCAATTTAAACAAACAAACAAAAACTCCCAGCAGGCAAAACCATACGGGATTTGTTCCCCAAATTCTTTTCCTGTCCCTTTGCCTGGTGGGTTATATCATCTTCATTTCCCTGCTTGAGCACAGAACTCAGTGACACTCCACTAATTTCTAATGCTATAAAAGCAGCATAAAAACAATGCCAGACTTTCTGAAAAGTTCTATTGCTCAAGAAGTCCCTTCTGAAAGATTTTCAACAAAAACGACATCCAAAAAAAGAAAAAAAAAAAAAAAAAAAAGAAAATTCAACTGGTTTAATAGCAAATAAAGGATTTTAATATATGAACTTTTCTAGCCTTCATAATACTGCTTTTATGATGCATGATTTATGAACTCAAAGGCACCTGAGGGAGGGTCCAAGCCCAGACCAAGCACTGTTGGTCTCCTGCCTTCTCACAAGGGGCCACAGTGAGCCCAGATGGGTGCTGGAGAATCAGTCCAACATCTTTTCACTAAGACTAAATTCATTAGTTGAAAACATGAACCAGACAGTTTTCCATGCAAGGATGAATAACTACCAAGACAGCCTAATAAATGTCACTCGTGTAGTTTGTCATATCAAGTAATTTCAAGTTTTCAGGAAACTTCCAAGTGAGAAGAGCAGCCATCTCCCTGCCTGAGGCAGCCTCTAGATCATGACAAGAAGCTGAAATGGGCTGGAAGATTGAAACTGATCTTCAGAGAGACCCAGACCTCTCAGGGTATTTCACTCAGGGGTTATTCTGTATCCCACAACTTGGCCTGCTTCAAACACATGCAAACAAGAGACAAACTGAGGCTACTCAAAGGTACAGACTTCTGTCGGTCTCACCAAAGTGGTTTTGCTGAGGTTTTCCCCCTCACACTAATTTTTCACTTCAGACTAATTGCTTTCTCTGAGTCTTGGGCACGCTCTCCATCCTTCCACCCAAACACAAGGAGAGGAGCCAAGCAGAGGCAGTGTCCTCTGAGGAACTGGCAACTCCAGCAGAGGCCAACAGAGCCCAGCCAGCTCCTGAGGGGATTTTCACTGCCCTGGGAGCCTGCAGGGACCTGCTCAGCACCACAGTGGCAAATGACAGTAGCCTGAACAACGCCTTGATGGAGCCAGGGGGGCTGAGAGACCTTGGCTGCCACGCACCAAAAGGTTTCCCAAGGACTTCCCCCGGGGGAAGAGGGGCAGAAATGTGCTTGCCCTGATCAATCTGAAAAGAAACCTGCCTGCCTGTTACTTACACAACAGTACAAATGGGAAAGCTGGTTTGGCTGGCTTCCAAATGAGTGTGCTTGCTAAACACGTAGAGAAACACAAACTCCACACACACTGCTCTGGCTGCTCTCCTGGCACTGCCAAATACAGAGCCTGCAGAGAACAGCCAAAGGCTCAGTTACCAGAAGGTGCAGCAACATCTCTTGCTGTTCAGCTGCTGTGTGTGCAGGGGGGAGGAAGGCAGAGGAAGAGGATGCCAGAGCAGAGCGCAGAGGGCGAGCTGAGCCTGCTGTCAGAGAAAGCATCTGCCTGGGCAGTCTGAGGTGGCTGCAGTCCAAAGACACAAACCTGCTCCCAGAATAAAAATCACATGAGGCACAGAAAACCCCTCTTTGACCCCTCTTCTTGCTCAAGGCAAGATTTTGGGTTTCTCCCCAGAGGTGTCCCCAAGCTGCTCTGTGGGTGGGCCTGCCCAGCACTCTTAAAAGTTGTGCCCTTTGCCACTGCATCTCACACCAGCTTTCTTCAGCTGCTTTTGTAAACAGCTAAAACTATTTCTCCTGTAATGGTGTGTGGGAAACAGAAGAAACCAAAACCAAAACCCACCTATTTCTTTAAAGCAATATGACATTAGACTATGGAGAAGATTAGGTGAAGGCTCCCGTGCTGTTCTGAACACCTAATTAAATGATTTTCTGTCTGCAAGAAAGCTGTTTGCATTGGAAAATCCCTCCTAGGAACTGATTGCCCCAAAATGGCAGTATGCAATGAGCTTTCCCAGCTCTGTAACCTCAGTATTAGCTCAAAAACTCCAGAGAAAGCAAGCTCACCCCTTCCGCATGGGTACGTCAGGTTCACACAAGCAATCTTCTATCTTTTGAACATCAGGCCAGCACAGAGACTAAAGCAAGTGTTAGCACTGTGGCACACCTGAAAAGACTAAGAACAGAGGTATTTCTAGAGTGCCTTTCATGTGAGGAAGTCGGAATGACTGAAAGCGAGACTCGATCCCCGCTGCACCGGCGGCTCTCCAGCAAACATGGCAAGCAAAAAGGTGAACCAGATGGGCAGCAGCCAAGCAGCTGGTGTACTTCAGGCCCTGCAAGGTGATTCTGTGCTCCTGCAGTGGCACAATTTATTGCCTTTGGCCCTGTCAAAGGTTTTGTTTTCATTTATTTCATTAAAAAAAAAAAAAAAATATATATATATATTAAAAGAAATACTGGCAGTACTTACTGCAGCATATGGCATGACAGAGGGCTCACCAGAGCCAAATTCATGCTGGACCTGTGGATTTTTAATCCATTCTTTTTTTTAATCACTGTCATTTCTGCCTCACCAAGAGGGCCTAGGAATGGCACTGCTTCCTCCAGCACCCATTGCTCCAAGGGGAGGACACGTCCTGCCAAGAATGAGCTCAGTAACTGAGTCAGACCTGCTGTACATCTGTAAAGGGGCACCAGGATGACATCCACCTTGTCTCATTTACACCACCTGACACACTTCACTGCAAAAAAACCCTCAGCCAGCACCTGGCAGCCTTTCCACCCCATGCCCACTGTCCTTGTTCACGCTGCCTGGACTGAAGGTCACAGTGCTCACTCATTTAAAGCATGAAAGGCAGAGCTGTGGGGAGGCAGGGCATGCTTGCAGACCTCATGACAAGTCTCAAAGCTTGCCTGTGATGCAGGTGTTTGAAACAAACACATCCTGCTATTTATCTTCTCCTCACCCCGGCTTGGTGCTTCTGCAAGTCTTCCACTAGCCAGGTTTTCAAGCCCCATTTGGACATACATGGAAGTGGCTAGCTTCCTCTGGGGCAAAGAATGTCCCAGAGGCATGAGAATGAGATTTCCCATGAGAAATCCCACCTGTGCAGCCACCTTGCAGTCTGCTCCATGGCACTCAGCTCGTGCCCAGAGGTGCTGCCCAGAGCAGGCAGCTGCTGGTGAGCCATTACCTCTGTGGGAAATACCAAAAATCAATTGGTTTTTCCCCACTTGCCAAAGCACAACAGCTTCAAGGACAGCTGGATTTCCACATTTAAAAAAATAGGAGAAAATGCATTTTTTTTTTCACATTAAGGCTGTAGGCTACTCACTCCATTTTCATATTTCTGGCACCTGGAAAATCACACTTGTGGGTGAGAGACATTGTTCCACAGTTAATCTTCATTCCAACCAAGATGGAAGTTACCCAGTTCAGCACATGGGTGAGGTACAGTTGTAGTCCTGGGAACTGCAAATGCCACAGATGCCCACGATCACCACATCAAGATCCCAGTCCAAACCCACTGTTTTTAAAAAAACCCACATTTTTAAAAATGTGACTTCAAGTAAACCCATGAGACATTCATGTGAAAGCTAACAGAGAGAACAGAGAAACTCTGCAGGTTGTCTGGTCCTACAAGCTATATATTAAAAATGTATATGTTTTATCTTTTGTGCAATGTGCTGAAATGAAACTCAAGTTTCATTTTGGGACAGCAGTGCCAGTGCTCAGTGACCCTCTCCACTTTCCCAGAGGTGCTCTCAGCAGCTCTATTTCACAGCTGCATTTTGCCACACTGTGAAGAGGGACACAGCTGCTCCCACCTCAAGCAATGCCCCATCCTGTCGTGTCAAACACAGAAACCAGTGAGGGTCCCTCAGCAGCCCCTGAAGAGCTTCTGGCATCTCTAGCTAGAAACTCAATATTTTAACTTCTGGCTTGCCCTCAACAAGAAGCACCTTGCCCTCCCCAAGGACAGCAGGGTGCTTGGACATCTGGGCTCTCAGATCAGCTCTCTGTGGACTTGGATCTCTGCATCCTGCAGATGAAACCATACAAATGCTTATCAAGCATCTCTGCCACCCCAATCAACTCATTGCTGAAAAAGATGCAGCCAGTAATTATGCCAGATTCTAGCTGAGCTCTGCAAAGGAGACCACACATGACTGCCCTTGTAGGTTAATGAGAGTTCAAACAACCATGAGTATCTGTATTAATCTAATAATTGCCTGGTGTTGCTGGAAAAAAATAAAGTTTTTGGTGTTTTTCTGATACCTTTGATCTGTTTATTTGCTGTGTTACTATGGTTCGTTTCCCCTTTGCTCAGGTTGACACTGGCTGGGTATTTTTTTTCAATATTTCATCATACAAAAAAAACCAAACCAAACCAAAACAAACAAACAAACAAAAAAAAAACCCAAAACAAAAAAAAAAACCACACACCAAAAAAGAATATGCCATGTCTTTTAAAAGATGGCATATAATACCTCCACTTTGAACCTTTTTCAGACAGTGCCTTTTCTCTGCCACTACACCAAGTCTTACCCAAAGGCAAGCAATTCCAACCCAGTGAAAGTAAGACTTGCTCTCTGTTCCTACAGCAGTTGAAAAAGTTGCTGAAACACTGCAAAGTCAACAAAACAACTGCACTGAATTCTTGCAAATCTTTGTCCTTCTTTTCCCACTGCACTGAACTGTCCTAGGTGTGCCCAGCATGTAGCAGTTCCAATGAAATCAGAGATCTCTGCATATTTCCAGCTCTCTCCTTCTAATGTCCTGAGATCACACTGCAAAGCCAGGCCCTGTGACATAATTGCCTTGAAATCATAGATCCCTTGGCAGCATAAAATACTGAAATCTGAACTCTGGTGTGATTCTTTCAGGGTTTTTTTGTTGTTTCTTTTTCAGTGTAACAACAAACCCTAAGTGTAATAAAGACAGTAAAATTGTTAGAATTTAAAACCTGAATCTCTTCAGGCTTTAGTAGTAGCAACACAAAGATATCCTGAGAATCAAATCTTCCTCCTGAAAGTAGACAACATGACTTGTTTTGAGTCACAAACTTCTCTAAATTACTGCAAACCACATTTGCTGAATTTGCACAGCAAAACCTTCTGTTCTTTCTTCTCTTTTGACTTCCAGTACTAGAAATTCAGCTTGGGGAATTCAGCTGGATCATCTCTCATTTATATATCTCTGTCAAACAAATTCTGTTCCAGCTAAATCCGAGTTTCTCAGGTGTTTTCTGGCAACAGACAGACAGAAGAGGAACCAAAGGCACAGGCAGAGTCCCCCCAGCAAGGATGCTGAGTGTGAAAACAAGCACATGCTCCCTTTCCATGCTCATGCTGGAATGCAAATGCTGCTCTCTCTTGGACCATTATTCATTCCGAGCTCAGCCTAATGCCTCAAGTGTCATCACTGGCAGATTTCAGTCCAGCTCAGCAGGAATTGCCTCTGTGTTGGCTCAATACTGCAGGCAGGAGAAAGAGAAGCAAAAATAAATTAAAATATTCTGCTGTCTCCTAGCTGCAACAAGTACCAGGTCCATTATATAAAAATGTGTCCATGGTGATTTTTAGGACAGAAGACCTAAAGAAGCCTCCTCCAGCAAACCAACTGGTGAGAGTTCTCTCCTAAGGAAAGCTGATAAGATTGAACATTGAATTTTTCAGCAAAGAACATACACTATGCACTGTCTTGCAGCTTGCCTCCAGCCTTCTGTCCCTGAAACACCCTTGGCCACATAAGCCATGGTTTGGTTTTTCTGCCACCCACATTTAAGCTGCTGTCTCTTACCTTCTGCTGCATCCTTCCTACAGTTTGACCCTTGTAAAACTCCAGAAGTATCACCAGATAAATCTTTCATTCTGTTTACACCCAGTTTACCCACTGATGGAAACTTTTTTCAATGCCAACACCAAATGCCTTAAAAATTAATTAGAGCTCTGTGTGGCTGATTCCGTCACCAAACTCTGCCAATGCCAGAGTTACACCCACACCAGGCTCTCACCATCATCAGTCTGGTGTAGGAGACCTTGCTGTTTCAGTTGTCACTGTAAAAGGAGCAGTCAGATGTTTTCTCAATTCCTCTGACTGGAAGGAGAAGAGGGCACCCATGGGCTTCAGTAAGATCTGTAAATGCCAAAAGGTCAGAGTTATGTTACCAAGAGGCAACAGGTAACATTTAAACTCAGGTTTAAAATATTTTCAGTATAATAATTTTAAAATTATTTTAGTAAGTTGCAAAGTTTTTCTAAAATAATTGATTTTTTTTTTTTAAGAGTGAGTATCTACAAGCTTGGGCTTTTTGCTTTTTCTAACTGTAACTAGTATTCAGAAACCAAAAGCCTAGCCCAAAGAGCTACAAACACCCTCTACCAAGACCAGAGGTGTCACTCAGCCTTTTTAACCACCCGGACATGAAGTCACAGCCAAATTTTAGGCATTGCCATTAAATGGACAGGTCCTTTTGGGCAGGCTGTCAGCAGCTGTGGGGCTGCACCTGGGACCCTTCCCACAGGCTGCATCCTGCTGGGCTGAGCCTGGGGAGCAGCATGGGGAGCTGGGCAGGTCTGCAGGGAGCAGCCAGAGGGCTGTAGATGAGGGAGATGTTGCAGAGCCCCTTGGGCCATGACAGTGACACTCACAACTGAGCTGTGGTCCTTTTAAACATGCCTGCCAGTTTAAACCTAACAGTAGGCTGTTATGAATCATCAGGTGCTGACGTTTCTTCAAATTTTTAAAGATTTTACCTCCACTCTGTCATATGGTTGCAAGTTTCTCTAATACAACCACGCACACGCTGCATAGACAAGACCTGGCACACAGCTTCAAACTAATCCCTTTGCAAAGGTCAGAAAGTCAGGAAAAGACACATATTGGACAGCAATATAAATAAACCACTCTTTGCTCCCCATCACCACAGGCAGCTGAGGACCAATGCACACTGGGAGTGATCCAGAGAACTCTCAGTCTCTCAGCAAGTCCAAATTCTGGGCTAGTTCTGCTCTTCAACAAAATCTTTATTTTTCCAAGTGGCTGTACCATCTAAAGTATCATATACATCACAATCCTTCTCCAGATCCTAAAATAATAGCAATTACTCTAAATTTTAACATTCTGGGCAATGTGTTTTTGTCCCTGACCATGATCTCAGCTGAAACTTAAACCCTCTTCCGTTCCTGAACTTTACACCTCAATTTTGGCTCCTCAACCTTACCTTTCAGTTCTCAAAACTGGCTTGTGGCTCACTTGCTTAAACTGAATAAGGTTCCTTACAAAACTTTCCACTTTGCTTGTCCTCTTACCTCCACCTAAAGTAGGAAGTTATGCCCAGGTAGGGAAAGGAGAGCCATCCCTGTGGCACCCACAGGGGCCACCCTGAGCAGCCATCCCCTGCTCCTGCCCTGCAGCATCCTCTGTCCTCTTTCACTTGGTGTTATCACCCTCCCTGGCTGTTACCTGTCCACAGAGCTCCTCTCCCAGGTTTGATGCTTGCCAGCAAGCCACAGCTGGGACTCTTCTGAGAATTTACCCCAGATTTCCCTCAGCAGTGAGAAAAGGCTGCTTTTTCCTGTACACTGAAAGCTGTGGGATTGAGTCACCTTTCTTCTCATGTCAGAGAGCTGAGAGACCCGAAGGTCTCATGCACATCTGGAACTGGAGCACAGGGTGCTCAGCTAAAGGGGAAGAGCTGGGGGTAATGAAATGACTGACACGCAACACGAAGAGAACGCGAACATGAAAGCCCTGCCTGGGTTTCCTTCTGGCTGAGAGCTTCACTCACAGCACCCAGACCCTTCAGTTTGCCTTCAGCAGTAGTCTGCCTCCTGAACCTTAGAGAAGACAGACCTGTATGAAACAAAATACCTTTAAATTCTGAGAGCACCTTAAAACACAGCCCTTCACCAGAGGCAGAGAGGTTTGTGAAGTGGAGATCACCCATCTCTGAGCATGGCTCACCAGGAGGAGGGCACAGGGCGGCAGTGAGGCTCCCACAGAGCCAGAGCCCCTTCTCTGCTGGGCAGCAGGCAGCCCCTGGAGCCCCTGGCAGCTGGAATGAGGCTGAAGGCAAGCTGGGCTCCCTCAGTGGCTATGCACCACAGCACTGCTTAACCTGGCGGTGAAAACTCAGCTGGATGCAAACAAAAACCCAGCACTCACACTCACTTTGTGGTTCCAGTATGTAAAATAAAAATTGTCATGGTGTAACTAGCATCAAGTTAACCAATAGAACAGCATCACATACCCTTTCTTCCTCCTCACCTTGTTGCTTACATGCTGTTAAGACCTGTCTGAAAATCTCTGTCGTGCTGAATAGCAGCTGCCCCTACCAGGAGTCCCTCGGACATTGATGTGGGAGGTGCTACTGAGCAGAAGAGTAATAAGCCATAATTATGTAGTGCCTCCATTTGTTTGGAGGAGAATTCCAATTAAATTAACACTCGTGGGTGTCCCTCCAAACATGTATCTTCTCCTCAATCCAGAATCATAAGAGCTCTCCTCTACAGAAATGGTCAATTTTTCTTAGTTTTATAAACCAGGTCAGGTTAAAAGAAAAAGAAAACAAGCACAAAAAGTAGTTACTCTTTTTAACTACTCGAGAGGAACAATTTTAACCCACCAGTTACAGTTTCAGGCAGAGATTTGGCTGAAATGTGGCAGGCTGTGCAGATGTCATTAAACTGCAGTTCTAGAAGCTCGGACTCATCTTCATCTCAAATTTAATCTGACTTTTCAAAAGTTTATGAGATCAAAAAGAATGGAAAAAACAATATTCTGGATGCTGGAACAATTTACTCTAAAGAACCAGGTGTCAACACTGAAAAACATGAACCAAGTATCATCTCTGCAAAAGCCAGATTACAGTAAGAATATTGAAAAAAATAAAGACCTTGTAGTTAGAGAAAAATGTACTCTAACCACTTTCTCCAGCTCCCCACTTAATTCAGATCACAAGCCAGACTGCTAAATCAGCACTTATAGCCCTGTTTAGTATTGCTTCAGTGGTTGTGGTTATTTACAAAAAAATGCTCAAGACCAGAGAAATTTTTATGCTAAAATATTTTAATACTTGACTTTAGAAACGTTTACCAGGAAAACAACAGGAAAAGGATGTGGCCTGATAAATGCATGTTACGTCTTCATCAGAGTCATACATTTATTCATTTGAATTTGATTTCACTGAAATTAATAAGTGTGAGAAGTCTGAAGTGAGGCGTGTCTGGGTACCAAACGAGCACCTATCAAGCTCCATTTTCAGGAAGGAAGATGGACATTTTTTAACTCACAGTGGATGTTGTCCACTAAAAACCCTTTAAACCTTTCACTGAAGTGGCATTCAAAAAAGGCAGAGAACGGTGTAGGCTCAGTCTGTGCACACCAGCTCTGAGGGAAGCAAAGCAGTAGGAAGAGGAGGGGGCAGATGGCAGCAGGGAGGGGGCAGGAGCAGCAGGGAGAGGGTAGGAGCAGCAGCTCTCCCTTCTTTTTGTTGAAACCCAGGTTTGGGTTTTTTGTGGAGCCACTGGGCCCCTTTCTCTGGGGACCACGTCTCTAACTTTGCATACACAGATAGCATCCTCTCAATACAGAGGCTGGCACGAAGCTCTCCCTGCCCTCCTTCACACAGCTTCACCCCAACTGAAATGTTATTGAAATTAATCAGAAAGGCTGAAAGATTCAAATTAATTAGGTGACCACATATATATGAAACCTGAAAGGAAATAAAACAACATCATTTAATACTTCTGTTGCTTGTTACTACATGCTATCAACACAGTTTCAACAATTACCACCCAAGAGTAGTTAATTCTGAATAGGAAAGGGCAGACAGACAAGTTTTGTTGGAAGAATGTAGGACTTCTAGAAGGGTGCAGCCATAATTGATGCAATGCTGTCCCTCCTGGACTGCAGACAGAGCTGGGCCCCAGGAAGGAACAGGTGAAATATTGTGTGGTCCTGGATATCTGGATCTGGGAAACTGCACTCCATTGCATATGTCCTGTATAACCTTTGGAAAATCCTTCTTATTATCTCTGCTTTGATTTCCCACACATAAAATGAAAAAAAAGACCAAACCCCAGACCCTTTCTATGCCAGCAGGACAAGACCAGAATAGGTACATTGAGAAGAGGACAAAAAACCCCAACCTTGGCTGTGCCCAGCAGGCAAAGCCTGTCATGGTGCGTTGAGATGTCCTGTGCAGAAACCAAAATCACCTTAAATCATCCTAAAAGTGGTTTGTCCAGGCACAAACATCACCTCATCAGCACAGTGGTCAGCAGGGACAGTATTTGATAAACAGGTTGTAACATTAGCAAAGCACCAAACTGATGTGTCCAACTATGCAGCAACAGGAGGAAAGAGATTTTCATTAGCAGCCAAATCCTCTGTGCGCTCTACCTCTGGTGATAAAAAGTTAAATTTTACTAGTACATCATAATATCATAAATACATGCATCACTGCTGGTCTGTTAACATTAAAATAGACTGAGTTGATGTTTGGCACAAAAATGGTACACACAGTTTACATAATGAAGTAATACATCAGAAAACAAAGAAAGCAAAATGAATTCTAGTAAAAGCATTTTTTTAAAGTTTCCCTTTTTCCCCCCCAAGCAGGTCTTTTGCAAACATACAATTTTGTAAAAATATTTCCTTTGAGGGATATTTTATCTATAGATGTCAGAACCCAGGACATCTCTCTGACAGTCCTGGATGATCCCAGTCCCAGCCAGGGGGCTTGGAAGCCCTGGCAGGGGGGTCAGAGACCCTGGCATGCAGCCAAAGACCCCTGTGGTTTTGAGTATGACCCATGGAACAAATTGCCACCTTTGTATGAGGAACTGGAAGTCACAAAAGTTTAGGTAGCGTAGTAGTAGTAGTTGTAGGGTGAGAAAAGAAATTTTAGGATTTTGTACATGGGGGTTTAAGGTTCTAAGATGGAGGAATTAGGGCGTGCCCTGTCCTCCTTCTTTCTTCTTCCCAATGTCCATCTTTCTAGGTGGTGTTGGCATTCTTAGATTGGTTCAGAGTAGAAAGTCACTGTCTAACAGAGGTGATAGGGATTGGAACATAATTGTAAATATTGAATACGTAGTTTATAGTATAAAAGACAACACCAGCCCCGTGGGAGGGCAGTGTGCCTCAGACTGACCTGCTGAACAGACCTGAGCAGCTCAGACAGAAAATGTTTTAGATAAGAAATAATAAACAGCCTTGAGACCGACAGCCGAAGTCTTCTGACTCCTCCTTCGACAGCCAGGTTGGGAAAAAAGACTTTTTACCAAACCTCAGGGTCATCTTGACCAGAGGAGATCCCAAGATATAGGAATTCAGGAAAATGTAGGTTGGTCAGCTTCTCACTGCTGTCACTGCATTCCTAAATAATTAATCTCTTAATGCCAATTATCTAAACTTGGAGGTTTGCTGTCTTTCAATTTCTGCTACCGTAGGAACACTGGAAATCATGATTCAGCTGCCAACTCAAGTTTTTCTCTTCAGACAGTTTTTAACTCTTCCCCTAAATACCCACTGCTGGCTCCAGTCACTTGAGCCACTTGAGCCACACTTTTTCTCTTGCTTAAATTGACTCCTGGGCTCTTCTTCCGTTCATTATTTTCTTGTGACACTCAGTGACCTTCCCTCGCTGCTGCAAATACCTCTGGCAGTTTCTCACAGACACATTACACACCCAGAAACGAGGCAAGGAAAACTGACTGCTCCCATTAAGAAGAAATGGAACCATGAGATGTAGGGTCTGAATGAGACTCTTTGGTCACCACAGGGTGCATGCAGTACCTCAGCCATCTAAGCAGCCCTAAGTTGGCTCAAAATTGATTGCAAGTGCCTTTCGGAAAGGAGCTCCAGTTGTGCAGTTATTTTCCTAGAGCTGTATGTACAATTCACAACTGTGAAAAATAAAATGAGATCTTGACCATCTTCAGTAACTGATTTTCTTTTTTTTTTTCCTACCTTGCAGAATTCCAGACGAAGTGCCTGTCTGATCTTGCCGGGTCAGTCATATGGTTTGGAAATTGTATGATCTCTCAGGAAATACCAGATTTGCGAAAATGCTGTCTCAAGTTTTTCAAAGGTAATGATAATTTGAAGACCAATGTAGCTAATGGTGTTAATAGAAAAAAAAAAAAAAAACAAACCACCTTAGAAGTGTCAAAATGACTCAGCCATTAGGCAGAAGAGACACATAGGCCGTGATGCTTTAGGCAGGGCCCACAGCCAGAGAACAACTGAAAGTGCAAAATCTGCAACACCAGAGATACATCTCCACCAGCTTCAAATTTCACCACTCTCAGGGTACTGAGATGGAAAATACCTACCCTGCTGGTCTGGACTCAGAAGTCCCACAGGAGTATCCCCACCTGATTTCTCTGTGGAAACTGAGACATGTCTCTCAAAAAATATTAGATCAGTTCAACAGTAAACATGTCAAGGCTCAAAGAGCCAGAGCAGCTCACCTGCCCTCCCAAGCAGCAGATTTAGCTCCTCCAGCACTGAAGGACCCTTGGGGCACTCTTGCACAGCCAAGGTTGGCTGTTGCTTCCTTCAATCTTTCCAGGGGGCACCAAACATCGGTGACAAACATCAGTGCCTGCGGTCGGCCACTGATTCGGCTCAGCAGCTTCCTGGCCCTGGCCCCTCAGCCCCACGAGCCACACACCGTGAGTCCTTGTGGCCACTTCCTCCACAGAAAAGCTTCATTTCAGCTGTTCTGTGCTTTGGTCCTCCCCGCCCATAACCATCAGAGCTTCTGGCTCTCCCTTGCTCAGCATTGCAGGGTGCGGGTGCCAGGGAGGACAAGAAGCTGAGCGCTCGGCTGGTGGGGACAGGTTGGGATAAACTGTCTGAGCTGCACGGTGGTGTTCTGCCCGGTGACACACCACAGACAGACAGGCAGACACATGGCAGGGCTGAGGCCGAGCTCCTCATTCCCGTGGAGGAATGCAGAATGGCCTTCCGCAATGCCTTCCAGAAAGGCGAGCTTTGAGCCTGTGTGCCTTTCTCCTGGTCCTACCTCACAGCACGAAATGAGTGCACCGGTGACGAGCCGACCCTGAAGCACCGCACTCATTGGTACATTAGCCGGGAAATCTCAGATTGGCGAGCCGAAACCGCTACACTCCCGGAGCCACGAGATGGAGCAACTCAGTTACAAACAGCTCTGCAGAGCCACCAGATGAAGGTGATGGGACATTTCATCCCCCTCACCCAGAGGCTGCAGGCAGCTCTGGGATGCTCTCCCAGTGGATGCTCCCTCTTCTCAAGCAGGGCAAATGCTTTTCTCACTGGTTAGGCTGTGACTTAAATCGAGGAAAACCTCACCATGTCTTCACTGCACAACCCTGTGTGGTTACTGACTTGTCATAAACTGGAAGGCTGACAGCAGCATCAGCCCCATGCTGACACTTCCCAAGAGCCAGGACTGACAGCAGGAGAGCCAGGACCTTGGCTGGCACAGCCCAGCACTGCAAGGAGAAGGTTGGCCTTAAGGGCAAGCACAGGGAATCAGCAGAACTTCTTTGGTTGCCAACTGAAGGATGTGTGTGTATCCTGAAGGTGAGATGTGTGTGTCCTGAAACTGAGATATGTGTGTCCTGAAGGTGAGATATGTGTGTGTCCTGAAACTGAGATATATGTGTGTCCTGAAGGTGAGTTATGTGTGTATCCTGAAGGTGAGTTATGTGTGTCCTGAAGGTGAGGTCTGTGTGGCAGCAGCAATATGGCAAAGTCCTCAATACCAACAAAAAAAATGCATGTGGAGCAGCTCCTTCATGAGGAAAAAGGCACAAGATGATGCATCCAGCATCCGAAATCACATGAAACAGGAGGTGCTTCACACACTGGTGGCATGGGTGACACACAAAGACATACAAGGACAGAGGAGAATGTGCAGAGGTGGCCCTCTTCTCCCAAGTCTCCAAGAAAAGGGACCCTCACTTGGACTTGGGGACTTTGAAGAGACCACCTTCATCCCCTGAGCACAGAGCAGAGCCTGTGCTGAGAACAGAAAGGTTCCTTGCTGCCCACTGCTTTTCCCCCCTGCATCCCAAGTAAGCCACTAATGAACAGTGTGGGAGCCCTTCATGGGCTGTCCCAGCCTTTCCATTGTGCTGCTCACACGGATTCATTTTACCCTCTCCATCAGCCCTCAGCATCACACTTTTTCATCCATTCCCTTTTGAAGGGAGAGGAGCCTTCACACCTTGTCCCAGGTGCATTTGTATCCCTGTGCATTCCTTCCTGGCCATTTCTTCCCTGAAAAACTCACAAGGATACTGCTGAAAGAAATGCAGATCGCTCACTGGTGGTGGCTGAACTACCCCTGCCACTGCTGCTTCCTCATCCTGCCTTTCCCAAAGCATCTCTCTCCAGATGTGGAGTCTCATGGGGCTCTGTGCAGCCAGGGGAGACCTTGCCCAGGGACACCTGGTTTGGGACAGCCTCTGGCAAGGTGGGCAGTGCTCAGAACACGAGGGTCAAAGAGAAAATGAGGCAGAAGAAAAAGCACCAAGCGTGTAAGGGGAAAACCTTGAGTGGGAAGAGAGAGCACCCGCTGTGAGCGCTGGTGGCAGTTTCAGAAGTGGCATCTGCAAACCCCAGAGCAGGGCAGGAGCACACAGGAGCACTAGCCTAAAAATGAAAAGTTTGGTCTCTCTGATGAAGAGAAGCAAGAAATAACACCTACTGAAGAAACTCTACCATATAACCCGAACTACAATAAAAAAAAACAAACTCCAAAACATCTACAATATATCAATAACATCACTGTGTAAAAAAACACAACAATGAAAGTATTTTTTAAATAATCATCCAAATTCTCCTAAAAACCAACTTCACTATCAAAAAAATCAAACTTAAAAAACTTACCCAAAAAATCCAATTCCTAAAAAAAAAATAAGAAAACAAACAACATCAAATTCCCACATCATCAATAAAATTACATATCCACCAACCAACAAAAAAAACCTACAAACTTTCCTAAACACTATAAACTTTTAAAAAATACACATTCCCAAATACAACCAAATTATAAACCCTCTCTACTTAATCACTCACAAAAAACCACTTTCCAATAAAACCCTAAATAACAACAAATAAAAAATTAAACTAAAATAACGCATCTATCAAAACATAACACAAATATCCTAAAACAAACTCAAATAACCAAAAAATCTCCCACAAAACAAAAAACCAAAAACTCACTTAATCTTAATTTTCAATCCAGATACAAACCATAAAAACAAAACCCCACAATGCTTCTAACTTCTTAAATTTTACACAAGAAATATCAAAAAAAAATTACCACAAAAATAACTGTCTTACAACAACCAACCATTCATAACCACATCCCTTTTTCATCCTTCAATATCAACTCTTCCTGTCATTGCAAAACAAAATTCACCAAGCATTGAATTTTGGTGTATGTGTTGCCAAAGTGAGCACATCGGTGCTGAGGGCAGCCCTGCCTCCCACAGCCAGGCTGGCCCAGCCCCAGGGATCTCTTCATGGTGCCTCTGCTGGGTTTTGTTCACATCCAGAATGCAGCCACGGTCACAAGGCCACCACAGGATACACAGAAGTGAAACCTAGCTGAGAAATGAGATATGGTGCTATTGGTTCAAACTTGTATTGGTTTTTTCCTTTGGTGGTGTTTCTTTTTTTTTCCTTAAACAGAGTCATTTCAACTAAAATACCCTGGGGAAACCCCAAGGGACTGTTTCTTCTCTCCCCCGTCTCTTTCACCGATGCACAGTTTTAATTTAGCCAATATAATCCTCAGTTTTGAAATTTTAAGGAGTGTGCAGAAGACCAAGCAAAACCACATCTGCGGCCTTTCTTTCCCTTTTTGGAAAGAACACTGCAAACACGCACACAATGGCCAAAAATACCCACTTTTTTCCCCTGTCTACCTGAACAAAATCATCACCTGACACTCTCCATGGGTATATTCCCTGCTCCCAAGGAGTATAAACAGATGTAAGAGTAACCCTTGACTCTTTTGAAACACCAAGTTGAAGTGACCAACATACCAGATCACCACTGATAACCAGCAATCTCTTTTTTCTTTCTTATATCATGAAAAGTAAGGGAAACAATGACAGGATTTAGCTAACAGCACGTTTTGACAACTAACACTCTACCTGTGGATGCTATGCACAATCAGTAAAATCCTGTATTGGAGAAAAAAAACAACAACAACAACAAAATACCAACAAAAAAACCAAACCAACTAACCGACCAAAAAAAAGCACCAAAAAAACCCAACAAAAAACAAAACAACAACAAAAACAAAAAAAAACACACAACATAAAAAAAAATAAAAAGAAAACAAACAAAGAAAAAAACCAAAGAAAGGTCTGTAGAGCCAGATTTCTTTCCGTGTTACCAGAACCTGGTTTTAAAGGGTGACTCAGAGGTGTGAGTCCCACAGATTTATATCCTCAAATGAGCTGTGTGACTCCCTGTGTACACAGAGCCTGCAGGGGCGTGGGGAGGCCCATGCTGTCATGGAAATCTGTGATGGAACAAAAAGCAGCAGCACTTGGTGCTTTCTGACATTCTGACCAGCAGCTGCTTTGCCTGCAGCTCACTCTGCTGCCTTAAAAGAAAACACAAGCCTGCAGAATTTTACAAGCTGAGAAGGAGAAAAAGTCAACAACCAGAGCACGAGGCAACCCAAAGGTAAGATGACAAGAGATATTTCACTGTAGCAAAACCTTGCCTTAAAAGCTTTCCTCTTGTCACAAGATCCAAAAATTAGTTATATTTTACATAACTTTCATTGCTTACAGCATAGCTAACTTTTTTAATGACTGAACAAAACTCTCCTCTGCATTTATGCTTTATATAATATTTTTTCCATTTATTTTTTAATAAATCTGCACAACAGATCCTAGTCTGAAACATCTTTTAATCATAGTGAGAATTTTTTTAGTTAAACATCTTGGTGAGAAGCTGAAATTCTATTTCTCTAGACCCAAGAATTTCTCAGACACACTATCAAACAAATTAGAAACAAGACTGAAGAAGAAGGAACGTAGTAATGAAATCTCCTACAGAGGTGTTGAAGTAAAGAACTTTGTCAGTATTTATCACTTTTCAGAAATTCCTTAATTAACTTTTTCTTCCTTTGGCTCTCAGCAATGGGTTCCCTCCCAGCATCAGACTCACAGTGCTTCATGCTGCTTTTCTTAGTTCTGTCTAAGCCAGTAACTTACAGAATCTCACCTACCTGCCATTACTGTGTCTTTAAGGAGCAAAGAACTAAATTTCCTTTTTTGCTGATCTTAATCTCACTCAAAGTTATTTTAATCTCTCAAACCACAGCAAGGGAGAGTTTGCCTGTGAAATACTATGGGGGGTGACTTGATCTGCAGGACAGAAACTTTGACTGCTCAGTTGACAAAAGTCTAAAATGGAACAGCATCAAAATCAGCAGCTCATGTAGGAAAGACACTGATTTGAAGTAAAAACTAGAGAACAGCAGGAGAAATTAATTTCTGGGTGCTGACAGAAAGATCTCTGGCATACTTTATTTTCAGGTTCCATTTGCTGTCATGGAACTGGCTGGAGGAAAGGATCTGGTATTCCTGGCCATTTGCATTTTAAGTGACTACAGCACTGAGAAACCAATGAGCACATTCCTAATCCTTATCAGGAGAGTCTGAGGGCAGGATCAAGCCAGAACCCTTCCTCTAAAGAAGATAATTATTTCGTGACCCCAGCTCAGCTCAGAGAGTGCCTGCCTCAACTCTTTCCGTTCCCTCTTTGCAGAGGCGAATCCAGCTGCATGTTCCCTGTAACCCTGATCTCTGCTGTGGTAAGTCTGGCTGATTTAGACAAAATCTCATCCTTCTACCAAGGACTTAACCTCTGCCAGAAATAGCCCATTGGAAGCTTCCTGCCTGCAGCTTTCAAACAGCTTTTAGAAGGGCCAGAGGTACTCACAGTCCCTCTTTGCCCTAGGGTGGTGGGAGAGGGTGCAGGATGGCAGTGACTGTATGGGATCTTCACATTGATAAATGTGGGGGACCTTCTGTTCTTGGCTCCCCGAGATCTCATATGATAGCTTGATGCAGGGAACAGGATCCACATAATTGTTTCCACCCTCGCATTCCAAGAACCCCTAAAAAGGGGTTTTAAAAACAGGGTCTGCTGCCTTGGTTCTGCAAAGAGATTGAATCTCTCCAAGGGGATGGTGCAGTCACATACTCTGCCCAGCCAGAATTACAGGACAGCACAGTCTGGGGTTGCAGCGAACAGTGCAAGTAAGGGTGGACACCAGAAAGCCCTATCCCCCCTTGAGGTACAGCTTTGCCCCAAAATCATTGACACTGAGCAACTCCTTCCTACCAGGAGCTGCAATTCAGCACACAGCAGTCCAAGAGTGGAAAAAAGTATTTCCAAGGCTGTGGACACATAGAGACTTTATTAGCCCTTGTTCTACGTCTTCTACGGGATCTTCATCCTTCCTTGTGGTGATTTTCTTCTCTTCCAGCATACCTGGAGATATGAATGACACCCATGGCAAGGGCAATATCAGTGCTACTGTGGAACTGTTCCAGCTCATCGTGTACACCCCTACTTTTATCCTGGGATTGCTGTTCAGCATAATGGCTCTGTCATTCCTGTTTTTTAAGGTTAAAAAGCTGTCAGAATCTACAGTCTACATGATAGCCCTTATATTCCTGGATACTTTGCTGTTGTTTACTCTTCCTTTTAAAATAATTTCCTACCACCTTCAGGACAACTGGAACTTGGGGTCTGTGTTTTGCTCCACCTTGGAGAGTCTTTACTTTGTGAACATGTATGGCAGCATCCTCATCTCCCTGTGCATCTGCGTGGACCGCTACATCGCTATCCGGTACCCCTTCGTGGCCCTCACCCTCAGGTCCGCCAAGAAAGCTGCCGTGGTCTGTGCTCTCATCTGCCTGGGCACCTCTGCGGGGACACTCTCTACTTTCCAGCTGCATGGAAAGGGCCACAACATCTCGTCCTGCTTCCATAACTTCTCCAAGAGCACGTGGGAGAATGCAGGCCTGCTCAGCACCCTGGAGATCATCTTCTTCGGCAGCATGGCAGCCATGACTTTCTGTTCTGCACAAACTGTCCGGTGCCTGAGAAGGCACAGAAACCCAGACAACCCCCAAACACACAGCACCAGAGCAGAGAGGATCGTGGTGACAAACCTGGTCGCCTTTCTGGTGTGTTTCACACCTTACCACGTGGCATACTTCATGTACTTTTTGGTGAAGAACAACATCATCCACATCAGTTTTCAACAAGTGCTCCGAGACATTGTTCAGGCCACCCTTTGCTGGGCAAACCTGAACTGCTGTCTTGATGGGGTGTGTTATTATTTTGTTTTAAAGGAGTCCTTGGAAGACCCACTGCAAAACAGTGAAAAAAGAGCCATGCAAAAGCCTTGATTTATGTACTGCATGTTCATTACTTGGGATGATGTGTGGATAGGCTTTTGTGGAAAGTACAGGGTTCAGAACTTCTTGCCTACGCAGTTTGCTTTAAATATTCATGGCTGAAAATATTTCCTAAAATCCAGAACTAAGTCAATTTCCAGGAGACTCTTCCTAACTTTTTTTATTTCTTTCCATAATGTTTCCTGTCATTATTTATGTGTAAAAAGATATTTAATTATTCATATGAATAGTGATGCATATTTCTTTGGATGTGATTCTTCTTTACTTCGAAAAGAAAAAAACGTTCACTTATGTGTGGTAGCGTATTTCAGCTTCCCTGTCCACACTGCAAACAGGTACCTGCAAACCTTCCTCAAAACTTCAGCCACTACAGACTTGCTCTGTTAAGAAACAAAGACTTGAAGTTCATGGTAAAAAGCTTCAGACTAAATTCTGTTGCCTTCCCGGTCCTGGTCACGTACGCTTGTCCTCACACACATGTGCCTGGCAGGTTTAGACTTGCACATGCTATTTAAAAAAGAAAATAATGATTGTAACTCAAAATGCAAAGGCAGCTTTAGGTTCACTTGGATATAGCAAGATCTCCATGCCATTCCTCCACTGCTGGACTGCAAGGTGCAGCACTTGTTTTAGTGACAGCTGTTGTGACAGCTCATCACACATCTAACTAATGCTGCCACTGGCTCAAATCCCCACACAACACACATTAATTGACTCCCCCAGTTCCAGGCTTCCTCACCAGCTCCTCTCCTACTTGCAGGCTTTTCACATCTGTTTCTTTCTGCTTGGTTACAAACATAGTTTCATGAACAGAGCCAAACCAAACAAGAGCATGAAATAAAATCCCCATGTCCAATGTAGTGGCAAACACAGGAACCTGAAGGAACCACCCCCACCTTATGGGGGGATAAGATAAGAGCAGCCCTGATCCCTAAAGCAGTAGCCAGAAACACACAGAACCCTGGGGGAAAGCAACCTTTTGGACCTCAGAGCAAGCTAAACACTCCCATTCCCCAAGCAAACAAGGCAATAAAAAATAATCAAGCAGTGAGAGCCCAACGTGCCAGTCAGTTACTTCTTATCAGCGCTCACAGGCGCAGATAAACCCAAAGACAAGGAGCATCCAGCCTGCAGAGAGGCAGCCCACTGCTCTGGGCCACCCCCACTGCTGCCTGCAGCCCTGTCCCTGCCATCAGCTGCCACCTTCCTGAGGGATGAGGCTGATTTAGCAATCAAAGCCAAAGAGTTTTCATATTCATGCTGAGCTGGATCCTTGCAGTACCTCTTCGAGGCAGGGACACTAATCCCAGCCTTTGAATTGTCTCTTTTCCACATGCTTTTGACAGGCATAATGCACAAACTGTGTATTGATTTCTCCCCTGAGATGGAGGGGGGAAATTACATGTGGGGGCTCCAGTCTGTCAAAGGGAATGTTTTTTAAGTGAGTCTATGTATGAGATTGTACCAAAGAAACCCAGTTCCAGTTGGGAACACTGACTCTACACAGACCTAAGCATGTGCTGCTGTTGACAGAGTCCTTTTGGTGTTCAGGTGATGAATTGTGCTTCTGAGAAGACATGGACTGTGTATTTACCTTAAGTCCTGGTTATGAAAAAGTGCCTGAAAATAAAATTTACCAGGATATTCCAGCAAGAATTCCTTCCCCATAGCAATGGCCACTTCCATTGATTCCCTCAGTACCTTCAGAATATCTGACTGAATATCCCTGCCAGCAGACAAGGAATCCTCATCAGGTCCTTGCTCATAACTTACCTTTTAACTAACTACACTTCAGTAGACACAAAGATTTTACCATTGCAACTTCAGGCTCCTTTTGGAAAAAGAGTTAACAAATCAAAGAAGAAAATAGTGCTGAGGCAAAAGAGTTATTTTCCATCTCAAAGCAATGGGCCATGCCAAGAGGGCCTCCAGTTTAACTGACAATGCCTGAACAGAGGGAACAGGGATTGCGTCAGTACCTGGAGAGGCAGAAAATGCCAAAGTGTATGAGAAAACTGATCTCAATTGCTCTTCTGTAGCCTGAGGCATGCCATTAGTTTCACTGACATGACTTTGGGCTTACACTGCAATAACTGGGACTAGAAGCTCACCTGTAGTTTTATGCTTCCTCTGTTGCTCAGCTTTTTTCCGAGTACACCTGTTCTTCGGTTTTTTACCTTGCTGTCCTTGGTCCCACAGATCATAAAGTAACTTGCACTGTAATTTAATTTAGAGTGCTGGTAGACAGCAGGGAGATGAACATTAAATTTAGGAATTTTTGGCTTCTAGGCTACCTTCCTCAGCAATAACCTACTGCTTAGAAAGGGCTGGGATGTTGACCAGATTAAGCATTGTTAACACTGAACAAAGAAAAGTTAAAAATGCTTGAGGCATTTCTTCTTCACCTGAGCATCTCCTCTGTGTTTCTCCAGATCTGACCACTGATTTTCCTCGAAACAGACAGGCTGAGGTGTGGAAAAGCAAGTCCCTGTCCATGGACAGGTCTGAGCACAGTCTGACAGGCCAAGCACAGTCTGAGCTCCCTGCCTGTGCACATGGGCCACAGTGCCTCTGCCAGCTCTGAGGGCACCGGTGATCAGGGCACAGCACGACTGTCTTTCCACACTCCTGGGAGAAATTAGAATCTTGTAAAGGCAACACTTTCTACTAAAAAAGTTCCCTGCTGCATCTTGCTGTTTCTAGGCCTCTGAATATTGACTCTCCAGGTCAAATGTAGTGTTGTCTGATCCTTTCTTTGCTCAGATGGGTGACTGCAGCAACTTGCTCATTGGCAGGCATTTGTATCTCAACCATGACATGGGGTATCACCAAGAGAATATTACAAGATGTAGAGTGCAAAGAAATAAAAGGAGAAAAGATCTGAAAAGCTGAAATTCATATGAAAAAAAAAAAAAAAAAAAAAAAAAGAACTTGGTTTGGAAACAATTTGCCCCCAAGAACTGAGGACTCATTCCTAATACATATAATTCTTAGCTTAAAATAATCAGTTTCTTTTAAAAAATGCAGTGGGGGCTAGAGAGCTGCTATAGAGCATGTTTCCTACTTGCACTTGGCTTTGCATTTGGATAGGGAAAGGCAAAAGGTTTGAACCAGCACTGAAAGCACAGCAGTTCATGGGAGCTGATGAAACTGCATTGCTGGGGAACTTCACCCTTTGGGCCAAGCAAGGCATTTCAATTGAGAGCCTTTCAAAAATGCACCCTGAGGCTGCCAGACTTCTTGCCAAGTGTTGCAGACATTCAAGCCTGCAGCCTGTTCACATAAGCAATTTTCCTACTCACTTCTTTGCAGGTTTCACTAAGAGACTGGGCATGAGCTTCAGCAGCAAATGCTGTATTCCCTGCAGCCTCACTCCCCTGGGAAAGCAGTGAGGCTCAGACTTAGATTAACTCTGAACATCTGTCCTTTGCTTTACAAATTTCTTGCCTTATAGCACAACTATTATCTTATGTGTCAGGCTCAGGAAGTATCTGTTTGGCTTGGGAAAGAATAAAAGGTTTAAAAGAAAACATCACCAATGATATTTACAAATAACCACAGAAATCCCAACCAAAGCATTCATCTCCCAAATGGAAAGAATCAACACAGGTACCAGGCATGCAGAAAATTCTACAGTTTTCACTATTTTGGGAATAAAAACCGAAAAAGTAAAAAAAAAAAATCGCTTTATGTATTTTTTGAAAGATGTTCACATATGATGAATGGAGAAAAGTATTTACCATGAACAATATCACGTCTGTGATCAGTGGTAATGAGAAAATCCTTCAGAAAAGTAATTCTCAACAGAAATAAAAAGGGTTTTTAGAGATTTTCTTATGCTTCACTTCTCTCAAAATGTTTTAGTATTTCTACTGCTGCTAAAATGGGTTAAAATAGCCCTTTGTTCTCTCTGCAGAAGGACAACAACATGATCTAAAGATGAGTTTATAGCACTGTAGATGCTAGGCAGAAGCCCTCTGAGAAGTGAAATAGTTAATTTTGCTGTGAAAGTGAAGTGCTGCAGATAGGCAGAGGCAGAAATCACACCCCAGCTCCCTTCACAGCTATTTCCCCACAGAGTGAAGCTGTTTGCATGCTTTTCCAGCTGCTGCATTTACTGGCAGAGGTCTCACAAAGAAGTAAAGATGTCCTAAGTGGGACCACAGAGCAGTGGAGCATTCCCACAGCTGACCTTGGAGTGCCAGGGACACGCAGACGTGGCTCCAGTTTTGGGGAAGGACACTGCTCTCACACATGAGGAGCAGTTTGCTTCTCGATCTGCAGCTGGCCAGTGCAAAGCCACAATTCAATCAGGGGCTCCAGCTTGCCTTATTCATCCCTGTCCTCTTCCTTCCTTCCCTTTCACAAGCCTCTGCCTTCAGCTTTTGGAGGCACTGAACCCTTTAGCAAAGCTGAGACTTCTCCCTCCATTGGGTTTCTTGCTACTGAGAAAGGTCTACCATAGCAACAAACTAATGAATCAGTGTCTTTAGCTGCTGGGAAATGCAAAGGACGCCTACTACCTCCTTCATTTTGTTGATTCCTATTATTCTGGTTTTATACACTGTCACTTCATAAAAATGGCATTTATCACGTTTTCTAATGTTGCTGTGGGACAGTGTTAAAATGAAAAATCTACAAGGAATCAGAAATGTGTCCCTGGAAGAAGAGCTGAATCAGTGCCATCTGCAGACATCAAACGATGTAAAACCTCACATCTGCTGTATGCTACAGATTCCCATTAATCCTTCTCTCTATTCCAAGACAAAAAGGGCATTACACTGGGACTATGTTTGAGAGCAAGCATCAGCAGTTTAGAGCTATAAACACTGGTGGGCAATTGTTAATCCAAAACTAAGCATTACAAACCCAGGAAATCCAGTTTAGATTACACTTTGGAGTACACCACAAGAATCCCAACCATTCATGGCTAAGTATTAACTTTGTGACTACAAGTAAAGCCACCTCCCAGAGCCCAGCATTTAACCTGGGCCTACTTGGCCTGCCATCACCATTGAGAGTGAAGGACACTGTCTGACACAGCTTTTATCAGTTTAAAGAAGAGCTTAGGAAAGAAAACACAAGAAGTTGCAGACAGCAGAGACCTGACTGACTTCATTCATACTGATAGGAAGTGGTGTGGTTTGAAAAAGTTGCAGCTGGAAGGGGGCAGAAACAAAGGACTTTGACTTTTGCCAGACCCAGCTCAGCTCAGCTCAGCATAGCAGTAAAAGCCCTGCATGTGGGTTTGTTTCCCTCATGCAGAGCAAAATAACTTGGTATTAATAATAAACATGCTATTTAGACCTTTTTGTTTGAGCAGTGACTGAGGTATAAAACACTCTGTTTTGCTCTGAGCTCAGCTCTTGCTGCTGCTCCTGCCTGTGACTGCACAAAGACCTCAGGGTGGGACCCTGTTGTCATGAGGGTGTTTGTTCCCTTTTTGAGCTTCCCTGTGGTATCCCACCCAGCCTCCAGTGTGGAATCCAGCAGGGATGGGGTATTCCTGGTCCATCTCACTTCTGTCCATCTCTCACAGCAAAAACCACACAAAAGGAGCCAGATTACCCCTAATTCAAACCCACAGCCTGACACACGTTGTCTTATGATTCCTCAGAAAAACCACATGTTCAGGAAAGGAAGGAGGTAAAGCAATGCCATGGCCACATTTGCATTTGTAACACACTCCATGCTGGGATGGTAAGAAAAAGCCCAACACGACACTCAGCAGCAACAGCGAGACCTTTAATGCCCCTCTCCTTTGCAACACAACATATGAGGCTGCAATAATATGTTACCTTGGTTTGGAGGTACAAACCAAGCAGTATCACAGACTCTTATCCAAGCTTTCATTTCTGCACATAATCACACCATTCTGATATTTTTTATGCTCTATGCTATTATGGGTTATTGCTCTCTCAAATTAGCCTGTGTCATTTGCCTTGGGATGCCCACATACACCTGTCACAAAACAACTTTAGAAAATGTCCCAAATTTCTCTCCCACTTTTTGCCAATCAAAAATCCAATCTTGTGGGTAAATACACCCATTCTAACTCTCAGGCTATTAGATTGTTTAACTTGAGCACCACAGCAGCCAGGACTCCTGCACTGAAAACTGCTTTGTTTGTGTTAGATGAAGCATTTGTTTTTCTAGAACTTCACTGCATGTGCTTAAGATTCTTATTCCTAACATTCTCCCTAGTCACACTACAGGTTTACAATCCAGCTCCTACCTCATGTCTCTAAAACACAGATGCAAAGAGAACCACATAGGTAACAATCTCTCCTATCAAAGTTTTGGCAAAATTGCTCAGGATACAAAATATTATTTTCTTGGTTGTATACAAAATGTCAAAACAGCAAAGCTGGAATGTCTTTCTGTCAGGGAGCCAAGAAGAAGGAAGGACTTTTCTGGCCAGCTCAAGGACACCTGGAAGTCTGGTGATGTTTTGAGGGTTAATGAAGACAGCACAAAGAACCATCGGGCAAGTTTCTCCAATCAAACAAGATGAAGCAGCAGTACCACAAGCCAATTGCAAGTGACAAACCAGCCATGGAGCCGCATTGCAGGTGGCCCACTGGAACAAAGGGACAGCAGATCAGGCGCCTGCAGCTCCAGGATTCTCAGCCCCCAGGGAAAGAGTGGGGTTTCAAACACAGCTGGAAACAACACATGAAAATTTAATTTCTTTAACAGCTACATTTGGCCCTTGGACTCTGGGGAAATTCCTGTCAGAAGGGTATAACTTCCACTGACAGAACTTACACTTGTGGTATTACTGCATCCCACTCTCCATTACAACCACGTTCACTCAGCCTCTACTGCATACATAATCCACCTGAAGTGAGAAACCCTTTATATCACAGTCAGATGCTGTGGAAGTGAGCCCAGTATCCCAGAGGATTAGAGTCTAGAGGATCCGAGTTAATTGCACTCTCTGGACAGACTCAGGCTCCAATGGTCAGTGTCCAAATGAGGAATAAGTAGCAGGGATGGATCAGCTCTTCAGAAACAAAAGGTCCCATTTTCATGCAAAGAGCATGCACTGGGAAGAACAATGAAGGACAAGTAAAGAAAAGTCAGACAAAGCAACAGAATCCTTATGGCCTGAAGGTTTTTAGGAGGTATCAGCTGCTCCTTAAAGTATTAACAAGATTTCAGAGGGTTTTTGTATTTGCTTTTGCATCCCTGGGTGGGAGTTCATAGATCCAACCAAAAGCAAGTGTCCAATTTGCTTTAACTTTGTTTTTGTCACCTAGGTCCTATTCACACCCTCAGACGGGAACAAATTCCAACATCTGTTACCAAACTTCTGAAGGAAGAAAAAAAAAAAAATTAAAAAAAAAAAGGAAAAAAATGCCATAAAAAGCAGAAGGATGGCAATGCCAACAGCTCTCCTTGCCAGGCTCTGGCTGTGAAAGGGGCTCCTTTGGAAGATCTTGGCAGCAGCACCCTGGGCCCAAGGTGAGTGAGTGAGTGCCAGGAAAGGGGGCGGTGGGAGACAAGGGAGGGCTGAGGGAGCCCCTTGGCACAGGCACATAGGGCTGACAAGCAGTGGGACAGCAAGGGCTGACACGTGCAGCACTGCTACATCCCTGGGGAAAACTCCAGTCGTGAACTGTCACAGAGGGAAAGTGCCAGGAAGATGTATATACAGTGATAGTTCTTAGAATAAATCATGATAAATCATGTATTGCTTTGCAAATTTTTCCCTGCTAAGCCCTGGTGACAGAAGACATCTTTTGTGGGTTTGTTTTTTTTTTTTTTTTTTTGGTTGGTTGGTTGATTTTTAGTTTGGTTTGGTGTTGTTTTCTTTCTCCACTGACACCAGTGCACACCAAGAGCACATCACATCCAACACATGAAGGGCTCACTGCTGCCCAGCATTTGACTCCAACCATGCCAGTCACTTTTAGCATATTTTTTGAAACGACAAAGCAATTACAATGTCACCCTTCATGATGCCACACATCCCTGTGTGCAATTTGCAGCCTCAGCCCCTTCTCCTCCCCCTCCTGCCACCGTGGTCTGACAACCCACCCTTAAGGTGCACCTTCCCCTTAAGGGTGGGTCATCACAAACAGCTGGTTGGTTTGGTTTGAAAAACAAACCAAAACATTTAAAAAACAAAACAAAACAAAACAAAACAAACCACCCTCAAATACTTTCCTAAGTACACCACCACATTCAGGATTCTGTCTCCACAAGGTGTCCCAGGGTCCTGTTTTGCAATGACCCGGGAGCCCAGGGGACCATGAGGGCAGTCCCAGCTGCTGGCAGACTGTGCCTCAATGCAGCAGCACAAGAGTCTATTTTAAACACGGACAGCAAAGGATACTTAACTTCTTTCTCCTCAAAGCCATTTGCCAAATTCAGAAACAGTTTTGGTCAGAAAAGCAGTGTTACTTTTAAACACCCCCTGTGCCCAGGGAGGATTTTGCACAGAAACACTCACAGCTCTGGAGACCGAGTGCTGCCTCTGGCGCCTCATCTCTGTGAGGGAAAAACACAGGTTTGGACATTAAAATATTAATTTTAGCTTTTGACACTTCCTGTGTGTTTAGCTGAGTGCCAGGACATGATCACAAGTGAGGGCAAGCCCCCATGTGAGGGGAGGGAGGGCATGCAGGTCCCAGCCTGCTCCTGCCTCCCCTCACCGCTGCCACCCTCGGCCACCAGCCAGCACCTCCATTGCTCAGCTGGGGCGAGTGGCAGCAGCAGGGCCACGAAACCTGCCATGAGGGGCTCCCTCGATGGGATACCAACATGGCAATTCCAGCAACAGCCCCTCACACTCTCTGGCACAGGGGCTGGGCAGCCCTGGGCCCCACTGGCTGAGGAGGCCTGGAGCCACGATGGCGGCAGCCACCATGGCCTCAGGAGCAGGCAGCATGACACCTTAAGATTTCAGCCTTTATATTTTTCAAATCCTGTGCTGCATTAGTGCATAACTCTAAACATCATATAAAGTGTTAACTACTGTCTTCACATTTTGGTCAGACAAAACAATTCCTCTGGGCCTGGAAGACAAGGACACCCTACAGCCTCAGGCCTTGAAAAGTATAAACAAAAGTGAGTTAGGGGAGCAAACTGGGGGTAAATGACTTCATTACCTGAAGCTGTAATTGGAGAATTAACCCCTGATATGTAAATGGACCAAACTTATAATTGTCTGAAAAACTCGAGACTGTCATCCATCTTGGGTGTAGCCTCTGTGAAGCTTTTGCACTGCCCAAGGTGTGGCTATTGAAGGCCTTCAATAAATATCCACTTTATTCTCTTAATCTTATCTAGCCTCTGTTCTAGGTAGGCACTCCAAGGCATCAGGTAGACACAGAACCTTCTCCTCACCAGTAAAATCACTCTTCCTGGCCACGCAGGTGGATGTAAGCAGTGCCAGGATGCCCCAGCTGCGTGGGGCTAAGATTACCCTTCCCACACGTGTCAGAGCACACAACTGAACGTGCTAAGACACACAAATATTAGAAGACCTTAACCAGTTTTAGAGCTCCTGCACAGAGCCCTGCTTGGTGCTGCCCTTCCAGCAGAGTGTAAGAACAGTGGCTGTTAATGAAAAATCTAGGGAAAGAGGCAAACTGAAGATGTAAAACCCCACCAGCTCCCTGTCTGGACAAGTACAACATGCTGCTCTGGCAGAGGTGGCGCTTCAGGAATAGCTACAGCAGATGAACTCAAATTGTCTAGGAGATTAATACCAAATATTTACCTTTTAGTGCAATTAAGCAACTTCATCAAAAGCACTGAATGAAGGCAAAGTGCATTTCCTTTGCAAACCTTTTTAGAGAATTGTCATGCTTTCCTCTTCCCACTTAACATTTCAGCCAGCCATTTGGTATTTGGTAGCAATTATAAAGCAACTTGGTTTCAGTTTGCTTATTGTTGGCTCATGCATTTCATGGGCTAACACTAAAATACTGGGCCAGGGAGAAAGAGTGAGCATTTCTATCCATGACATCTTAATTGAAACTTTTTAAAAAGCTGTTGTAAAGCACAGAAAGAAAAGGTCCAAAAGGCTTAATGCAAACCTGCTTCATGCTTCAGAGGGGCTCAAGCTACATTGAAACTGTCTGTATTTCTGCAGCATTCATTTTTCTTGGAGAGGGGAAGAGTGTCAGTTCTAAGCACCTCCTTTCCATATACAGCAAAATGCTTCTCAAAGCACTTTGATCAGGCAATTCTTTTTTCCCAGCCTGCTGCTGCCAAGAGAGGAGCCCCTCCTTGCAGTGTTGGGGATCTGGATGTCTTCAACTGAATGGGGAACTGGGACCAAAATAGGGCAGCAGACAGAATATGCTTAATTGGCCCTCATTTCCTTCCCAAGTCCTGGGCTCAAGCCGAGGCAAGACTGACAGCTGTGACCCTTCAAACAGGCAGCTGTCCCCAAAATACAACTAAGAGCTCGATAAGGACATACTTAGGGCAGGGTCTGCGGCTGGCAGGCCAGGCTGGTAGCACAGAGCCAGCCAAGGCCTGGGGGCTTGGGCTGGAAACTCAGTGCTCATTCCCAACAATCCCATCCCTCATGACAAAGGCAAATGTGCCCCAGAACTGCTGCCATTCCCCTGGCCATCCAAACAGCTCCCTGCCTGGGGCTAACCACATTTCCCCTGACTGAGACCCTGACCTGGGGCACAGTTTGACAACCACCCTGCCCACAAAGGGAAACACAGCACGTTTAAACCCCACAGCGGTGGGGTGGGAAATCACCTGCTTGTTCTTCCCAGCCACATTCATTGCCTGCCGTGCATTGTCTGCCACATTCAGCCACGGGGGCTGCATGTGGTGCCATGGGGTCTTTCCAACATTGCCCAACAAATGACTGTGCTGTTGGCTTTTAAGGAGGAGCCTCTCATACCTCAGTGAGCAGCCTCAGAGGCAGGTGCTGCAGCCCTTCAGGTGTGTGACCCACGGCAAGTGTGTGCAGACTATGCCACAGCCAAGGGCCATCTGGGATATGGATAAAGCTCCTTACAATCCAGCGACTCTACAGTAGCACTGGAGAAGNCCGCTCTAGAGGCAGGTGCTGCAGCCCTTCAGGTGTGTGACCCACGGCAAGTGTGTGCAGACTATGCCACAGCCAAGGGCCATCTGGGATATGGATAAAGCTCCTTACAATCCAGCGACTCTACAGTAGCACTGGAGAAGGCCAGGGATGGGGAGTGCTTTCAGAAATTTGGAGTCAGCATCCAGCCCAACACACTGAGCCCCCCTCCTGCTCCCTGTCCCCACAGCTGGTCTGACAGCCCTATCTCGCTCCGAGGTCTTGCTAAAGTCATTACAAAGCCAAAAGCAATCGGCTGCACAAACTGGAATGTGGGGCTGCCAGCCCACACAGCCTCCCCTGCTCCACTCCCTGGGAGCTGGGGCTGCAGATGGCCGTGCAAATCCAGCCTGTAGATGTGAGTGTCTGTGCAGGGTTTATTCCATCCTGGCCTTTTTTTTTTCCCCTGGATATTTATGCAGTGACCTCCAGTGTTTATTCTTAGCTTGTATAACAACAATGCAGTAGTTTACTAGGCTGCTCCCAAATATTTGACCTACAAAATGATCAGTCTAATTTGGAGACCAAGCTGAACTTAGCCAAGTCATAAAACACTGCCTCACATTACTACTTGCAGCCCTTAAAACCTAAACCCACATCTGTGTCAGGTCCAAGCCTTTCTCTAAAGGGTAACTGCATTGGCCTGTATTTTCCTACACACTCCCCAGAGGCCACTAACATGGTGTTGCTGGTTTAATTGCCACAAAGGCTCCTGTACATTCAAAACCACTGAGCTGTAAATCCTTCATTTCTCAAATCCAGCTTGCCAAATTTCTCTGTGCATTGTAATGCCACTGCCCACTTGCCCACAGGTTCTTCCCAGGCCTCCTCAGTTCCACCAGACCCTGGCACACTGCAGAAGGTACCCAAGGCCAGGGACAGCTGCAGGCTCCAAAAACCTCTGCAAAGGTATTGCTCTGATGAAACTGCTGACACTGGGACATTTTCAGATGGCAGCTGTGGGTATCCACAGTACCAGAGCAAGTCAGCTTACAGATGCTTCTCTGAGTTTTACTTGCAACAATTTTTACAGAAGGGAGAATGACTTAGGGGACTGACTGTCTTTCCAGCAGTAGCAAGCACATAATGACCATCTGAAAAGGGGGAGAAATGAGATGGGGCCTGATCCAAAGCCTTTCCTGTTACTTCAGGGAGAACAAGTTACTCCTTGAATAACAACTGAGGGAACAGTGACATTCCAGAGAAACCTCTTGAAAAGAAAATAAATTTTAATGTCAGAGGTTTTCTTCAACATAAAGTTGTCTTCTTTTTGGAAACTTCTTTCCTAGTCAGACCAGGAGAATATTCAATCATTGCATAATGCGATTTCAATTCAAATACAGATCTAAAAGTTCAAGTACGAAATTATATACTTGGCCTTTTCACATTAATTAATCCAAATCAACAGAGTAACACACTGGCTTTCACTGGAGAACATCTTTGTGCTAGTGAGAACAGTTAATTAGAGCTGGCACAAACACCTTCCATATCCAGCATGAATAATAATATTCCCAGAACAAATTTTCTCAGCAAACTTGAGGAAACAGCTGATTCTTGGTTCTTCAGCCCACCCACTTCTTCAAGATTTTAATAAGAGAGAAGGAGTTAATTGATGAGCAGCCCCTGTGCTCTTCCTGCACCAGCTCCAGCCCCTCCTTTGATGTGAGCTGCCAACACCAGAGGTGCCTGAGCCTGGACGATCAGCCCGGGTGCCAAGGCTGCCTTGTGTCCCCTCTGCAGCATCCTCCTGCTGCCTCCAGCAGGACATCAGCCACAGCCAGTGGCAGACGGGCTCAGGGCAGGGGCTGAGGCTCTGGGATGTGCTGCACCCCTCAGGTCTGCTCTGGATCCTCCCCTGAACCGGGGCCTGAGGGCTGAGCTCTGCCGTATGAGACCCACCTGGGAGCACCCCATGGAAAAGGGAACAATACATGAAAGGAGATGATGGGGGAGGTCACAGTGATCAGCTGAAACTGCTGTGGTGGGAACTCCAACCTAAATCAAGAGATTTTCCTTTCATTCAACAGACACCAAAAGCAGCAGCCACACAGGGACAACCATTTCTGCTCAGCACTCCCCTCCTTACCTGCAGACACAGCAAATCAGAGCCAGCTGTGCTCCTGAGGAAGCAGAGAAGCACACGTCCACAGCAGCCAGGAAAAGCAACAGCCCTATCCTAAAGTCAGTTGTGTGTTAAAAAATGCCACTCATTAGAAGTATCTGACACACAAGGGTGTTCACATTGTCTAACTTAAGAGACTCAGATGTGCAGGAACTGAGCACTCAAAATCCTCTAAGAGATGTCCTTACTCTCCAGAAACAAAGACTCTGAAATTAAATATGGCAAGTTGGATGGTCCAAATGTTACTTCAAGCTCCAGTTCCCTTCCCAGTCTCATAGGGCCCTGCTGGCAAGTAAGGCTGGACACCGTTTTGCAGACATTTTGGTCAACATAAATGTTTAACACAAAATGAACAGTGTTTCATTTATTCACATGCTACTTCACCATTTTAATTCAGCATTTTGGATAAAAATTTTTTTGAAACAAGAAATAATAATTTAATTACTAAAATGTTAAAACAAATACTTCAGTTCATCATCAGGAAGTTTAGCTGCTTCCACCCCTTTTTATACTATTACTTTTTTTAAGCTGGAAATATTCACTAAAGCTCAACCCATATATGTTAGAGACTTTGTTCCCTCACACCCTGCTTTTTGTTCATTTAATCCAGAAAATGTTCCCTACGATGGAGCTGCAGCACCTCAATAATTTCACTGGGACATCAGGAATTGTACTTGCCAAAAGAGGAAGAAACAGGCATTTACCTGCAACCTGGGAAGCTATTCTTGTTGATCACACAGCTGTCCAAACATGCCTTTTTCTCTCTGGGAAGCTGTGACAACATCCACAATACTTGTTCTTATAACATTCCGGGTGGGATTCAGAATGAGAGCAGGAAAATGCTTTGGGAACAACTTGCACATCCTAAGGCACATACATAAGCATGTGCAGGAGAGAGAACAGGCTTTCCTTAGCTTGGCATCATAATACACCAGAGAGCTGTTCCTGTTGGGCTGGAGTCCATTCCCAGCAGGGACAGCTGGCAGCTGCTGCCTGCCCAGATCCTGGTGCAACACATGAGCAGGATGCAGCCATGTCCCCCACCAAAAATGGGCTCCCCATCATGCTGGTGGAAAGCCAGGTCCTTCATTGTCCATCAGGGCCTGAACACTCCTTGTCCCAAGGCTGCAGAGATCCCAAAGGGCTGCACATCACAGGATGGGACTGGACTGTAAATGCAACTGCAGAGAGCTTAAAACAAATGAAAAATTAATTTATGTTTTAGAGGAGACACTGAGGTACCGCCCGTCAACTGCTAAATTAATAGTTTTCCAGCACTTCTTAAAAAACCAAAACAAAACAAAAAGCAGAGCTTGGAGGTGGATGCTCTGAGAGCTAGACCAACTTTGACTTACTGTGCACTGTCTGGCAGAGCTAAACAACTGCCTGAGCCATGCTGCAATATGCAAGTATTAGAAAGTAAATTATATTAGATGCCAGCCTTTATCACAGTGACCCATATTTTAGGGTTTCAACTGCATCTCTGCCAATCTTCCTAAATCAGGTTTTATTGCCAAGCTTTTATATGTGCCACTGTTCAATCAAATAAAGCAGCCTTCTGCCAGAGTGTGAGCAAGATTAGGAAGTAGAACTGACTTAAGTTCTCTTAAGAGCAAGGGGCAATAAATGTAACCTCAGAAAACGAAAATCTGAACCATGAGGGAAATTTGAAAAACACAGTTTTACAACACAAGCTGGTTTTCTTTGTAGTGGACAAGTCTCAGTTGGCTGAATGGCTGCTAACTGGATTTACTGGAATGCATCAATCACATTCTTAGTATCAGCATTTCAGCCTTCCAAAGGCAGGTCTGAAAGGTCCAGGTTTCCCATAGAGTGGTGCAGAGTTGCTTCCTGAGCCCAGAGCTGATGGAAGAGGGCAGTCAGGCAGAGCTGGCTGGGCCAGCCTGGGAGAAGAGGCTTTGGCAAACACAGTTACAACATAGTAAGGTGCAGCTCTCCTCAGGACCCCATTGCTGGAAAGAGCACCCATATACTGAAGAGTTAAATGCAAAATGCAGCAAAAATGACTGAAATGAGCAAAACATGAACTTCCTCCCTGGCTGACCAGAGACTAACTCTGGGAAAACTGTGGAAAACTGTGGAAAGAGGAACAGTCAAGTTCAGGAAAATTCCAACACTTTCCTACCAGAATGATGAAACTGGGGGAAAAAGCCTGGGAGGGCACTAAGGGACCCCCATTGCTGTGTGTAGTGAGGAAAGGAAAAACCCCAAAGGCCAGCCCTGCAGAGCCAGCCAGAAGGCAACTGCAGCCTTAGGTCATGTTGGACACATTTCTTGTAGAAATCAAACAGCTGGAAAAGCAGGCCTGAGCACAAAGATCCAGTGCCCACGAGCCAGAGGTATCTGTCTGCTTCAGAGACCTGAGCTGGGCAAGTTCCCCACACAGGCTGCCCGTGGGTGTCCCAGGGAGGGGAGAGGGGAAGGGCCCTCCAGAGCCTGCAGGCATGGGCAGCTCCCCAGCGGGTCAGGCACATCCCCACAGCTCTCCCATCACCTCAGGAAGGGCTTCCCCACTGCAGCATCCTCCCACTGCCCAGCTCCTTCATCCCACTGGGCTGGACCCTCCAGCTGCTGCCTCCCATCAGCAACAGCTTTGTGGAGGGCATGTGCTTCCCATTCCAGATAACACACACTTCACAGATCAGAAGTAAAAGACTTTATTATCCCATGGGTTTTTCCTAAGAAGTGAGATTCCCACCAGACAAAATATACAAAGCATCTTATGTTTTCTTTCTACAAGTGCATTCTCATCCTATGGAACAGTGACCACATGAGCTGACCCCAAAGAACCAAGGTTTGTCCTTAGAGCTGCGGGACTGCACAGTTAGCACATCCAATGACCAGTTACATCATGCAGAACCAGAGGGGAGGGCAAGAGCCTGTATGCTCACCTGAGTGCAGGCTCAGGCTTCTAGAAATGAACAGAAACACAGGGCTTAAATTTACCAGCTACTTCCATTAAGTGAACCAATTCTCTGACCCACTTCTTGTCATCCTCTTGGCAATTAAAGGCTGGGGCTAGCAGCAAGTTATTGCTGGGAAAACACAATGCTAGAAAAGTAAGTACCCATCTGGAAGTGGGAAACTTTCCACACCAACCTGCAAGAAGTGCACATAATTCTTCATTTTACATCAAGCTTAAAGCAGAATGAAACCAAAGTCTCCTCCTCTATTTGACAGAAATTAATATTTATAGCTATGTTTATATAAAATAATAAATACTCAGCCTCTAACAACATACTAATTCCCATTGCATTATATGACCATCCTGAGATCCTGTTTTGTTTTCACATAATTAACTCATAAAATTAACACTCAGAAATTTAAAATATATTAACTTTGCATTTTGGTTGTGCTGAGTTAATGATTGTACTTGCATTTACTTTATCCTTCCTCTTCCAAAACAACAAGCTCATTTCAACAGATGGTGAACAGGTCCAGATTTGCTGGAAACCAATTAACAAGAATGTGCCAAGTTGAAACTCACCCCATTCTTTCAAGCCAAAAACCTGCCTGCATTTCAAGAACCTAATTAGTTTTAACTACATTTATGGAATGGAGGGAAGAATATTTAATTACTCTGCAATTCTTCTGTCCGATCAATAGAAATGCAGTTTTGTTCAAACAATTTCTCTGCAGTATATTGATCAGCTGAATCTTGCCTTGTATCAGTATCTGTACTCCACTGGTGCCTGCAGATAATGTGATACACAGCTGGATTACAGTGATTACTATCAAAACAGCTTTCACTGGAGGAGTTACACAAGAATACACACTGTTAAAAGATTTGAAAAACCTGCTTCTTCATTTGCCAGTAACTACCAATTCTGCTGCTGATACCACCTTCCCTCTGCTGAGCTCTCACACTGCCCTGTCTGTAGCCTCACAACTATTCCTTTCCTAAGTGCACCTGGTTTAGGTCATTATATCAGCCCCAAAATGGAAATCCTCCTCTTGTGCATACACTCCCTGTCCCAGTGCCATGGCAGCCTCAGAGCAATATCCCAGCCTGAAACTGCTCAGCCAGGAAAAGAGCACCTATTTCCAGCATTCCTATTTCTCAGCCATCCCTTCTACCCAAACCTGCTCCCAAAAGAGATTTCTGCCCTGTGGTGTGGAAGAAGCTGCATCTACCCTCAGTTATCTTTGAGCACTGTGTAAATTTAAGCCCAGCCAATGTCTTGGGTAGGTAGCAGGGAAGAAAGGGCCACAAAGGACCCCAGAGGTTAGAGCTGCACAAGCTGGGGGGAGTATAAAAAGTAGCCAGATTACCATGTCTAAAGAGAGGGCTGAGAGCATGTGTGTGCAAGCAAAGCCAAGGAAGGTTACAACTGGAGAGTGGCTTCATGACTTTTGGCAGATAACAGTTTCGACCACAAAAGTGTTTTCAAAGTGACGAATGCGATGACAGTTTCCAGCCTCACGTCGACTGATGCCTAGAAGTGATTTAAAGAGAGGAGAGAGGTAAATCAACAAATGATAATCTGTAAGAACCAAAGCAAGGAGGGGAAGGAAAGCAGATGAGATGCAACTTCTGAACACTGAAATGGGGGGACAACATAGCCCATATGGAAAGCAGCATTATCTGGTCGTTGGAAGAATTAACAATCTTCTCTAGGATATAGTCCTGCAGTAAAGCTGCTATGGGCTGAAGGAGTCACCTGGCAACAACTTGTTTCAGCTGACATAATCTCAGGGACCAGAAAGCCTCAAGAAACCAGCAGAAGGCACAGGCTGGCACAGAGCACAGCCCTGGATGCAGCCAAGAAGTGTTTAAAGCACCTGTTTGTATCCCTGCGTGCCTGACCCTGCTGTGGCCCCAGCCTGGGCTAATCTTCCCCCTGGGTAATACCTCCCCCTGCCCTCCAAATGCAGGTCCTCAGCTCTGGGCAGCTCTGCTGGCAGCTCCTCCCCCCTTACAGCAAACCCGTGGTGCCCCAATGACAAGCAGGACTGTGCCAGGGCTCCATGGGAGCAACAACCAATGTGTGCCAGCAGCTCCTCCACGTCAGTGCAGCTCCCACTGGGAAAGCACCATCAGCTACAGCCATGGGGACCTCTGCACCCTGCAGCTTCCCCAGAGATCCAAACCCCACTGACTGCAGGTCCACGTTCCAGGTGAGCCTTTACGCATACCTTAAAAGCAAATTAATACAAAGACTGTATTAAAGAGTATTTTGCAGCAATGCTACCATTTCAATATAAGGTACATATTGCTAATTTCCATGAAATCATTTTTACACAGTGCAATGTTCCCTCTTCACAATGCTTCCCGTACTATTATGAACTTAATTAATTAAAGGCAATTTGCAGATCTAATCTGCTCTGAATAGCTGCCACTGAATCGGGTGCCTTCATTAGGGAAATTTTCCAAACAGTTCCCAACAGCATTGCTATTAGTTCAGCCCCAGGAGCCCACGTGTAAATGAATTGCTGGCTCCTGCAATCATTTCTGCAGGATTTGTATCAGGCTGATGGATGACACAAACACAGCAGTCAGCACCCGTTTGCAGCAGCATCCTGAAGTTGGGTTTGGATTAACTGGATGGGAAATGCCTCAAGACAAACCCCCAGAGGGAAACCCTGCTCTGACCACGAAGAGGCCAGCATGGCTGCACCAGCCACAGCGGGGCTGTGATGAGGGGTGAGGAGCAGGGGCAGGGCTGTGGTGTGGGATGAGGAACAGGGGCAGGGCTGTGATGAGGGGTGAGGAGGAGCAGGGCAGGCTGTGATGAGGGGTGAGGAGGAGCAGGGCAGGCTGTGATGAGGAGTGAGGAGCAGGGCAGGCTGTGGTGCAGGGTGAGGAGGAGCAGGGCAGGCTGTGGTGCAGGGTGAGGAGCAGGGCAGGCTGTGATGAGGGGGGAGGAGCAGGGCAGGCTGTGATGAGGGGTGAGGAGCAGAGGCAGGCTGTGGTGCAGGATGAGGAGGAGCAGGGCAGGCTGTGGTGCAGGGTGAGGAGTGAGGAGCAGGGCAGGCTCTCACGCCGGCGGGCGCTGCGCCGCCGCAGCCGGTAGGTCTCCTTGCCGCTGCACAGGCGGTAGATGAAGGAGCCCAGCTGCTCCATGTCACTGACGTGCTCCGTGGCGATCATCTCCTCCTGGATGATGTACGTCTGGGGCAGGTAGGTCCCTTTCTGAAACGACAGTGTTTCCACCAAAATAAGGCACAAACACTGCCAGGATCTCCTCCCTGAATGCAACTGTTTCACGCAGAGCACCATGGACAACCAAACTGTAGAAAATTCATTCGCTGCTGAGGCTCAAGCTCGACTTACTGAGGCCAGTTAACCTTTGTTCTTGTCCTTGCAAGAAACTGTCCCTTGCTACTAGCACAGTGCACACAAAACAGACTAGATCCAAAAATGGAAAGTTCAATCAAGGGGTGAAGTCAGTGTAGGATCAACCCTGTTATAAACTAGCCCAGATTTTAGAACAGGATGCCCAAAAGTGTAACTCTGAGAGTACAACAAAGCCATCTGGAGAGAAATAAAAGCTTAAGCAAAATTCCAGGAACTCCACTGAGATGTGCACTCTACATTTACTTCAAAAGACAAAACCCAAAACCACCAGCCCAGCTCAGATTCCAACATTCCCCTCTCCTTTCTGGTCCATTCAGCAAAGCTACAATGATATACCCTTATATCCCACAGGAATGGGGACTAGAGATGGGTCATGGGCAGCATATTCAGAGAAGAACTGAGCTCTCCACACACCCTCATTGCCCCAGGAAACCCTGGGGCAGTGACATCCCTGCTGTTGGGGTAGAGGCCACTATGAAGGCCAGGGTGATGAGTGAGGTGTCATGGCAGAAAGCTACCAGAGGATGGAAAAAATGGGGTTTCTATGTGCCTAGATGGAGGTCACATCTTCCCTGTGGGAAAGAGTTCAGCTCAGCATGGAGACTCTCTGCAAGCTCATTCCCAGGTGCTCAGGGCATCTTTCATGTTTTGACACCACTGTAGCAACAAACAGCTGTGTAACAAGTGCAGCTTGGGTCGGGGGGCACTTGTGAGTAGATGCTAACAAGATCATGAAGCAAAGAATCACCTCTGGTCCCTTTTCCTTAAGAAGAGTCAAAGAAATAAAAGAACTGTCAGACCCTGGGGCCAAGGTAAGCATAGCTGTCTCAAATTGAAAGGTGTAGCTGGGTGTGTATTCTGTCACCATCTGTCAGAGCTGGGGCAGTTCTCTGCTGTTCACTGGGCAGTTTTTCCTTTATCTCTCCCACAGCCAATCCTCCCTCCAGGAGATCTCTGCTGTCCATGGCCACTGAGTGTCCCTGCATGGCTGATCAAATTCCATCATCCCACTGGGAGAGGCTCTGCCCAGGGGAGGAGCCAAGCATTCCTACCTGGATCCAATCTGACCTTGGCAACACCCCAGCAGCCTTTGCCCCCTGCATTCCCAGAGGAGCAGCTTTCTGCTCCCCTGCATTCCCAGAGGGAGCCCAGGCCCATCTCCAGCAGCCCTGGAGCTTCAGAGGAAAACTCCCCCCTTGTCCAGGATCCCTGCTCCAGCTGAGCCACAGCTGGCACTGCAGGAGGGCTGAGCCACCCTGGGATGGCCCTGCTGCCACCACCCTGACCCACAGCGTGCCAGGGCCTGCTCTGACTCTGGCAGTAGTTGAGTTTTTTTTTGTACTATTGCATTTATATTCTTAATGTTCCTAGTAAAGAACTGTTATTCCTATTCCCATATCTTTGCCTGAGAGCCTTTTAATTTCAAAATTATAGTAATTCAGAGGGAGGGGGTTTACATTTTTCATATCACGGAAGGCTCCTGCCTTCCTTAGCAGACACCTGTCTTTTTAAACCAAGGCAATAACCAAGGTGAAAAGCAAGCACCATTTCAGGTATCACCTCTTCTGTTTCCCAGTACTGGTTATCTCCACAGAGACATACCTAGAAACATACTACCTTAACTCAGTGCTGGGCTGCTGAGCTGGCACAGCCAGGTAGATCAATAAGGCTGTCCTCTTAAACTGCAGGATTAGACAATTAGTGCCAATTTGTACTGCACTAACACTTCAGTTCTGCAAGAAATTCCATTATTGATTCTCAGGGGGAGAAGGCAGGGGGGCTGTGAGATACATGCAGTTCTGGGCAGGGGCTGTCAGAGGGACAGCCAGGGCTGGGGCTCAGGATGTGCCATACCCTTGGCCTGGAGAGAGGGCTCAGAGAGACAGACATGAGCACACCAGCCAGTTTCTTCACTGCCTCAGACTGAAATAGCTGCGGCAGGTGAAGGGGGAATCACCACTCCTCCATGGCAGGACTGTGCAGTAAGGACAGCACCTTCAAGTCTCTGCCAAGAACTTTCAGCAAGCTAAAGCTCTGAGCATCCTGTGTTCTGCAAGAGATGTGGATTGTCCATCATTGAACTGGGTCACCTCCAATCTCCTGCTGCTTCCCCGGGGGAGCACCCCTCCACCCTTTCATGTCAGCCACTGACGCAGCTCTGGTCACTGAACTGTCACACCTGTGCAGAGTAAAGCCTGAAAGAAGCAGGCACAGGGCATGTGGCAGCCACTCTGCAAAGGGGCACCCTGGCACCAGGCTGGCCAGGAGGAAAGAGCAAAGGAAAGAGCCCCAACTCCTTGTGCTGCCCCAGTCTGCTAGAGCAAGCCACTGGTGTTAATTGCTGGACTGTGATTTGACTCTAGAAACAGAACTGCAGTCACTGAACAGGTCCAAAACTACACTTTCTGCTGGGAATTAGTCACATTCATTAGGGACTTGACTGCATTCAGAGATGCAGAGAAGGCAAAAGTCTCCAAGTCCAAGGACCAACATAGCTCACCCAGCATCCAAAAGGCAGCACTCTTGAGCAGCAGGGCAGGCCATAAGGACATAAAGATCCTCCCTGCATCAGGAATAAACTTGAGCAAGACCATCCCTCCCACATGTGGCCAGGAAGATCACAGGCCCATAGGATCACAGCTAATTCAGCTGGGCAGGGACCTCAGGACTTTATCCCATCTGGTCCTGAAAACCTTCAAGAATTTCAAGGAGGCAGCACAACTTTCCTGGGCACCCTGTTCCACTGTCCTTATGGTGAAAAACTTTTTCTGAGCCCAAAACCAAGCTAACCTCTTTAAAACAATAAGATAAAACCTGTACTTCTCTAAGGTACAGGTTAAAGCCTCCAGAGACAGATGGGACACTACTGAACCATCTCAATAACCAGGAGGTTATTTAAACTCACACCTGCTTTGGGCTCTTCAAGCACATAAGACCACTTTAATTGTATTGTTATCCCCTTTTTAAATTCAATGACAATGCATCATTTTCACTGACCATGAGTTTATATCTGTTGTTTTAGGATGTGACCAGCATTCACAATCTCTCAGTTGTTTCCTCTCAGCTTGTGCAATCCTGCCTTTTCCATTTCCCTCTGTCCCAGGGACTGGTCACCTGCCAGGGTCAGAAGCTGTGACAGGTCTGGAGCGAGTTTTAAGTAAATGTGTGTTGTACCCCAGCGGGGTTCCCAGCACATTTGCCAGACAGTCACAGTGCATGAAATTGTGAGGACTGCAAGGAAACAAACTGGGAGTCTGACAGGAACTGGAGATCAGGCTCTCTCCAGTCCTAACTGTCTCTGAGCTCCCACAGCAAAGTTCACCATACTGCACATAGCAGGAAGTGAGCAAAAAGAATTTAAGAAAGAGTAAGAATTAGATTGTCTTTTTTTCCCCCTCCTTTCTTTTGAACAGACCCTAACAGGAGTGATAAAAGACCCAGGCTCAGTACCTTGATTTACCTGCAGAAGACTCAGACAGATATGTAGCTTTTGCAGTCTGAAAAATCCTGAGCTTTTTCCCTGCTGTGAAGATTAAATAGTATTCTATTTTAAGATGGCTGCTTTCAGCAGCACAGGCTTCTGAACTGAACAAAATCGTTGTTACTAAACCAAATTAATGCTGGCTGTGAGCATAACTGCATGAGCCCAAGCCTGGTGCTGCAGCCCAGAAGGGAGGGCAGCACAGATTCCCCCCAAAAAGGTGAGTGTTGAAGGCCTGTTCCTCCCCAAGGGACACGGAGAGCTCTGCAATTGGCACACCACGGTGCAAAACGCAGGAGGGGGAAAGGAAGGAATTTTTTCTTTTTTCTCTTGATTCCTATAAACAGTAAAAACACCAGAGGGAAGGAATCTGCTGCTCCTGTGTGTCTCCCTGGTCAGGCTGATCATCATGCCAGCGTGACTGTGCTGTCTGCACAATCAGTATTCCAGCTAAACCTGCTGAAGATTTCACTCTACATGGAGACTTGGGGCCAAGGCTCACTTCCCCAGACAGAGCAGTTTTGATTTCCCAGGAGCTGCTAGCTGGCACCCAGGAGCCCCCTCAAGGAAAGCATGCAGAGGAAGCAGGGCTGTAGCTGTACCTTCACGTTGACCAGCAGCTCCCACAGGTTGCGAGGAGGCATCACAATGGTGGTGTTGAGCTCGATGACGTAGCACTTGTCCAGGGTTATGTCGTGATACGCTGTCAGACCCTGCACGCCAAGCACAGAAATGACACAACTGAACCCTCTGCAATGAACTCTGACTGGGAAAATGGGTGAGAAGAGGGAATTCAGGGAAGACAGGAAACTGCGTTAAACAAACCTCCCTACCAAGCAAGCAGAGAGGGCCTTGGGCAGGAGGACATAGATCGTGTGACAACAGTGACAGTGCTAGGCCATGAGCACAGAGCTGGCACACCCAGCCCAGCCCCACGCTGTGCCCCACAGGCCCCAGGAGCTCCTTACTCGCTGGAAATCGTGGATGATGTCCGCGGGGTCGCTCCCTCCAAACTGAGGCACCGGGACATTGATTTGCTCGTAGTTCTCCTCAATGTAGATCCTGACATCTTCGTGCAGCTCCAGCTGCCCTCTGAAGGGCGAGTACAGCGAGTCTTCGTACAGGACACCGCAGTGGAACACGCTCTCGCGGGGCAGCTGTGGGGACAGATCCAGGCAGGAGTACAACACAACCCCCCAGCAGCTACAGCAAACATGGGCAGGAGAGCACCCCTGCTGGGTAAAACACCCAGCAGATGCTTGAAGATATTTTAAGATCAAGCTTTTTACCAGAAAACATTCTTGGTGAACCTAGTGCAAATTCTCCTTGTGAAATGATCACATCTCACTTCATTCTAGCCAGGTCCAAAGGGAATAAAGAATTCCCCGCCGGCTTTCATGAGGAGTAATTCAGAAAGGCAAACTGACTGCCTGCAAGCTCTTATATTTCCTCACCAGGCTGCTCACATCCCTCCATAGCCATGGCTTCCAGTAACTGCATTTTTCTACAGGAGACATAGATGCTTGGGCTGAGCAGAGCATCATTTCTAGAGGCCCTTGTAGCTTGGAGTGGCAAACGCAGCAAAACAAAGTGGATTCACCTCACAGCAAAACAGGAGCTGCTGTTCTCTGAGCAACCTGAGAGGTGTCCCTGCTAGGGCCTCCCTCGGGGCCAGGGCTGTATCTCCTAGGGAAGTGCCTCCACCAAAAGCCCAGGGACAGGTACCCTCACCAGGGACAGGGCTGTGTGTGAGGGGGGAGCAGCCCTGGGGCTGTCACAGCGTTTCCAGATCAGGTGTAAATGAGAACGGGTAATAAAGCACTGATGATTTCTTGAAACAAAGACTGCAAATTAATTTGACAGCAAGGAAATTTATGGAGAAAAGGAGTATATAAAAAGACTCTTCTGCTGAGTGGATAAGTGCTGTCTGCAGAGATGAAGGCAGCAGCAGTCCTGGGAGAACTCATTCACTAATAGCCACTCCACAGCACAACGAGGGCTCCAGTGCAAATCAGTGCTCTGGGGTTTCTTGGCTAAGCACTCAGCAAGCCAGAGCTCAGCAGTTTCCTCCTCAAAAAGCATCTCTACCCTGTTTCATTCCCTCCACACTGCTGCCAGCCCAGTGCCTTGGCCAGGCCAGGCCAGGCTTTGCAAACACCATGCGGAAGAAAAGGTGCTGAATTTAATGGAGGTCGAGGGCTCACTTTCTACATCATCTCCCACTTAGTTCTTACTTCTTTGCTTGCTTTATTAATAGCAGCACCTATTTTTGTCACACCTACAGAGCTTTTCTGTGCTAGAGCCTACAAAACCTACTGCAAAAAGCTGTTCCATTGCCTGTACCCCCCTGTTCTCTTCAGGCTTGCTCTCCCCTCACAAGCCATGCTTTCAGACAGCAGTGATGTGGGGTTTAAGAGGTACAACAGGCAGGGTATTTTTACGCAGTTAAAAAGAAAGCAAAACAAAGCCATAAGGGAAGGGGAGGGTTTCTGGAAGGCTCTTCCTGGCATTGGGGATGGAGGTCAGCCTGAGCCTACCACCTAACAAACGCCTCATCTGCAGTGCCCAGCAACCTGGCTCCTGAGTCACCACAGCGCAGGGCAACAAAAACCAGCAGCACCTCTCTCAAAGGTGGTCCGGCTGCTCGGGCTGATGGAGCCAGAAGTGCTTCCCAAGTCACTCCTACCTGGGTGATGAAGAAGTATCTGTAGACGTACATGGATGCGAAGACCAGCCCCAGCAGCAGCACCAGCAGGCCCATGGTCAGGTAGCACACCCCGCTGAGCGACGAGCGGCGGCCCTGCGCCGCGGGGCCCGCCTCCTCCTGGGGACAGACACGCACCCTCAGCTGCTGCTCCGGGCACAGCACCCTGCTGACCCCTCCAAAGGCTGCTCCAGGGCACCAGCACCCTGCTATCCCCTCCAAAGGGGGCTCCGGGCACAGCACCCTGCTGACCCCTCCAAAGGCTGCTCCAGGGCACCAGCACCCTGCTATCCCCTCCAAAGGGGGCTCCGGGCACAGCACCCTGCTGACCCCTCCAAAGGCTGCTCCAGGGCACCAGCACCCTGCTATCCCCTCCAAAGGGGGCTCCGGGCACAGCACCCTGCTGACCCCTCCAAAGGCTGCTCCAGGGCACCAGCACCCTGCTATCCCCTCCAAAGGGGGCTCCGGGCACAGCACCCTGCTGTCCCCTCCAAAGGGGGCTCCAAGCACCAGCACCCTGCTTCTCCATCCAAAAGGTGCTCCAGGGCACAGCACCCTGCTGTCCCCTCCAAAGGGGGCTCCAGGG